>JAQPPZ010002916.1:1200000-1520105 GCA_028583015.1 Wollemia nobilis | reverse complement strand
TACCATCTCTTCAAAGAGAAGTATTTGTACATGAGTACCTCAATAGACCTTGTTTCCAGGACTCATTTGTATGATTCACCCCTAGTATAACTTAAGGAGTGTTGTTAGAATAAAATAATATTATCTTAAGTTCCACTCGAATAGACACTTGAATTTCCACTCCTCCATGTGTCAGGAGAACTCTCAATGGTGTCTTCATAAGTTATGATGAGTTTTTGTAATCCAATAGCTCTCAATGATCAACTCTGCTATTTATACAAAGTTGATCCTTGAAATAAATCAATCATTTCCACTCTTCTCTTCATATTTTGTAATGTTGTGTATATCTATTATTGTGAAATTATTACAACATTATTGCATCCATAGAGGTTTGTAGGAGGTAGTTAAGATAGGCTAGAAGAATTTCCAAATAGAATTTGACTCATAGGTCATGATAAACCATCTAAAGAATCTACGGGAGAATAAAAAACTTGACTGGAGAAGAATTATAGAGAATATTGAGATGGTACAAACAAGCTTCTTGTATATGTAATATAATCACATCACTAAAGAATAAAATAAAGTTATGGATGTGATGGTTAATTGGACTCTAGAAAAAGGCAACCTCACTTGTTATGACTATCCCCCTAGATGGTGGACAACATGGATTACGGTAGATATTTTTTTATCCTATCTCTTGATGGTAATAAAATTAGATGTATTTATTTTTCTAATTCATTGTATTAGGTTGTTCCTATTACACATGCATTGCTATAGTAAATCGATTGATAGAGAATTTAACACTACATCATTTGTTAAATCTTGGATGAAAAAACTATTTATACGAAAAGATAAACGATATGCTTATTCTATTTTTTTTGTATACTAGAAGAATTAGTAACTCATTACATTTTATTTTACCTCTTCATGGGTTTGAATCTTGCTCCTTGCTACCACTATAACCTCGAGTTGCATCGAGTAAACTTTTTAACATAGTCAACAACATTGGCATGACACACCCTCTGATACTATGAAGCTTTGAGATTTAAACCAAAATACAATTTTTTTATTTAAATACCTTAATATTAAAAATTACTTAAAAATAAAAATTATAAAATACTAGTAAGTAAAATCTAACTAAAAATAATCCCCGAGGACTAGGTTAGGTGGTTTGGTAAGTGCTAGTCTGGCTATGCACTTACTAAGAAGAGACCCAAGTTCAAACCTTGGGGGAAGCTTGTTGCAAAGGTAGTAGTCTGATCTAAATCCTCTAAGTGCATGCTAGACTGACGATAACGATACAAATCCCAAGCACCTAGTGGTCCATTTTACGTCGGGCTATAAAACAACGAGGTGAAATAGGTTTGGTGGATGCAACTCCTATTGTTTGAACCTTGTGCTTATCAATTACTAAAAAATAGTGTGGTTGTAACCAACACTCCTATAAAAAAAAATAACTAAAAATATACTCAACCTTAAACATGTGTGATAAAAATTATTTACATTAACTTAAGTCAAAATAAAAAACAACTAAAAAATATTAATTTGAAAAAATATATTTTAAAATAACCTAGTTAAAATATTATACTTTTAGAATATAAAAATTAGTACAATTGAAATAGGCTAACCGTAAAAAAACAACTTTTGCTGACGTTTGCCTATCAAATTGTTGGGAAAAAGTGCCAAAATTATCCCCCATTTTGAAGAATGAATATTTTGACCCAAAAAAAATGAATTTATGGTATTTTATGAGCGCTAAAAGATTTTCAAATCGTAGGTTTATAAAGGCACGACTCGTGGACGTTTGAGACACGGATATCCCTTTTTTGGGGAATTGTTTGCATCTCTTAAAAAATATATTTTTTAATAAAATTAATTTGAATTTAGATATTTTTAAATTTTTTATGATAAAGTTTATTTATATAATCACTTACACCCATTTAAATGTATCTATTGTAGTATTTAACAAAGAATATAATCTTATATTCAATAACCTCACCAATCAAATCGCATAGCGATTATGATTTGTTTTATTATTATTTTAAAATAAAAATATTATTTAACAAAGACCATTATCTTATATTCAAGAACCTCACCAATCAAATCGCATAGCGATTATGATTTGTTTTATTACTATTTTAAAATGAATATTTTTAATATATTGTTTTAATGCGATTATGATTTGTTTTATTACTATTTTAAAATGAATATTTTTAATATATTGTTTTAATTTATTCAAATTGAAATCATAGAACCATTAACAATATACCCTTAAAATATCCTCACAAACACAATACTTACACACCCTTAAAATATCCTCACAAACACAATACTTAGACACCCTGCCCTATCACTATGATTTGCTGATTAAATTCCTTTACAATATAAAAAAATAAATAAATAAACGGCACCGTGCACTAATATATCCCTCGTCAACATCCAAAAGCCCACCACTGCGCGCATTTTCATATATCTTCGGCTTTCAAAGGAATCGATCCTGTGACTTGTGTCCTATAATTAGAGGCCATTGCTTCGTAGCGGGTAAAATATCCTGAATGCGTGTGCAAAGTTTCCCTTGTTTTACCCGGCCGTTGGTGAGGTGGTAACGGCGTTATTGAGGTGAAGTGAAGTTGAAAGGCTATCCTTTACAAGATCAACGAAAAAAAGTAATTGGCGGTGTGCACTAATATATCTCAGCCGGTTTGTCGTGCGCCGTGTCGTCAACATCCATAAGAAAATAGGAAAAACAATTTTAAAAATAGAAAGGTAATTGAAAACGTATTAAAAAAAATACATACGAAAAGTTTGGAAGAATAAGTGTCTTCTTTCAGGTTTCTTGGGTGGTGGTGGTTGTTCCTTTGGAATCGAAGTAGGGTGAGTATTCAAGTTGTTTTTAATCCTTTCTTTTGGGATATGTATTTGGATAATCATTGCTGGCAGAATAAGTGTCTTCTTTCAGGGTTCTTGGGTGGTGGTGGTTGTTCCTTTGGAATCGAAGTAGGGTGAGTATTCAAGTTGTTTTTAATCCTTTCTTTTGGGATATGTATTTGGATAATCATTGCTGGCATGCAGAGTGGAGTTCTGTGAAAATGACATTGGATTATGTTGAGGAGGTTGTTCAAATATCTGGTAAATTTGCCCATGAGATCGATTTAATGTTGTAGAACTCTCTCGGTTCTCTCACTGATCGTTTTCATTTTTTTCCTGATGGTTTTTGGTGTGCCTCTTTTCCGTTTTGTGGTTTTCTCTTCTGGATGCCTTTGTGGCAGGGTAATTTGTAAAAGGTTGTGGGGTTCCTTTCAAAACCCTCTTTTTCTTAATATTGCCAATTTTTTTTTTGGAAGAATACGAAAAGTAATTTTAAAGATAAGAAGATAATTGAAGAATAAAAAAATAATTATAAAAGTAAAAATAATAATTTATAAATGGAAAAGAATAACTTGGAGAAGTTATTATTACTGTTGTAATATTTTTATATATTGCTGTATCCGTGGATCATTCAACCTATTTTTTTGGATTAGATCATATAAATTTCATCATTATGGGTTTAAGAGTGATGTAACAACATCAAGAAATAAGGTTTAAAATATTAAGATGTACCCAAGAATGTTGTATTGCAAGACAATGAACCATTGAATAAAATTCTATGCTCCAACACTAATTTATCTTTTACATGAGCAATTTGAGTTATATATTTTTAATTCTATGTTTGTTCTACATAACTTTCTTCTTCTCTACAAACCAATATTTGGTATTAGAGCACTCGAATTTTTATAATTGGGGAGCCAATGTTAAAGCTCAAAGTTAGTGTTGAAGGTAAGAGTTTCAATCACTCACAAGAGTGGCTTAGGGAGGATGTTGGAGTATTGTCATAGGATGGTTCAAGGAGGAACCAAAATCTTATAAGTAGAGCATCCTCTATATATGGATTTCGTCATGTCTTAGTTGGTTCATATCTTTAATAGGGTATGAGAGTCAAAGTAATTAAATTGAAGAAGAAAAGTAAAAGCAAAAGTTGTGTTGAAAGAGAAATAACAACAAGAAGAGTATACCCAAAGAAGAAAGGAAGTGATGAGAAATATTGCATAAAGATTATTTGCAATAAAATAAAGGTCCTACACATGATAGAAGAAATATGAAGGTTTGATGCAAAAAAAAAAAGAGAACCTCATAAGTAGTGATCTACTCTATTACACCTAGCAATTGTAGTGATTGATTATCCATGTAGTTCAATAAAGGACACTTCTAGTTGAGTCATGGGATCAAACCCATGTTAAAGAAAGAAAATAAATTCACCAACATGATGTTAAAAATATGTTAATATGAAGGCATAACAATGTAAGTGTATGTGCTATAGCAAGTTAGAGAAAGAGTTTTTTTAGAAAATTGTGAATTAGAACATTAAACATTAAGGAATAGAATGTTGAAAATACAATGTTTTGTGTGAAAAAGCACATATAAAGAGTTTGGGAAAATAAGAAAAGAAATTATAAAGATAGAAAGATACTTGGAAAATAGAAAAGTGTATGCAAAACTAAAAATGAAAGATTATATAAATAAAAAAGAATAATTTGGAAAAGTTATTAGTAGCTTTGCAATTATTTGGAAAAGTTATTATTAGCTTTGCAATTATTCTATATGTTGGTGTATTCTCAACCAATTGATTTATCCATCCATACATACTTGGGTGGATCATCCAACCTATGCATAGTTGGATTAGATCATATGGATTTCATCATTATGGTTTTTAGAGTGATGCAACAACATCAAGAAACAAGGTTTAAAATATCAAGATGTATTGAAGAATATTGTATTGCAAGATAATAAATCAATAAATAAAATTTTATGTATTGCAAAAACAATTTGTGTCTTTTGCATGAGCAATTTGAATTTTATATTTTTTGTTCTATGTTTTTTATGCATAAATTGTTTCTTCTCTATAAACAAATATACCAATATTTGGTATCAAAACACTCAATTTGTATAGATGAAAATATACCAAAATTCTTTTTCTTTAGAATATTTTAGCATATGCTACAATGTATTAAGTTGTATTCTAGTTTGTATCATATTTTTATTTACTTACTAGAATTAAGACTATCTTTAAAACATCCATAGAAAATAGTTTTTATTTATAAAATAATTTACATATAATATTAAAATAATTATCAATTCATTATGATATTAATTTATTCTTACACCTAATCAATCCATTGCTTTTTAATATAAAAATAGACATTCAAAACACTGGATCTACTAGTATTAAAATATTTGACTAGTCTGGTGATGTCTACTTTTATAAAGAAAACTAACAAACAAAATATCATTTAAAACATTACAAGAATGAGTAAAGACATAAACCTCCATCCTATGAAAGTAAATAAGTCATATTAGCAAATATTGTTATGCTCATAGGTTAAACAATATCCAAGATCACAAGGAAGTCAACATAGTCAATTTCTAAAAAGTGATGATGAAAATGGTATCTTAGAGGGCACAAAGTTCTCACTAGGGTTTGATGAGTAAAAACTACTCTGCTAGGGTTTGATGAAGAAAAACTACTCTACGGGGATGGCAGCAACTTTCGAAGGAGGTCTAAAAAATTGGAGGAATGTCGTGATGGCATCGGTTTCAGCACAGAGAGTGCATGCTTGTGATATTTTTCATCTAAAAATGACTAGAAGAAACAGGATTTTCCAATGCATGTCAAGAATTGCTTGTTAAAGAACAATGGATGTTTGGAACGATGTGAAGCCAGGCCAGTTCTAGTGGTTCAACCAGACTCGATGGCAGAAGATGTGGAGTATCTAACCAAACATGCCCTTATTGGAAAATTTTTGGGCATCCAAATTTCTCTTCCCTTTATGGAGGCTTGGGTCAGGAAGACGTGGAATCCCAAAGGCAATGTGGAGGTGATGCTGAGTGCGAACAACTATTTTATGGTGGTTTTCTCTTGTATTGTAGATCGTAACAAAGCATTTGAAGGGGGGTCCTTATTTCTATAACCAAGTGGGACTCTTTCTTAAACCCTGGCATGTGGGTTTCAACCCATCATAAGAGCGGACGTCATGGGTTCCAGTATGGGTGCATCTTCCATGGATCCCATTGGAATTCTCAAGAACTGATATCTTGCATAAGATTGCCCTTCTACTTGGGAAGTCATTTGGACCATCACAATAGATAATGGATAAAAATGTAATCTCTGTTGCTCGTATTTGTGTTAAAATTGACTTAAATAATCCTATTCTAGATTCTATTGAAATGCAATTTGGATCAACTACATGCATTCAAAAACATGACTATGAAGCTCTTCCATTTTTTTACCATATTTACCGTGAATATGGCCACCTACAAAGAAAATGCCCTAAGTTTCTCTTTCCTCTGGCTTCAAATCCTAGGCCCTCTCGGTCTAGACAAAGTTTGGATAAAGGAAAAGCCCTGATAAATGAAGGGGAATGGGATAAGGAAGTTTTTATTCTGGTAAAAGCTCGAAACAGAGGATGAAGGATGAACAAAGACCTTAAGGATAGCCAGCCAGATGCTCTACTCAATCACTTTGAAATATTATATGATCTTGATCAGTGCATGGAGATACCTGAAATGTCACTACCTGATGCAAATATAACAAGGCCAAATCAGATATCTCTTCTTAAGGGAGAACTTAAGGAATAAGATCTAGGCAGTTTAAATGAAGAACAAAGGGCTTTGGATCTGAGTATAGGGGACATGGTTGGGTCTAGCCCTATAAGGAAAACTATTTTGGAAAGTGATACATATTTAATTATGCCCTCTCCTGCTCAGGCACTGATGCAGTCATCCTTGGACAATAAAACTCCTACGGTGTTGGGATTGCAGCAAAAAATAATTAAAAAAGTTTTTTAGATAAGAATATGATGGTGGGTCGGAAGAAGGACCAGGATAAAATTAAGTTAATGGGGGAGACTTTGGTGGAGTCAGGCTTGGTGAGAAAATTGGACTCCCATTTTTATAACCACCAAAAATTATTATCCTCTCACGAAATGTAAGAGGTTTGCATAGCATCCCCAGATAAAAATTTGTTCATGATTTGGTTTGTGTGCATTCTCCAGATGTGGTGTTTATTCAGGAGACTAAATTGGCTATTGATAGTATGTTCAATATTTTTGTCAAGTTATGGATAAGGGGGCAATGCTAGTGTATTAGAGCATGTGGATATGCTAGTGGCATCACATTTTTATGGGATATGGTTAAGATATCCCCTCTTACTTGGATTTCTAGCAGATGGTCTATTTCAATGGTCGGGCATGATAATGAATCTGGTGAAATCATCCTACTTACAAATGTGTATGTTCCTCTTGATTACAATGGTAAAGTGAATTTGTGGAAGCACATTTTCTTTGTGAGAATTTTGGTTCCCCTGTACCCATGGATTTTGGCTGGAGACTTCAACTTTATCACTTGTCTAGAGGAGAAACATGGTGGGGTGGACCATGTCGAGCCTTTTTCTTCTATCTTCAGTGCTCATATCTAGGCCCTAAAGTTGGTTGACATCAAGCCAAATAATGGGATTTGTAGACACTAAAACAACACCAATCCGATTATGTGACAACAAATGCTGATCACATTGACACACATAGGCCCTAGGGCAGCCCCTAAAGGTTAAACAGTGGTCCTAACCACTCCCAAAAGTATTTTGGAAGGTCAGAGGTCAATTTGACACATTTTTGGCACTTTTCTCCTTACTCATCCCACCATGGGATGATTACAAACTGGTATTCGTCCCACCTGGGGATGATTATCAGCATTCACCCCAGGGTGGAGTGAATAGAAGGTTTGACTGGCAAAAATTCAAACCTCGATAGGTCCGCCAGTTAACTGTAGCTTCATGCCATGCAATTGCGAGGAATGAATTCAAATCAAGAAGAGAGACTTCAGTCATGCATGTCTTTGATTTTTGAGGCCTCATGTAAGGAGACTCTAAATCAAGGAATAATATTTTCTCTCAAAATAGGATAAGTAACTCAAGTGGCACCCTCGCATGCGCATTCAAATAGAGAGACCCTAGGTCTATAAATTGGTGAGTCTTCTCACCTAAAAAGAAGAACAAAGAAAGAGCATTTTGAGAAAAAAAGTGCTATCATTTTACATCCACACACACACCTTTTTATTTGTGCCTTTCACATCCTTGATCTCTTTTGGAAGGGAGGTCATAGGGTGGTTATTGGAAGCACAAATCTAGAGCACAAACTCAAACATTTGGCCACAATATCCCACAAAATTTATTGAAAACACCCCATAAGAGGCTTTGGACCCATCCTAAATGGTTTGGTGTCGAAAAAGAGTCCCAAACTATGGGCGTACTACCCCCGGGCATCCCCTAAACTGTCGTAGTCCTAATCGCCCCGCCCCAGAGTGATTAGAAATATGTGGTATATATCCTTTCTATTATTTTTGCATCTGATTATATACTACTTAGATAGGTTTTCATTTAAATTTCACATCATTTTGAACATTTTTTATCATGTTTTTATCATTTCCCGTATTTACTAACATGCATGTAGCATCATCAAATTCCCACTGATAGAGGCCAAATTGGGAAAATATGACCTTCTGGGTCTTCCCAAAATACCCCCAATTAGCTAACACCAAATTTGTAGGTGATTTTGAGCTTCCCAAATGTGACATTTGGAACTGTGCTTTTTGACACTTTGTTGCAGGTCTATTCGTCCCGCACCAGAGTGAATACGAATCTTTGGTGAATTTTCTGACTGTTCCATTTATAGTGTCTTCCTTGTGATTTTTTTATACCCCTATCAAGTTTTCAATTCATTTGGATCTATTTCATTTATTTTTTTATTTATATTTTACATGTGCCAGTTGAAGGCGTGGGGATTGCATGTTTTATTTTATCTACAGGTGCTATTGATTGTCTTATATTTCTTTTAATGTAGGATCTAGACATTAGAGGAGCATAAAAGATTCAATACTCATCAATGCAAGTGGTGGTGATTTTTGGTCCACCCATTTTACATGTGAGCACGCAAAAGAAGGAATAGCAGCCATTGATGTGACAAGAAACACATTTAATGCCCCTAGCCCCTAAAAATGGAGGAGGTGAATTGTAATCAAGTTTTTAAGCTTATTAATGAAAAGGGATGTCTTCCATATTGGATTTCCATTTGGTTTTGATTCATTTATGTGCCTTTCTTTTCATGCACTTTCAATTCATAAGGTTTAGCATTATCTTTTGTTCATTTACATCGCATCCAGGATTTTCCTTTTTGTTTCCGTATCCTTGTGCTTTCAGTGGTTATCATGGTGGGACCTCTATACCTTGATTTTAAGATTAACTTTTTGATCAAAAGTTGCTTGTTTTTGCTTGCAGGTACCAAGTTTTCAAATGCTGGACTGTTGTTCGTTACAGTCTATGATGAATACAGAGTTGGAATTCATCTTACCTAGGGACGAATGGGCATTCGCCCCACCCTATGATGAATACAGTTATGTTATCCATTTCACCAGGTATGAATAGCTCTTTATGCAATTTTAGGGCAAAAATTTAGAGACATCCAATTTGGGTAGAGAAGAGGTAGGGGTCTTAAACACCTTTTGTCATTTTGTGCTTTCTATTTTCTGGTTATTTGCTTGCATAGGAGAGTTTGAATGCTTGTTTTATTCATTTATACAAATTAAAAATAACCCCACACACCACGTTGTGATTTAAACAACAAGTATTATGTCATAAAACCCCAACCCTTGAGCAAGACCAATAGTGGATTTCATCACCACCTTGGCTTGAGATATTGTATACATAACCCTGATCATGACTGTTGCTAGACGTAAATCCTGATGAAAGCTGACAAAGTGTAGTTGGGGTGGTTCCCAGTGCATGAGGATAAATCTTCTATGGTAGGTGTCATAAACAAAGTGATTCCCTTTTCATCCTGCCTATGTTCCATGTACCATATGCTCTCACATATCAATAGTTTCCCTCACGTAAGGGCGGGTATATAGAGAGGTTGGTATATTGGCCTGGCAATGGTATATTGAAGGGGTGACCATTTTTGGGAGTCATAAGAGCCATGATATTGCATTTAAATGTTCTTTACAAAAGTTTTCAAAACAAATATCAAAACACACTAAACCAGATTTAGGGCACACTTTTAATATTTAAATGAGATAATCATTGCTTTGATTGTGTGTTTTCGTTCTATTTAGTGTAGCATAAGACATCCTAAAAGAGCTAAAAATGTGCACATATTTAGGTAAACATCACCATGGTGTACACCCATAGTCGAGCCTAATCATGGGTAGGAGTTGCAGAGAGTGCACAAAGGGGGACAAGCCACCTCCGATATAGTCCTGAGGACTTGGTCATCCCGCATTTGAGGCCTGATACACAAGATAGTCCACATCATGCCATTATAGAATAGGACTATAGAGGCACCTCTTTGAGGGGTACCCCCACTCAGCATAGATCCTTTCAAGAGGAGGACATACACGTGGCACTCAACATAGACATGAGGGCTCCCTTAGATGCTCGTTACGAGTGGCCTAGTGATGAAGCATTAGAGAAACATAGGGTCCATAAGGAGGGGCCACATGATTTCATCATCCCTTATTTACCCCTTATTACTATTAGAAACACTAGACAAAATCCAGAGCACAAGGCTCTCTAGATAGGGCAAGCCAATTCTGCCCGCCCCTTTCACACATACAAAAGGGAGTACGAGGAAGACCACTACATTCCTTAAAAGCAATACATAGCGTGGGAGAAATGCGCCTCTGCACCTGCTATGTATCAGGATCACCCAATGAGGCCAGAGCCTCGGGTGAATGTTGCTAACCTCGATAGAGGAAAGCATCCCATAGGGATCTCGGATCACCACGACTAAGATAGACATATAGAAGAGGCATATAGGCTTCCTAAACACAAGACAAAGAAAAAAATTTACTTGGAATTTTCCAAACATGCCACCCACCAAGCGCAAATCACGTAGCTCAGGCCGGATCAACAACAGTTAGAAAATCTATACTACCTTAGCAAAGAGTGCATTTAGCATTAGACATCCAAATTGCTTCATAAAACTATGCCTGAGAAAGTCCCAAACCCTTGCACGCATAAAGTAGAAGTGTATGATAGGCACAACCCCTTGGTACGAGATAGGTCCCTATGACCTTATCAAACATTACCTCCAAGACCTCCTAGACCTGAGCGAGAGGCCACTCCCAGATGCAATGATGGACACCCTCCGTGGGCACCCACCCATGTTTATATGTCTCAACCAGACACTCATCAAGAAGCCTATGAGGAGTATGACCAAGAAGAAGAGTGGGATGAAATGCCCTACCAAGGCAGGGGGGATTTCATCTGACTACCCCTCCATAGGCCTCAAGTTCCCCGTAACCCATAGTAGGAGCAAACCAAGGAGGAAGATATCAAAGCCTCCGATGCATATAAAGCACTGCTAGAGTGTTTAGAGTCTATGGAGACCAAGACTTCTAGGCCCCAAAAGCCCACTTTACGCCAAATTTGTAGTCACCCTTTGCATCCGTCAGTGCTGGAACCCCCATACCCTAAAAACTTTAAACTATCATAGTTGGCACTCTTTAGAGGGGAGGAGGATACCCAAGAGCACGTGACTAGATTCCTGAGCCAATGCTTTGGCATTCAGGACAATGATGCTTTGTTGCTAAGAACATTTATAACCATGTTCGTAGGCCCTGTCTTAGATTGGTTCACTTAGTTGCAAAAACATAGCATCAATAACTTGGATCAGCTAGTGGATGCGTTCCTCGAATGCTTTACCTTCAACACAAAGAAAAGGGTGTCACTAAGCGACCTAGCTAGCCTCAAGCAATATGAGGAAGAAACCATGGTGGCCTATGGGAACCGATGGAGGACGTTGCTTTCAAAGTTGCCTTACCTCCCTCCCATGTTTGACCTAACCCAAATGTTCTCAAAGAGTTGTTTGAGATCGATCTTCATGCTATTGCAGTTGTAACAATATGCCACTTTAGAGGAATCTCTGTCCCAAGCCAAAATCATTGAGGAGATCAAGATACAGGATGGCGAGATTGCCAAGCCAAAGAAGAAAGAATGGTCTAAGAACACCAAAACAGGGACCACACAATAGAAACCTGCTGTGGTCAATCAGGTTGCTATAAACATCCCTAATCCTGTAAAAGCAACACTACCCCAAAATGCTAACTATCAGGCAGTACATTTGAATAGTTATGACATAGAAAATTAGAGGCAAGAACAAAATCAGTAGCGTTGCCCTAAGTGATAGTTCACACCTTACACAGAGTCCAGGGACTTCATGTTTGATCGCTTGTCAGTGACAAACTTGATCAACCTACCCGAGATTCAAACCATAGACCCCAATGTGCCAAAGCCTAAGGGGTATAGGGAGGAATTATACTATAGGTTCCACAAATGGAAGGGACATGACCTTAATGCATGTTGGAATTTTAAATGCTTGGTGCAAGACCTAATCGACAATAAGACGCTAGAAGTGGACAACCCCGTAGTGCCAAACAACTAACAGATGGGAGTCTTCAGAGACCCCCTACTTGCCTATGATGCATAGGCAAAACCCCTTCAAGTCAACAAGGTGACACAGAATTTCTCCATGCAGGGGTATGTAGGGATGATAAGCATAGTGACTAGCAACAAGAGGTACCCAAGAGTTGCCCCTACAGTGGCCACAGGAGAGGTTCCATCAATGTCACAACCTCAACAACACCTCCACAACCTCTCCCGCCAAGACCAGTGGCCATGATTCAGACTAGACTTACCCAAATTCTAAGGACCACGTTGGCTAGGCTCTCCGTATACGATATCATTCAACAATCAACACCCCATCGAGAGGCTCTAATGGAGATATTAAAAGCCATCGAGCTGCAACTCCATGAACCAAATTCTTTCAACAACTTTGTGGGACATGTAAAACAATGTACAAAACCAATCATCACCTTTAGAGAAGATGAATTGAAATCAGTGACTGGTGATGTGGCAGATCCATCCCTACACGTCATTGCACGGGTCAACGGGATTCCATATAAGAGGGTGTTGGTGGACACTGGCTTGTTTAGTAATATAATTACAACAACCACATTGAAACATCTAAAGTTTTTGGCATCTCACATCATGGCCTCCACCTATACTCTTCGAGCATTTAATGATGCGATATGCTCGATGGTTGGCACAATTGTCCTACCCATCCAAGTGGGACAAAATACTATTCATACATTGTGCCACATCTTGGAAGGTGAGATGGCCTATAATATCTTGTTGGGGTGGCCTTGGATAAGGGACATGAAGTGTGTCCCTTCAATAGCTCATCAATGCCTAAAGTATACATTTGAAGGATAGGTCATGTAGTCCTGATAGACTTAAATCCCTTCAAGTACTACAATACGATGCAGTTAATGCTGTAATCGACCCTTTCGTCAATGCATTTGGATTTTTAGTTGAATCCATATAAACAGGGTCCAATTTCACAGGCATCCCCATTGACAAGTCCATCAAGTCCCTAGCCGGGTCCATCTTCCTCATCTGGTCCTTCACAAACAACACCACCTACGGTGGCCACACCAAAGGACAAGGGAAATAAACCCCTAGAAGAGGAACCACCCCTCGTCTCAACCATCTCTACCAAAGAGATGCCTAGCCGAATGGAAGTCGAGATGCTTTGTTTGTCATACATGGAGTGGACTCAGGAAGAACTCCCATTCGCTCCCCCTCAACCACCAATGATCACTATTGAGATGGCCAACACGGGCCTGGGGGAGTATATAGTGCAAAAAATTGTAGCAACACCCACACTTGAGTCCATGCAAGACATGGGAAGACCTCGCCTCCCCATCGGCATTGTGGTTCCTCTAGGCTACCCACCCAATCAGACAAACTTTGTTTATGGGGGCCTGGATAATGGCATTGAACCTTACATGCAAGAATACGAAGATGAAGAACCATTTGCTAAGGACATCAACTATTTATCCAACCCAAAATTTGCATTAAGATATCTTGGCCAATGCAATTGGCATGGATATGGGTTGGGCAGGTATGAGCAAGGAGTGCATGTTCTTTGCCAACCAAGATATCAAATGTCGTATGACAAGTCAAGAGTAGGGTTCAACCACCCCTTTCCCATGGACATCTTGGTAGAGAACATGCAAGGCCTAGGGATAGGCAATAAGGATGGGTTGGCATTAGATCCATATGCCAATCCTAACACAACATATACATTGGGGGATTATCACCCATTGCTAACAACCAACCTTGTTGACCTTAACAACCCTTTCCCTTCGATCAAAAAGGGAGAAATTTTAAGGGTTCACCTACAAGAGGGATATAGACAAGACCAAGAAGGGTCTTCAATAGATGATTCAGAGTATGAGGTAGTGCCTTGGGATCCTTTCGAATCTGATAGCAATCATTCATAAGTGACCCCCATAGATGATTATCAGGAGAGCTTCCTGACAATGTTCCCTTTGAATGCTCCAATCGAGCATATGCCACCTCAAGAGAATCATGTCCCCCTGCAAAGAGCAGAACAACCTCAATGGGACCACATCAATTTGCTCAAGAAATATGAGCCTCATATGTCGCAAATAGTTATCAAAGCCAACGAAGGCCTTTGGATCTCTGATAGTGATAATGAAGATGAAACTGAGATGGCCTATCTCAATCATATGCGACAGTAGCAATATCCTTTGGACAAAGATGACATGTTTGAACAGTTACATATAGGGCCAAGGCATAGGTGGCACCTCAACCAGGCATAGTTATACCAATTACTGCACCTGCCACTCCAGGTATACAGAGAAAATCTTCCTCCTAGAGATCCTATAGAGCCATCAATGCCTCGGGTGGACCCTGTCCTCTTATCCACATATAGGGTCGATCCATTTGTGCCAGTACCCACAGAGCTAGATTCAAAGCACAAAGATCATCTAGGATGTCCGAGCAGCCACACCCGTGATAATGGAGACAAAAATCATTTCATCAACATGATCTCCATTGATTTAACTGCCCCATTCCATAATCCAACCAACCCAACATGGTCATTGCACCTAGACCTAGATTCTATAGACAAGGATCGTGCTGACACACCACCATTCCCATCAGAGTACTGGCCTTGCGGTGGGATGTTCCATTTCACCCCAGGAATTACTCAAGATGTCTTCCATGCTAAAGAGGAACCTGACGTTCTGAACGATGATCTAAATTCAGCAAATGATATCCACTTGATCCCAACTCCACACCAGTAGGAGGACGGGTCCCACATGTCAGTTGAGGAGATGACTGACGTAGACATCGGCTCAGATCCAATGAATTTGCAAATCATCAAGTTGGGGGTAAGTCTATCCCCCAAATAGCAAGCCGACTACATTGCCCTTCTCAAAGAGAAGAAGGAGGTTTTTGCATGGTCATACAAAGACATTCCCAAAAGCTCCAAGGATTCCCACAATCGCTTGGTCAACTCAAAATGCCCCAAAGGTGTCCATAAACCCTTTGGTCAAACCAAAAGCTCCAAGGATTCCCACAATTGCTTGGTCAACCCCCAAAAATGCCCCAAAGGTGTCCATAAACCCTTTGGTCAAACCAAAAGCTCCAAGGATTCTCCCAATCTCTTGGTCAAACCCAAAATGCCCCAAAGGTGTCCATAAACCCTTTGGTCAAACCAAAAGCTCCAAGGATTCCCACAATCTCTTGGTCAAACCCAAAATGCCCCAAAGGTGTCCATAAACCCTTTGGTCAAACCAAAAGCTCCAAGGATTCCCACGATCGCTTGGTCAACCCCAAAAATGCCCCAAAGGTATCCATAAACCCTTTGGTCAAGCCAAACACTCCAAGGGTACCCATAACCGCTTGGTCAAAATAAATATTCAAAAACAAACAAAAATAATAAAATCATCAAAAATAACAAAAAAAATTGCATCTCAATTCTATGCATACTCGTAAAAATCAAAATACAAAAATATAAGTTGCATTAAGCATCACATCCATACATTGCATATTTGTTGGTCATACATGTCCAAACACCATCGACTGTAATTTCTTGACAATTCCTTCATTTTCCACATCCCATCCATTTTATAAATACATACATCCAGAATAACACCATCCCCATTTTTAGCGTAGTCAGTTGTCTCCTAATGCATGTAGGGTTTTCGTCATTCAGCTTTCTTTAAATTTCTAGCCAAAAACTGTACAAAGTTAAACGGATTTTACAAGGGAAAGTTTTACTTGGATCACACGTCGTTATGTAACATCCCTACACAAGTTAAAACACATAAAATAATTCCCAAGTTGTGTGAACGCAAGAGACACCTAAAATCATTCTAGGATACCATAGGTGAAAGATTAGCCTGTTCATCCCCCTGTGCGAATGGTTCAAGAGTGCTGAGAATTGACAAAAGGACAAGCTCTTCCCCATAAATTCCCCCTAATAAACAGTGGTTTTCACCACTACCAAAAATCCCAATCCCCGTTGGTCGCAAAAGTTGTAAGGATTCATACTACATGCCCCTGACAAGGATGTGTAGTCATCCCTAAGGCCTAAAAGGATCAATGCCATTCAAAAACAACATTCCCACAAGCCATCATCACGAACATCTTCAATCACCTTTGGTCTCCAAATTTGTAAGGATTCGTACTACACACCCTTGATAAGGATGGGTAGTCATCCCCAAGGCCTAAAAGATCAATACCCTTACTTCATAATATCCCTAATCCCATTTGGTCTCCAAAGTCGTAAGGATTCGTACTACATGCCCCTGACAAGGATGGGTAGTCATCCCCAAGACCAAAAGGATCAATGCCTTTCATCAGCCAAAAACCTACGAGCTCAACTTTGCAACCTAAAATGCACAATCAAATAATAGTGGTTATCACCACTATACAAAATCCTTGCTCAAAAAGAAAAACAAAACGAGAAAAATAAACAGTGATTTTCATCACTATGTATACGAGCAAGTATCCTAACACGTTGAGCAAATAAAATACTCCTGAGCTTGAATCCTTGGAATTATCAACATTCGAACAACCATCTAGGTAATCCTCATTACGGGTTTGGTGGATAGCCTACCTGACAATGGCGGTATCCTAAACGCATGACGATATGTCTATCATATTAGCTTTGCATTTGAGTAGACCAATGTTTGCATGTGGATGAGCTAGCTTATGGTACCTTAGATTGTCCCGTGGATTAATCTTACTAAATACAACAATGGAGTTAGTGGATCTAATTAGGTGATCCTCAATATAGGATGGTTGACAGCCAATCTGGCAATGGCAGTATCTTAACAAATACCACATAAACAAACTCAATTGCACACACAGGGATGTGAAATAACTTGGTCAAACTCAAGTCTGATTTATTCCTTGTTCAAAAGTCTTGCGAGATAAATGTACAGTATTAACTCGTTAGTTAAAATATCTGAATCTCAAAAAAGCTTAGCCACATTTTAAAACAACTGGTACATTTCATTACGTACATCACCATCAGCTAATATGAAAATTACAAAAACAAAGTTCTCATATGCAAAGTCATTCCACAAAGCCATCCCATAAGTACAACAAGCCAGTAAATCTTGTACAGTCCATGGTGCCATCGACAAGTTATCAACAACTCATTTCATTCATTCCATATGCATACATCATCTAATTAGACACATCGCATTCATAATACCACATGCATACATCATCATAAATAACTGTGCATAAACAGAAAAACCAACCACGACAAGTGCATAAACACAAAGAAAGTCGTTTGTATATATATCATCAAAAAAATGCTCGTAGGCTACAATAACCGGTCCTTTGACATCGTAAAAAGGCAAAAGCTCTAAAACCCCAAGCCTAGGGCATCGGCCACCATGATCACGTAGGATCGATGCGACGAGAACTACCCCCGTGGTGTGGGTCCTATGGGACCCCTCAAGGCGATTGCTGCTAGCCCCCACATCATGCCTACTAGCACCTCCCTCATATAGCCTCCTATGTCGAGAGGATGCTAACTTCTTTGTATCACTCCCTCTTGAGAGATGCGATGATTTGCCTCTGCTAAACATAGGAATCCACCCACCAAGGCAGCTAATCTCTACCTCTAGCTCCAACCGATGCTGCACCAAGTCCATATCCTGCTGACGATACATAGTCAAATTCTCGTTGCACTGTTTCAGCTGCATCCACAGGAGATCCCTCTCTCACACAGCAATGGTATCCTCATCCTACTGGTGGTACACATCCCATGCATTCTCTTGCTCTGCCAGATGTGTTCACAAGAGATCCCTCTCCTGCAGTGCATCCCCAAGCTCCTCATCCCACCTCCAGAGCAGCCCCACCAATCATGCATTCTCAATGTGCAACCCTACCTCCGTGTCCTCCAAACCTGCCTAAGGCATTGGCATCTCTAGCATAACAACTACTCTGGCTCCCACTACTCTGGGACGTCCTGCATCTTAAGCTGATCTGAAACCCCAAAATCTGAGCCAACATCATCTACCTCCACCATGTTTGCATCCTCCAATGGAGCTCCCTAATCATCTCCTGGTGCCTCTCCACCCTCCTCGGCTGCTGCTACCACCTCTACACCCCCTAGAGACCCTCACTTTGCCATCGCTGCAAAGTCCACCACTGGTCATACTCAGTAGTAACCCCAATGTCATCACGTTTGGGGTATCAATCACTGTATCTAAATCCTCACCCAGTGGTGCAATGATTGGACAAACCAGAGTCATCTCGTACCCTCGGCACCAATAGATCAAGGGCTCACCAGGAAACCCCTGGTGCACCCCAAACTATCATGTCACTCGGCCATATAGGAAGAACTCTTGCTCAGTCGTGTGATGCCCAATCAGCCACCGCCCCCTACGTACCCATCGGAGCCACTCTCTAGCCTCAGGCCAGGCTGGACAGTCCTAGTAGGGGCACCAAAACACCTCCACTGGAGTAAGCTTAGCGAAGGCATCGACATAGTGCCCTATGGTACCTGCTCACCATCGACTCTGCCCCTGCTTAGACCACTGCCAT
The DNA here is from genome assembly GCA_028583015.1 of Wollemia nobilis. Lineage (NCBI taxonomy): Eukaryota > Viridiplantae > Streptophyta > Pinopsida > Araucariales > Araucariaceae > Wollemia > Wollemia nobilis. Next base: position 1,501,102 of record JAQPPZ010002916.1, on the reverse strand, counting down.
AATGCCCCGTACCCGATCTCTCGGTCTATCATCTTCACGTAAGTTGTCCATGGCAACCCCACCAACCTCTCCTTCGCTATGTGCTGCCAAGCCTAGCACTACAACAGATAGCTACATCCAATCCCATTTTGCCTCTGGTAGCAGACCTCGTACAACTCATCATAGAGCTATGCCAACAGATTATGTCCCCATATCATGATCATAGGTGCCTCCATCGGACACTCCACCAACCTAAACACCACCTCCAGTAGGTTCCATGGGAACCTCGCATCTAAATATTCGGGTAGTAGCATGTTGGAAATGAGGCCCATCAGTACTGCATGCATCAATCCCAACACGTCCCTCTCTAGCCACCATCAAACCAAAATTCTGCCAATTTGGTAGTCACCCTCTGCCCTCTCCACTAGATTGTCCACACCCAACTCCTCCCCATGCCCGAAGCAGTGTGTCAGCACTTCTGTCCGCTGATCCCGTGGTGTCATCTTGATCGGTAGCCCGTCTATTAGAATCGACAAAATTTGATAGACGTCCTCCAAGGTCACTGTCATCTCCCCTATTGGGATATGGAAGGTATTGGTTTGCGGTTCCCACAAGTTGATAAGGGCCGTCAGATAGGCCCAATCCCCGACCATAGGCTCTAGTCGAGTCACCTTCTTGAGCCCAAGGTCATCAAGCCATTCCTAGTCAGCCAAAGTCAGTTCCTCTCGTGCTTTAGAGAAAACTGTAGGTACACGGTACCGGATCTTCACAACCTGCAGAAGAAAATGAAACAAAAACATTAAAACCATGAAAAACTGTACAACAATAACAAGAATATACATCAATGCATAAAACAATGTACAACTAAAAATAGACAAATAACAAGTGAAAAAATTCACAAATATTCACAAAATAAATAGTTTGTCAGTCCTAGGGTTTAACTCTACATCTACACTGATAAATTAAAAACAAAAAAATTCATAAACAAGTTTGTCAGTTCTAGGGTTTTTAACTCTAAGTCTAAACTGATAAATTAAAAACAAACAAAACAATTCAAAAAATAATTTGTCAGTCCTAGGGTTTTTAACTCTAAGTCTAAACTGATAAATTACAAACAAATTCAAAAATTCAAAAAAATAATTTGTCAGTCCTAGGGTTTTTAACTCTAAACTGATAAATTAAAAACAAACAAAAATAAAAAACAACAAAAACTGCACAAAATGCACCAAAAACAAGCAATAAAATTGTCCAAAGAGAGTGTTTTTGCACTTGACATTCCAGGCATGCAAAATAGACATCGAAGTCACAAATCCTCACTATCCTCTTCCCTAAGAAGGCTACCATAGCTAGACCGCTCCACGGGAGGACGGATTGTCAAGAATTTCATCCCCAAATGACATCACCAAAAGGGTCAAAACCCAACCAAAAATAGCAATAACATTGCCGAATGAAGGTGCATTTGCGTCTAACATTCTTGGCATCCAAAAGATATGTTGGGGTCACAAATTGTCACTATCCTACTCCCTAAGAATGCTACCATAGCCGGACCACTCCACGAGAGGACGAATTTTTGACAATTTCAGCTCCAAAATCCGTCACAAAATGGATCACAACCCAACCAAAAATAGCCATAACATTGCCCAACGAAGGCACCTTTGCGCCTGACATTCTTGGCATCCAAAATAGACGTTGGGGTTACAAATTTTCACTATCCTACTCCCTAAGAAGGCTACCATATCCGGACCGCTCCATGGGAGGATGGATTTTTGACAATTTTCTCTCCAAAATGCATCACAAAATGGGTTGAAACCCACCAAAAATAGGTCAGAATGTTGGGAAACTACATAAGCATTCAAAGCAAAAAAACTGAAGGCACCCTTACACAAGTCATCTTGGGTCAAGCGACTCATCCCTTTTCTCATGTAGGTCATTCCCTCATTGATTCGTCGCTTGATGGGGTAGTCACACTTAGTCACCAATCAACAAATACACACCAAATCATGGAAATGGCATGCATTCAAAGAATCATTGACAAAGACAATCACGCCCCTACTTGGGGCAGTAAACAAGCAATAATCACAAGCTGATCAAACACTTGGCATTTGTGAATCATGAACTCAAGGTTCCCACAGACAAAAGGTTGCGCCCTTTGCCTATTCATGACTGAACAATGTCCAAGATCAAGTAACACATCATCAAAAAAGGTTAACACTTGAATTAAGCTCCTTAGCTCGTCAAAAGCACGGATTCAAGAATGCGTGCCCTTTCCATACTTGGGGCATCAAGATTTGGTTAGGTTACTGAGAAACCTTAATCATTAGTGCTTTGGTTATCTATTTTTTCTTATCGTTGTGCTTTGCACAGCGCTTCCCAAAAAGGGGCATCTTTAGACACAAAAATAGCACCAATCCGATTATGTGACGACAAACACTAATCGCATTGAGACACATAGCCCCTAGGGTAGGCCCCAGAGGTTAAACATTGGTCCTAACCACTCCCAAAAGCATTTTGGAAGGTCAAAGGTCAATTTGGCACCTTTTTGGCACTTTGCTCCTTACTCGTCCCACCCTGGGATGATTACAAACTGGTATTCGTCCCACCCATGGATGATTATTAGCATTTGCCCCAGGGTGAGGTGAATAGAAGGTTTGACTGGCAAAAAGTCAAACCTCGACAGGTCCGCTAGTTAACTGTAGCTTCAGGCCATGGAATTGCGAGGAACAACTTCAAATCAAGAATAGAGACTTCATTCATGCATGTCTTTGATTTTGTAGGCCTCATGCAAGGAGACTCTAAATCAAGGAATAATATTTTCTCTCAAAATAGGACAAGCAACTCAAGTGGCGCCCTCGCATGCGCATTCAAACAGAGAGACCCTAGGTCTATAAATTGGTGAGTCTTCTCACCCAATAAGAAGAACAGAGAAGGAGCATTTTGAGCAATGAAGTGCTACCGTTTTACATCCACACACACACCTTTTGATTTGTGCCTTTCAGATCGTTGATCTCTTTTGGAAGGGAGGTCATAGGGTGGTTATTGGAAGCACAAATTCGGAGCCCAAACCATAACATTTGGCCACAATATCCCACCAAATTTTTTGACAACACCCCATAAGAGGCTTTGGACCCATCCCAAGTGGATTGGTGTCGAAACAGAGTCCCAAATGGTGGGCGTCCTGCCCCCGGGCGCCCCCCAAACTATCGTAGTCCTAATCGCCCCGTCCCATAGCGATTAGAAATCTATGCTAGATATCCTTTCTGTTATTTTTGCATTTTATTCTATACTTCTTAGATAGGTTGTCATTTAAATTTCACATCGTTTTGAGTATTTTTGGTCATGTTTTTATCATTTCCCGCATTTACTAACATGTAGGTAGCATCATCAAATTCCCTGTGATATAGGCCAAATTGGAAAAATATGACCTTCTAGGTCTTCCCAAAATACCCCCAATTAGCTAACCCCAAATTTGTAGGTGATTTGGAGCTTCCCGGATGTGACATTTGGAACTATGCTTTTTGACACTTTGTTGCAGGTCTATTTGTCTCGCCCCGGAGTGAATACGAATATATGGTGAATTTTTTTATTGTTCCATTTGCAGTGTCTTCCTTATGATGTTTTGATACCCCTGTCAAGTTTTCATTTCATTTGGATCTATTTCAGTTATCGTTTTATTTATATTTTGCATGTGCTAGTTGAAGGTGTGGGGATTGCATGTTTTATTTTATCTACAGGTGCTATTGATTGTTTTCTATTTCTTTGAATGTAGGATCTGGACATTATAGGAATAGAAATGAGTCAAGATTCATCAACGCAAGTGACAGTGACGTTTGGTCCGCCCATTTTACATGTGGGCACGTGGAAGAAGGAATAACATCCATTGATGTGACAAGAAACACATTTAATGCTCCTAGCCCCTAAAAATGGAGGAGGATAATTGTAACTGAGTTCTAAAGCTTATTAATTAAAAGGGCTATCTTCCATATTGGCTTTCCATTTGGTTTCGATTCGTTTATGCGCCTTTCTTTTCATGCACTTTCAATTCATAGGGTTTAGCGTTATCTTTTGTTCATTTACATCGCATCCGGGATTTTCCTTTTTTTTTTTGTATCCTCGTGCTTTCAAGATCTTTAATTGGCACAATAGAAGGTGTGGGGAAGCTTCCATATCAAAGAAATTGGATAGGTTTTTGATATCTAGTTATTGGATGGGTAATAACAGAGGTGCTAGTTCTATGATTTTGGAGGGTAGGGGATCTGATCGTTGGCCTATCAAACTCTCTGCTTTGGAGTTAGGGCTAAAAAATAATCCCTCATTTAAATTTCAACTTATGTGGCTTCGTGATCCTAAGCTTCATGATTTCATGCGAGGCTGGTGGACCACCGACAAACCTCCTCATGGGACCGCTATGTATTCCTTTATGAAGTGACTACAATTTGTAAAACATAAATTGAAGAGATGGAATAGAATGAATTTTTGGAACCTTTCCTTGGCTAAGCTAGCAGCTCTTAGGAGGATGGAAGAAGCTTCAAGGAATATTACATATTAGGGATTCACGAAGGAGCTTCTTGTTGAGGAATCTGAGGCTACGAAAGACCTTGTTGAATGGGAACTGAGGAAAGAAATTTTTTGGAAACAAAAACTTGAGTAGATTGGCTTCAGGAAGGGGATAGGAACACAACCTTATTTTATAACTCAGTTAAGGCTCATCGTAATGGTAACCTAATTACCTTTATTGTGAATTCTCAAGGTGCCCTGATCTCTTCTTTTAGGGATATTTTAGAAGAGACTAAGAGGTATTTTTCCTCTCTCTTCAAGGAGGACTCCCTATCATATGATGAGAATGAAAAGCTTATTCTAAACTATATTCCAACTATTATTTCTACAGATATGAATGAGCACTTGATGGGTCCAATTTCCCTTGAGGAGTTGGAAAGTGTTGTATCCAAGATGAAAAAAGAAATATCCCCAAGCGTAGATGGATTCCCGATTGAGTTTTATCAAGAGTTTTGGGATTTAACCAAATTTGATCTTTTGAAGGTGGTCCAAGAGTCCTAAAAGAACAAACAGATGCTACGGGCCCTAAATGCTACCTTTGAGGTGCTTATACCCAAAAATAGGGAGCAAATTCTATGGATATATTCAGGCCTAATGCTCTCTGCAATGTTGTGTATAAGATCATCACAAAAATTATTGCTGAGAGGCTGAAATTATGGTTGAGGAAAATCATCTCTAAGGAGCAAGGAGGATTTCTTGTTGGCCGAAAAATATTGGATGGGGTTGTTATTGCTACAAAAGCTATTCACTCGATGGAAACTTCTAAGGAGAAAAATATGTTCATTAATTTGGACATGGCCAAAGCCTATGATCAGTTTAGATGGTCATTTCTTCAAAAATTTCTTACTGCTTTCAGATTTGAGGAGGAATGGATTAGATGGGTGATGAGCTATGTTTCTTCTTCCTCGTTCTCTATTCTTGTTAATAATGAGCCATCAGATCTGTTTGAGGCCTCAAGGGGATTGAGGCAAGGATATCCTTTATCTCCTTATTTGTTTATCATTATGATGGAAGGGTTGGGAATATTGCTCAAGTCTCAAGTCATGCAGGGTCTCATTCAAGGGTGGAAGTGGGATAGTAGTTTGCCACCTATTTTCCACCTTCAATTTGTTGATGATACTACTTTTTTGGGAGTTTCCACTATCAAGGAAGCTAGTAATATTAGACAATCTCTTGACATATATCTTGGTGCTTCTGGAAAGTTGATTAATGAGGACAAGTCTTCTATTTTCTTCTTCAATACCCCTCCTCTTATTCAATCCAGGATTGCTCGCATTCTAAGATTCCAGGTTGGGACTCCCCCCTTCATTTATCTTGGTATTCCAATTTCATCTCACCCTCTACCTATATCTTCTTGGCGAGTCTATGCTTGATAATTTTAGAAGGAAGGTGAATCACTGGACTTTCATATGGCTATCCACTATAGGTAGAGTTTTGATTTTAAAATATGTTGTTCAAGCTTTACCAATTTATAGATATTTTGTACAAATAGCTCTCTCTCACTTCATCAAGGACATGGATGTTTTGTCAAGACAGTTTTTATGTTCTAGAAAACTTGATCAATCTAAATAGAGTTTGGTTAGGTGGGATTCTATATGCAGGCTGGTGCAAGAGCGAGGCCTTCAGTTGCGATAGATAACTCTTTTTGGGTAGGCTTTGGCTGCAAAACTTTATTGGAGATGTTGTACCTCTAAAGATCATATTTGGGTTAAAATATTATCTTGTAAATACTTGAGAGGTATTTCTCAGGCTTAAATCCCTAGAGTCAGCTTGGTTGGGAAAGGTTTAGTTATCTGGGAAACTCTGAAAAGAGGAGCTAATTTAATCAAGCAAGGTTTGTTTTGGATTTGCAATCAGGGATCAAATGCTCTTTCTTGGGAGGATTCTTGGGATGGCCACCCTCCTATATTGAATCAATATCTTAGGTTACGTTCCCTAAGCATTTTTTTCTAGAAAGTAGGCTGGTCTCATGTGGAGGACTTTAAAAAAATATAGTCTTTTGGAAATATATAGATTTACAGGTGGAAATATCTACAAGAATGGCCCCAAGGGGGACTGGCCAAGGATAGAGAGGTGCTTACTCTTATTCTTACGGGGAGGCCTTATTCTTCATTGAGGGGTAAAGATATTCTGGCTTGGAACCCTGATCCTAAGGGAACCTACTCGGTAGCCTATGGTTATCAGGTTCTTGATAAGCAAAAGTATATGAGTCTTCTTGTCACTTGGTGGAAAATGGTGTGGAACAAATTTGCCTGGCCAAAATGTAACTTCTTTTTTCGGTTGGTAGCTCGTAAAAAATGCCTCACTTGGGATAATGTGAGGAAGAGGGGATTTTAGGGTCCCTCTTTTTGTGTCCTTTGTAGTAAGAATGAGGATGACTCTTCTCATTTATTTTTCCAATGCTCCTTTGCCAGAGACATTTGGCACCGTTGGTGGAGTGCCTGGAACCATCCATGTTTTCATGTGCTATCCTTGGTGGAGTTTTAGAGTAGTCTGGGAAGACCTCTAGCCAAGGCCCCCTTCCTTCGGGTGGCTTGGAATTTGGACGCTTCTTACATCATCTAAAAAATTTGGCTCGAATAGAACCGACACATATTTCAGGGTAGTTATTTGGTTGTTCAATAGATCTTGCAAACGATCATGTATATGGTTCAGGAAACCATCCATGGCAATTGTGATGTGGACCCTCTTTTGGATTCTAGGGAGGAGAAGGTACAGTAAGCCCTTGGTCTCTTTGGGGATGGTGTGAACTCTTCTAGCCCTAGTAGGTTTCCTCAGCTCAACAAGAAGGTTAGGGGAGATGGTAGGTGGAGGCCACCCCCTAGAGGAGTTTTAAAAATTAATACTGATGGATCATCCAGGGGTAATCCTAGACATGCTGGCATTGGCGGTGTTGGGAGAGATTCTACTAGTGGTGTCAATTTTTTCTTTTCCATTTATAAAGGTGTTCACTCCAACAATTTTATGGAAGCTCTTACAATTCTTGAGGCCTTGCAGAGGGGGTTTTCTATTGGCTGACATAGGATTATCTATGATTTTGACTCTCAATTTGTGGTTAATATTTTAAACAGTAAAAGGGTGGAGGAAGTTAATTGGTAGTTGGCCTCTATAGTCATTCAAATTCTCAAAATGAGTGAAGAGTTCAAATTTATATCCTTTGTGCACATTCAAAGGGAATGGAATGTGGTTGATGATTACTGGAAAAAAGGGCTTCTAAGTTGTTGGATCCTTAGAGTATCGATAATTGGGAGAGTCTCCCATCTGGGTACTCTCAATGCCTATAGGAGTTGATCCACAAGGATGTACAAACTAAATGTGGTTTATTCTTGTTGTCTTTTCTGGGTGTCATTTTAGTCTAGTGGTTTTAGCCTGTTTGGCTATTTATTTGACTCTTGGTTGGAAGATCAGTTGTACTCTATAATCCAAACTTTTTATCAATAAATTTTTATCCCTTTATTTAAAAATAAAAATAAAAAATAAAATAAATATATCCAAGATCACAATAAAATCAGTAATTAACAATACACATCAAACTTATTGAAATCTTTATTGAAAACACATTTCCTATAAGCAATTCATAAATGCAATACTTTTTTATATATATTACGAAGCTTTATCTTCAATATGTACATACATGAGACTTTTCATATTACAAGACTCTTTACCGTTGCTCTCCTCAAACTCACAAGAGATTCAACTCTTGATATTTCCCTCTTATATAATAAATTTCACATTTTACATAAATATAAAGTATCTCATAATTGCTCATAACTCCCTACTTTTGAACATGACACTTTACTCATATAAATCACACTTACTAACAAGAAACATCACACACATAACTCCACACTCATTTGCATAACACATACTCACACTTAATAACTTGACACGTACTATAGACACAAATATCAAACACACCCTAATATAAATATTTACAAGGTATCAAATAATGTAATACCTCCAAAACCCCCTTTATTACATTATTTAGTATGAAGGCCTTTGCCTTTGATCTTTAATTATTATCTTGGTTTTCCTATTGTGGCCTTGGTATTGCTTGAAGTTCTGGCACAATGTCTCTTCCATTGAGTTGTTACCTACATATTATTTTCTTCTACATATATTGGATACAAACCTATGCTTGTTAGAATTATTCTCTTATTGCAAAAACATTTTAACATTTTCATAATTCTATTCCATATTGTTTTATTTCTCCACCCATAATGTACTTCAATTTTCTTTTTTTGACAAGTATTTGGTTTATTTTTCACATATCTTGCAATTATAGAGCATCCTTCATTTTTGTTCATGTATTCTATTATTATTTTCCTCATTCCTTTTTTAACAACTCTTGATTTGTTATAAATACTATTAGTACCAATATTAATGGAGATTTCTAAATTGCTTTTATTATCATATTTCAGTATTTCTCAATTTGGTCCATACCTTTATTTTTTATATTGTCTATAATTCTTCCCATATGGGCTCTATGAATTGTTTCATTTTCTCTCTCATTTATATTTTCTATTTCTTGTACTTCTTGGACCAAGTTTCCTTATTTATTTTCCTATTTTTGGTGTTGTTGTATTGATGGGTATCAAGATTGATATTGTCTGATATATTTGGAGAAGTCTACTCATTATTTTCCACTAGTTTAGAGAATTGTATCTATAATAACATGTGGTATGACCTTCCTTATTACATATATGACAATATTTTTCCCTCCATTTGATACGAATATGATGTAGTAGTATTATTTGACAATGTTTTCCTTATCATAAGAGAATTATTTATCATTTCATCTCTAGCTAGATTTTTCATTTTGTATTCTTGAGGTATATTGAAAAATTCATCAAAGAATATATTTCTATTTAGTACTTGAAAAGGAAGTGACTAATATTTTAAATATTTCTGCAAGTGCTCTTAATATTACTTGAAAAACTTCTTCCATTTTTTCTCCTATAGTTTGTAATTTAGATTTTAATCGTGCTACCCTTAAAATAAAATATTCTATACTTTATCCATCATGAACCTTATAGAATGCAACTATTCTTTCAAGTGTAAAATGGTTGCACGATTCCTTCCCTCAAATATAGTACATAATTTGTCCCATTTTCTTTTTAAATTTTTTACCTCACTTACATTGACATATATTATTTGATATACCAAATGTGATTAACATAAGACCCTTTGCATCATCATTTTTAAATATTGGCGATCCAATTTAATCTCCTAGAATGTCTTCTTTTCCATTTACCATATCCCGAACTCAAATTTTCTCAACAATCATTATTGATATCATTTTGTTTTTCCATGGAATAAATTTTGGTCCTTTTAGAAGTTGAAATTCAGAAAGGAAAATATTTGTATTAGCCAAAATAGATTTAATTTTATTTTTCAATCTTTAATTTCTTTAAATACTTCAGTTTTAAATTTTAATTCTTTCTTCAATTAATTTCAATTTTTATTCACTTCATAATTCAATTAATTTCTCCTTCTTATAACTCCCTTCAATTTTCTTCTTCAATTTATCTTTCTTAAATTTCTATAATTTCATTTTTTTCATTTACTTTTTTCCACTTTCTCAATTTCAAATTTCAAATTTTCATAAATTTTTTATATCTCTCTTTAATTTAGTTTCTCAATTTCAATTTCCTCTCAATTTTAATTTCTTCTTATATCTCCCTTTAATTCAATTTTTCACTTTATTTTACTCTCTTTCTTATATCTTTCAAATGTAAATCAATCTAATTTTATTCTAATAAAATATTTGAATGAATATTTAAAATTTCAAAATATATGTTTATTACACGACACTCACTTATCTTTCGCTTTATGATGTCTCAACTACACAAATTACCTTCTAACATTGTCTCTACTTTGAACATTATTGTGCACTCTAGTTTTGAATGTGCTATATTCTTCTACTATTCTATTACTGAATAAACAAGGATGCAACACCTTTTGGCCTTTCTAATTTGTTGTTCTCAAATTTCTAGCCTACATGAATAGCTTGACTTCAGTCGGAAATTAGAGTAGATGTATTACAATTTTTGACCTGCATATTTGCATTTCTTGGCTTTCTTGTCATCTCCTCTATATTCTTTATGATATCTCCTCATAAATATAACTAACCTTCAAATGCAATATTTTCCCAATGTCTTTCAAGTGTGTTTCTCAAATCTCTTCTTCATATGAATGCAATGTTCCTCTTTTTGATTGTAAGGTTTCCCAAACATGTGCTCCTTTTATAATATTTCCTGAAAATTTCTTCTTTATATAGTGATTCTTGAATGTCTCCTTTTATATAGAAAATTTCCTTTTGATGTTGCACTTATTCCAAATTTCACCAGACTTGTTGCTTCTCCTAGCCATCTTTTACTAGATTTGCCTCGAACCCGTCCTAGTCCCCCTCTTTAATGAGGTGGGACGTGTGATTATAATACTGACTTTCCAAATTCATGAAAATAAAATAATAATAATTTATATATATTATAAAAAATAAAAATATACATTAAAATCACGAATGGTGCATAAAATTACAAACAACTAGCCGGCTTTCCAAATTCAACATGTATCTATGAAAATAAAATAATAAAGATTTATATATATTATAAAAATATATTAAAACCACTAAAAGTGGTGCATAAAATTATAAATAACTAGCCGTAAGTGGTATACTCTAAATCCAATAGATAACGTGACCTGCGTTTGTTATTAGTCTTAAAAACCACTAAAAATTACAAATTATTATCTAGTAGTGGGCTACCCCAGTACATAACGTGGCGTGTCGTTTGTTATTAGTCTTAAAACCACGAAAAGTAGTGACGCTCAACTGTTTAAAGCACGCGGAAAAAACAATAGAGAGAGATTTATATAAAGTTATATTACGTTTCACAAATTATTCGGAGCAGATCTGTGCAAATCCCAAACAGTTGGAGAATAGTAATATGTAGGAAACTAAAAAACTCTGCATACAGAGTTTTTAAAGATACTACAGCCACTGAAGAACACACTGTTATCGGAACACCATGTCTCCATGTCTCCGCTCCAATTCTTCTCTGCTGCGATTACTTTCCTGGCCGTAGTCGTTTGGCACCGCTGGCAAAGAAGAAGCTCGAAGGGACCTACAATGTGGCCTATCGTAGGCTATCTTCCCTCCCTGGCTTTGCATTTCGAGCAGCAGCACGAGTGGACGGCTCGTCTCCTTATTTCAAATGGCGGCAAGGTGAGATTGCACGGCCCATGGAAGAGAAGAATACTAACGGCCGATCCCGCCAACATAGAGTATGTTGCGAGAACAAAGTACAGTAATTTCGGGAAAGGGGAGTCCTTCAAGGAGGCATTCGCGTCCGCCGGCTTCCGCAACACGGCTGCGGTGGCGGTGCACAGCAAGCTTCTTCCCCTTCTCCGCCAAGCCTGTGAGAAGGGCGCTGTCATTGACCTCCAAGACGTATTCATACGGCTTGCGTTCGACATCGTGTGTAAGGTAGTTTTGGGGACGCAGTCCACGTCGCTGAACTCCGATCTTCCTCTGCTCCGCGTTCCATATCTGGAGCAGCATGATCAGGCTATGGAGGTTGCCATGTTTCGGATGCTTATGCCAACCTTCTGTTGGAAAGCCATGAAGTATTTCAACATCGGCCTGGAGCGCCGCCTCGGACAAGCTCTAGAGCCTATGCACGGATTTATCGACAAGGTCTACACTCCACCCTTGCCCACTGATGCCGATACCGGTATTTGGGACATCTTCTCGGCCTTCCTCCGGTTCGAACGGGAAAGCGGTCGGGAATACTCCCAAAAAGAGCAGGCCCCTCTGGCCGGAAATCTCATTATGGCAGCCACGGATACGGTTGCTTCGGCGCTTGCTTGGTTCTTCTGGGTTTTAGCACAGCATCCAGATGTTGAATCCAAGATTTTAACAGAGATCCGACGAGTGATTCAGAAGAGGCCTGATCCAGACAGTCGTGACGAGTACGATCCTTCTCCTTTGAAGCCGGAAGAATTGAAGAAGATGCATTATCTGCACGCAGCATTGACGGAGTCGCTCCGTCTGTACCCGCCTATTCCGGTGGAGATCACGGAGGCCGTGGAAGACACCGTTCTGCCCAGCGGCACGAGGGTGGAGAAGGGTTCGCAAGTGATTTATTCCATATATTCGTTGGGCAGAATGGAGAAAGTGTGGGGCGAAGACTGACGGGAATTCAAGCCAGAAAGGTGGCTAAAGGACGAGAGGTTTGTGAAGGAGTCCGATTTTAAGTATCCAGTGTTCAACGCAGGACCTCGAATTTGTACTGGAAGAGAACTTGCTTACTGGCAGATGAAGTTGGTTGCGGCTTCCGTTATCATTCGTTACCACGTAGAAAAAGTTGATAAACGTCCTGTGGTTCTCAAATATAGAATGTCACTCTCGATGAAAAATGGTCTGCCAGTGACGATTCGCCCGAGAGTTGAAGGATATCACAAGGCCACTGCAGAACTGTGACGGAAAAAGGATTTGAATAATGCGCCTTCCCCCGAATAGAGCCGTCCCCAGTAGCTGTCGATATATAGCTTATATAGAATTCGATATATTGGTAATATGCCTTCCGTTGTTCTTTCTTCAAGTGGTATATTTCATGTAATATTTACTATATTTTAAAATAAAATAAATATTTGACGATTTTATTATTTTAGATTTAATATTATCAAAGCAGTATGTTTGAGGGAACTTCCAAATTTATTTTGTAAAGTATTTTATACTAATTTTTATTTTCAATATTTTTAATACGTCTCATCACCACCATTCTCGGAGCTGAAAATTGAAAACGACGGCATTTACAACAATGTATTTATTTTTAACCATTTGTTTATGTAAATTTAAAGGTTGAAATTAAACGTATACAAGATTTATATATATATTTTTGTCAAGTGATTTTTAAGGTAGAGGAGACTATAGTGAAATATTACGACAATGTAGGATGGCACAAATTTTAATCTCGTACAATTAAATTTTAAATAAATTAAAGATATTTGAAATATAAATCATGTATATTTTTGTCAAGTGATTTTTAAGGTAGAAGAGACTATAGTGAAATATTACGACAATGTAGGATGGCACAAATTTTAATCTCGTACAATTAAATTTTAAACAAATTAAAGATATTTGAAATAGTTTTAGATAATATTTCAATTGTTAAAACAATTTTAATTTAGTTATTACAAAATTTTAATTTATTTTATTCTTTTGAATTTATATGTATTGTATATTATATTATATTTATATATATATTTAAAAATAAAAATTTGATATCTATACATATAGATTTATTGGATTTATAAAAATTAATTTTAATGGATATCTTTAGTTGAGAAAATTAATACTAAGATGCATTTCAAAAGATATTGATAAAATTCTACTTGCTTCAACTAAATTATATAAAATTAGAACATATACTTTTTATGGAGGTTAAAAATAAGAGGAAAATTTACTAATGAACAAATCTAAAATAGTATTAAGTTCAAAGGATAGTCATAAATTAATGTAATGTTATGAAGAGGATCAAGTATTAATGTTATATTTATAATATTTTTTTAATGTTTTTCAATCATAAATTATTATATAAAATTACTTATTTGACATATTATCATGCTTACAGGGAAGAAAATAAAGTGATAGACTATTTATTAGGAAAAGCACATGGTAATTTTTTTGTTAATTAATTACCTTTAATAAAGGAACATGATAGAACTTAATGTAAGAATAACTTCTTCTAATCTATTGCAATCTCTCTTATCTTTCTTTTTCCACCTATATCACCAAAAATACCTTTTGATAATATATTAGTACCACCTTAATTTAACCCCTAGGTTTATGTTAGGTATAAGCAAATTCTACTTTACCAATAATACCTACTTTTCAATTACCATCATACACATAGTGTTGTTATCAACATAAAATAAGAAACCTAAAATCTTTATCATTTTCGGATGACTTTGAGCATGGCTATTTCATTTCTAACCTTAGTCAATCAAGGTTTATATTGATATGCATCCTATAGAAAAAATTATATAGATTTAGACCAATATTTTCCAACAAGACTATGATGTATCCAATTCACATTCTCAATAAAGCAATCCTATAGTTTATTATGGAATAAAAATTCTTCAATCCCTTCCTACATACTACTTGTATTATCTATCTTATTTCAAATATAATTTAGTGTCACATTTAATGGGATTAATATTTCTAACATACTATTTGTTGTCCTACCAAGTAATTGTTGTAATATTGATATTGAATCATGACACAACTTGTCTTTCTCTTCTTCCATGCTAGTATCCATCATAAATTCCCATACATACTTCAAAGTCTTGGTGGAGACCCATTATCCAAGAAAAATGTTATAAATAAAATGATCAAGGATCCAATATTAGAAGTTAAAATATTGTGACAACAAGTTAAGCATCTATTAATGAGATAAGTACCTTTCATTTTTTCCATTTATTTGAGGATTTTTTTTCTTTACATAAATTGCATTTGACTTAACTAATAATTTATATATTAATTATGTATGTCTATCAATCCTACCTTACACATCAAATTATTTTAAATCATTCCCTTAAATATGTCCCATTCACATTATAACCTAATATTTATTGTATTTCTTACTTTTCTTTCCCACATAATAGGGGTA
Source organism: Wollemia nobilis (assembly GCA_028583015.1). Taxonomy (NCBI): domain Eukaryota; kingdom Viridiplantae; phylum Streptophyta; class Pinopsida; order Araucariales; family Araucariaceae; genus Wollemia; species Wollemia nobilis. The sequence continues at coordinate 1,485,896 of JAQPPZ010002916.1, read as the reverse complement.
TTTATTAGACATATTGTTATAGTCAAGGGTGTAGTTTCTTTTTAGACTTATCTAATTTTTAAGAAAATATAAATAGTTTAGCTAATTATGAAATTGTCATCCCAAGATATAATTGGATTAAAAAGATCCAAGCCTTTGTGATAATAATATAATTAAAAGTTCTCAATATTAGTTTTGTTAGGTTTGCAATATAAAATTATATTATTGTTTTTGTTTATTTTTAATATTATATTAATGTAATCAACATTGTGTAAAGGGATTAGTCCTATAAAATTTATTTACAATAATATAATAATGATGGTTCTTGATGGGAATAACCCTCAGATAATTGTTAAATAACCAATTATATAACAATTTATTTATTTTATATCCTGATCATATTAATAAAAAATGTACATTTATTTAAATGGTTAGTATTTATAAAAAAAAAAACAAGCATAGGATGGTTAATAGATTTTTTAGAATACCATTTCTACAAGCATGGTATAGATCAATTAGATAGGAGGAATAAGCTATCCTATGTTTCTTATTAAAGCTAATGGATTTGAAAAACATTAAATTATTTTAGTACGAACTTATTTAAATAAAAATTATAATCAAATAATGATAGAACAAAAGATATTAAATTCTTTAAGTAAATCAATATTTCAAAAAAAACATGCAATTTTATAATAGAAATTAAGCATTTTGCTTTAAAATAGGAAAATGACTATGAACTTAAAGGACTTTTTAATTCCTTAATATGCATATGAATTTATATATACATAATAACTTTTGTCATGATAATCAATGCAAATAATTTAATAAAACACTTAATTAAGATCTATAGTTGATTTAACCTAATTTCCTAACTTTGAGAAAAGTACTATATATATAGTCGGGAAATAGACAAGTTTAAAAAGACATCAATAGAACATAATATTTTATAAAAGTAAAATATAATAATAAAATTAGGGATTACAATATATTCATAAGGTTACATCAAAAATTTCAATTAAAAATTATAGCTATTGATGTTTAAAATATATCGAATTTGACCTTATGCATATAACCAAGAAAAAGCAAACAAGAATAAATTTTATCAAAGTCTATGATATTGAAAATGACCTAATTAAATGGTCAATATTTAACTAAATTAATAGATTATGCTAATGCAATAGTTAAATAATGATATTATAGTGGTAAGGGCTTTGGCTTCTCTTTGAGTGGTCTAAGGTTCAAAACCCACTCAGTATGATGGGAATAAGACCCCTCATAAAAACCTATGTAAAATTATTGGCTTATTTAAAAAACACTTAAATAATGATTTTTAGATATGCAAATTAGAAAAATATCTTTAACGATTTTATGAGAAAAGCATAAAGGGAAAGAATCACTAATAGATCCATATCCTTGCTAATAGAAATTCCACCTATGGATGGCATTGCTATCCTTTAAAGGCAAAAATAAAGACTACGGATCCCATACAATACCTACAACCTACAACTTACACTTGTAAATTGCAAGCCTATGTCAAAATACTAAGAATTTTACTATAAAATATACATAGCATAAAAAGAATAATACATAACATTGGAACATAATATTCCATTATTATTCAATTTGGACAAAATGTGAGGATGTGGAGGTGGAGTCTGAAGAAATCGGTCTGGGTGATCTGTTTTTGTTAGGTAATTTTGGTGTTTCGGGTTCTTTCCCTTCTTGGAATCCTTGGAAGATTAGGGTTGGGGTAGTTGGAAGGGGGTTTATTCTCCTTCGCTCTCCTATACCAAGGTGGTTTCTGGATCGAACTATGGTGATGAGTTTACTCCCTGTGAGGGTAACTTGGAGTATTTTCAAATTTACATCTCGGATAGGATGATTAACTCTCTTTTTGACAAGGGTTCATGGGATTTGGTTGGTAAGTTCATGGGTGGAAGGTTGGACCTTGATGTTCTTAAGCACTAGGTATTTTCTAGATGGAGGTCGAGGGGCTCTCTGGACCTTACTACTCTCCCTCGTAACATTTTCCTGATAAGACTATCCTGCAAAGATGACTCTAGGAATATTTTGGAGTGAGGCCCATGGTTCTTCGATAAGCATAGTCTTTGCCTTGGGAAATGGGGCTCTGACTTCAATCCAACCTTGCAGAGGGTTAATCTGATTTCAGTTTGGGTTTGTTAATCTGAGTTTCCTATGTTTTTATGGCACAAAAGTGTTTTTAGGACTTTGTCTCCTTTTATAATGTTTCTATTTCGGTTGCCCTTCGATATTTTGTTAAAATATGTATTATGGTGGATATTGAAAAATAACTCTCGAGGTTAAACAAAGATAATGGTGAATCTAAAAAACTTATTCTATAAGGTCCGAGGTGTAGACCAATTGGTTCATCCAAACCCCATAAGGGGGCGGAGGTCCAAGGTTCAAATCTCAGGCCTCGTCAGACTGAACGCTTATCCCTTTCCTGGTGCTTTTAGTGGCGTAAAAGGCTTAAAATGATTATGGCATGGTGGTTATAGGGACAAACTGCATGAAGATCTGTGTGGCAGCTTCTGGGGCAGACATCATAGAATACTATGGCGGTCATAAAAAGCTGGACAGCCTGCCCGGATTCATGGCGGCTACCGATTCCACCATGTAAATTCAAAAAAAAAAAAAACTTATTCTATAAAATAAATTCTAACATAAATAATATTTAGAAGTAATAAAAATATTAAATAATAAAATTAATAATACAGATTAATAATGCATAAAAATTCATAATAAAATAATATTTGTAAAAAACTAAGTTGATCCAAATGCTAATAAATAAAATTTTAAATACCTCTATCTACATAAAAGATACCTTGGAATTGAATCCATCAGATAAAAGATCATAATCCTACAATACTTGATAAAAAAAAGTTAAACAAAGATAATGATGATTTTAAAACACATTCTATAAAATAAATGCTAACCTTTGATTTTCATAAAAGTATAAAATCTATATACTCATCAATATTCTAAACCTTTTATTTTTTAAGCCTTTTAAATTATACTTTATGGACTAGTTATTTCTAGCATTTCATTTGGAAAATCAATAACTAAATAAATATCTAGATTTATTTCTTTGAATGGGGCCTAAGGCTGATTAATATCATCTTGAATACTTTCTATGACCGTGTCCATCTTAGTAAGTAACTCCTATTTTAATAATTTTCGATCCTTGAATTGTGGTGCATCATTCCGACTAGTGGTTTTAGACTCACCAAATTGCTCTAGATGATATCTATATGCCTGTTCAAAGTTTATTGTTATAGTTATTTTCAACTAATATCTTAATCCATTTGCATAATGACATAATTCTAAAGTAAGAACATAAGTTGTCCTTTATTACTTGCTACACAATAGTCAATTTAAAATGCAAGTGCATAGTCATGATTAAATATTTTAATGCTTCTATAGTATTGGCATGTATTCTATCCATTTAAATTAGTCGTTTTGTACCATAGGTTTATGTAGGCCCTATTCTATCATATATGGATTTAGGCATTGCCATTATAGTTACCCCTAAATACACTATAACGGTAGGCAACAAGAAGCCTTCAATTTTGAGAGTAGTATAAAATGATGGTGATTACATCACATTAGGTTTAGGTAAATATATGATATCCATAGTGTTTACTTATATATTTTAGGGTACTTGACCATTAAATTTTATTTTTTGGGATTATTTGATTGTGTCATAGGTTCCTTCTATTGTGTAGGTTTTGATTTGGTAAATGTTTGCTCCTTTTCCTTTAGATCCTCTTGCAATAAATCATATCATCCTAAAAATAATAAGGCTTCTAACATGTTCATCTTTATAGAAGTTTTCTTCAACTACTTAACTAAATTAAACGTGATCTCTATTAAAATCCCCTCATTTAAATATGTAAACTTCTTGAAATACCTTATAGTAGTCTATCAAGTTTCCTTAGTGAATAAGAGATAAATTGAGTTTCATTTCATAAGTTCATCCTCTTTATTCTCATAAGATAATAATAAGGTTGATTTATTCTTCATTTATATTTTATTGGTTCTTTCCCTTTTGGTTGTTATGATTGTTGTCTCTTTGTTTGAATTCATGAAATATTATCAACTTGCATTTAGGAAATTTTTTGAGTAGATTGTTATAGAGCCTTGTATTTGACATGTAATGATGGTTGTCCTTTCCTCAATATCATAATACTTATAATTTATTTAAATTACCTTTATGATATTGGTTGAGAGGTATATTGTTGATATTGTTCTTCCATAATTCTCTCTGCCCTTGGATTGTGACTTCTTGTTATTGATAAACTAATTTGGGTTTGAAATAAAACCCTACTTCCTCTTCCATTGATTCAATATTAACCAAAATTATGTTGTTACTACACATCATGGCTTTATAATTAGGTACTTTGGTTTATTAACCAACTATTGCTTTACAACTAATAATATAAATACTATTTGGGTAACTACAATAGGTTGAATTATGTAGTTAAGGCATCATTGTAACTTTATGGACCTACTAAAGTTGTTGATTATATGTCACCATATGATTTATTTGTATGTACATATTATATTCCATTAGATTATGAGGACCATTATATGAGTAACATAATAATTTTGGTTCAATATTTGCATTCACTATCATATTTACCATATTATTCAAAGCTTAATTTATTGGTTTCATGCTATTCACTAGCCTATTTTCCTATTAAGAGAACCTAATATTTAAAATTATAATGAATATTTATTTGTATACATCCTCTATTGTGTCTTTTATCATACTTGTGTTACTCATTAATCATCAACATGTTATATAAGCCTTTTATGAGCAAGAACATCTCAATCATCCCAACCTTGTCTACTCTTCCCCAAAATATAAAGATTGATTCAAATATACTAGATGAGTAGATAGAGGTAATTGCTATGGTGATAAAAATAATTCCAATTATTATGGTTGGCATACAATACTATTTCACATGGATAAACCCAATAATATCATCATGTACAAATTTAAGGGTGTTGTTAGTGATGATTGTTGATACACATGGCTACTTAATGGTTGCACATTAGGTAATAGAGTGATTTATGGTAGTGGATGAAACTAAAAATTTTGTATAGGTACTTGAACCATGTTTATAGGATAAGCCAATGGCAATATTAGTGGTAGTTTCCCTACTTGCATATGTATTTCTTCTATCTAGGTAACTTTATTAAATGATCTCACTAAAATTATATAATTTGATGCTATAAAAATAATTGTGAGGTTTGATTATAATACTTTTATGTAGTACATGATTGTTTGGTCATTAGATAAGTACATGTAAATTATGATCTATTAAAAGTGTATGCACAAATTTAATATTAAATTTCTGAATAATTGGGGTATCTAATTGTAGCATTTATTTGAAAGAGCTCTAAATATACATTAGAAATATTACCAAATCATTTGATAAATGGATCAACAATTATGGCCTAGTCGGTAACATAACGATCTTTAAGATTCCTATTCCATATTATGGACTTATCCCTTGGCAAAAATATGATCAATAACATAATTATATATTTTTATTGAATGTGATGGAACAATTTGGTGTTGATAGCTCCTTAAGATGCTCTAGTGTTATTTTCCCATTGTCCCCATTATAGGTTGTTAGATATTTTCATATCCCCTATAGTATAAGTAAATAAATGGATAGTTTTAAAGGACCTTGATGGCTCTAGATTGGAAAACTATATTAAAATGAAACTCACACTTGTAGGTAAAACATAGATTCCCCTGATTGCATATTATATTTGTTTATCTAGTTATCCTTATAGAATATTTTGTGCTTACTCAAGATACTAAAATTTACATTGAACAAAATTCATATGTACTAAACACTTCTTACATTAATATTTAGTAGCAAAGAATTTCACTGGCTAAATTAGATAATGATACAAAAATAGTATTATGTAATTACCAATAGCTTTAAGTAATGTCTTGCTCAAAATAATCACCAAGGTGAGGCTCAAAGCACTTTTGCATAAGATTATCTCACTAGAATAAGGTGGTTTTATGGAAGGCAAATAGATAGTGGATGAGATAGGTTTGGCTCAAGAGGTTATTCACTCCATGGAAGTATAGAAATATTCATTCATGTTCATTCAATTAGACTTGTCCAAACCATATGATAGGATGGATTGGTATTTCCTCCTCAAAGTAATCGATAAATTTATATTCTTATAGGAATAGATAATTGAATCAAGGGATGTACTTCATCAATATCCCATGCAATTCTAATAAATGATTTCCCTTAATAATTGCTCACTACATCAAGAGGTATTAGGAAAGGAGATCCCCTATAACTATATATATTTATCATTTTATCTAAATTTTTGGGAAGGACAATGGCCAAATACAAGGAAAACAAAACATTAATAGGAATCACTATTACAAATGGAGTGAGACTAATCACTCACCTCTAGTTTGTTGATGACTTTAATGTATGAGGGAAACCAATAGTGAAGGAAGCCTCAAGAATTAAACATATTATAAGTTGTTTCTCAAGAGCCATGGGGAAAAAAATTAATGAGCAAAATTTTAAATTTGTTTTCTATCACTTCTCACCTAGATAAGATATCATGGTTCTTGATCAACTATGATAATAGAAAACCTCCCTCCTCATCACTTACTTTGGTATTCCTCTTAAAATAGGGAGACAAAGAGGATTGGGCTTATCTATTGGACAAATTAAAAAGGAAAATATAAAATTGAACTAATTTATAGCTATTATAATGAGGAAGAATAAAATTGGTTAAATTAGTCCTTCAATATACACCTATTTCTGTCTCTATTACTTTAGATAGTCCTAATGTAGTGCTAAGAGAGTTGGATCAAATAAACCATTGATTCCTTTGGAGGGGCACTAAGAAGGAAAGAAAATGGGCATTTGTGGGGTGGAAAACTTTATGCTTTCACAAACATGAAATGGGATAAGGATACAAATTGATGATGAAGAACATCAAGGCACCAAAAACTAAGTTGTATTAGAGGATGTTGAACAAAACCAATGCACTATGAGTCCAGAATGTAAGAGCTAAATATACAAAAAATTTAAATTTTAGTAAACATTATTTGTCACCAAATCCCTAGTAGAGGATCCCTTATCTTAACAGTTTTAAGGATAAGAGAGAAGTTGATAAAGAAGGAGCTCTTTTGCATAATTCAAAATGGTCAACATGTAAACTTTTGACCAAAATTTTGGGATGGACACTGAAAGCACGAGATTTCGGGCGAAGGAAACACTAATTGTGATGCAACCAAAATCAAATGCACTTAAGTCCTAGAAACGTAAAGTGCATGAAATGGAAAAGAAACACATTGGAAGAGACACAAGCAAATGGAGAAAACACAGCCCTTTCATTAATATCCCCTGATCTCTGTTACAATGACGTCTCCTCCCTTTTCGGGGGCTAGGAGCGTTAAAATAATTCGATTACAATCACTCAATGTTCCTCTTTCCACGTGCCCACGATTGCAATGGGCGGGCCAAGATGATGCCGCCGCTGATGTCGATGAGTTCTTAACCTCTACTGCTTCTCCTACGAACAAATAAACAACCAAGATGTCAGTAGCACCTGCTGTAAATGAAAGGTGTTTGTTCTTTAAAATTAACGAAATATGCATGCAAACATTTATCTAAAACAGTAAACAAAATGATTCTAAACAGCCTGAAAACTTGCCAGAAGACAAAAAATGTTACCAACAGGCCATTGCCACTGAGACAGTCGGCCAATCGCTTTCAACTAGAAATCGTCCCTGGGTAGGACGATTTTTGACTGTAAATCATCCCTGGGTGGGACGATTTCTTCTGTGTTGGGGAAGCCGAACTGACACGCTCCAATGTCGACTCCCGAGGTCTCCAAAACACCTGCAGATAGAGGGGTTATGTAATTGGGGCCATTTTGGGACGACCCAGATGGTCGAATTCTCCCAATTTGGCCTCTACCCTCGGGAATTTGATATCACCTCCTGCAAGTTAGTGAAACTACAAAATGACACAAAACATACTAGAATCTGACCAAAGGTTACGAACTTGCAGCTATGAGTTAACCAAACATGATAACACAAAATGCAACCTAAAAAGGTAATCTAGAATGCTCCTGAAATAAAACTTAAGAAAAGTGCGGGGATGCCCAAGTGGGCTTCCCACCGTTGGCACTTGATTCCGGTGCCAATCCACTAGGGATGGGCCCAAAACCTCTTAGGATTGGGCAACCGATGAATTGGTTGGTTCAGGTGTCCATGTGTTGGATTTGGGTCAGGTTCAAGCTTCCAAAAGCCACCCAACAACCTCCCTTGCAAAAGAGATTGGTGGATGTGGGAAGGTGAACCAAAAGGGATGCAAGTGGGTCTTCAACTCGGCTGCTGCTACCACCAGAGCAGCCCCAGAGCAGCCCCACCAATCATGCATTCTCAATGTGCAACCCTACCTCCATGTCCTCCAAACCTGCCTAAGGCATTGGCATCTCTAGCATAACAACCTACTCTGGCTCCCACTACTCTGGGACGTCCTGCATCTTAAGCTGATCTGAAACCCCAAAATCTGAGCCAACATCATCTACCTCCACCATGTTTGCATCCTCCAATGGAGCTCCCTAATCATCTCCTGGTGCCTCTCCACCCTCCTCGGCTGCTGCTACCACCTCTACACCCCCTAGAGACCCTCACTTTGCCATCGTTGCAAAGTCCACCACTGGTCATACTCAGCAGTAACCCCAATGTCATCACGTTTGGGGTATCAATCACTGTATCTAAATCCTCACCCAGTGGTGCAATGACTGGACAAACCAGAGTCATATCGTACCCTCAGCACCAATAGATCAAGGGCTCACCAGGAAACCCCTGGTGCACCCAAAACTATCATGTCACTCGGCCATACAAGAAGAACTCTTGCTCAGTCGTGTGATGCCCAATCAGCCACTGCCCCCTACGTACCCATCGGAGCCACTCTCTAGCCTCAGGCCAGGCTAGACAGTCCTAGTAGGGGCACCAAAACACCTCCACTGGAGTAAGCTTAGCGAAGGCATCGACATAGTGCCCTATGGTACCTGCTCACCATCGACTCTGCCCCTGCTTAGACCACTGCCATAATGCCCCGTACCCGATCTCTCGGTCTATCATCTTCACGTAAGTTGTCCATGGCAACCCCACCAACCTCTCCTTCGCTATGTGCTGCCAAGCCTAGCACTACAATAGATAGCTACATCCAATCCCATTTTGCCTCTGGTAGCAGACCTCGTACAACTCATCATAGAGCTATGCCAATAGATTATGTCCCCATATCATGATCATAGGTGCCTCCATCGGACACTCCACCAACCTAAACACCACCTCCAGTAGGTTCCATGGGAACCTCGCATCTAAAGATTCGGGTAGTAGCATGTTGGAAATGAGGCCCATCAGTACTGCATGCATCAATCCCAACACGTCCCTCTCTAGCCACCATCAAACCAAAATGCTACCAATTTGGTAGTCACCCTCTGCCCTCTCCACTAGATTTTCCACACCCAACTCCTCCCCATGCCCGAAGTAGTGTGTCAGCACTTCTGTCTGCTGATCCCGTGGTGTCATCTTGATCGGTAGCCCGTCTATTAGAATCGACAAAATTTGATAGACGTACTCCAAGGTCACTGTCATCTCCCCTATTGGGATATGGAAGGTATTGGTTTGCGGTTCCCACAAGTTGATAAGGGCCGTCAGATAGGCCCAATCCCCGACCATAGGCTCTAGTCGAGTCACCTGCTTGAGCCCAAGGTCATCAAGCCATTCCTAGTCAGCCAAAGTCAGCTCCTCCCGTGCTTTAGAGAAAACTGTAGGTACACGGTACCGGATCTTCACAACCTGCAGAAGAAAACGAAACAAAAACATTAAAACCATGAAAAATTGTACAACAATAACAAGAATATACAGCAATGCATAAAACAATGTACAACTAAAAATAGACAAATAACAAGTGAAAAAATTCACAAATATTCACAAAATAAATAGTTTGTCAGTCCTAGAGTTTAACTCTACATCTACACTGATAAATTAAAAACAAAAAAAATTCATAAACAGTTTGTCAGTTCTAGGGTTTTTAACTCTAAGTCTAAACTGATAAATTAAAAACAAACAAAACAATTCAAAAAATAATTTGTCATTCCTAGGGTTTTTAACTCTAAGTCTAAACTGATAAATTAAAAACAAATAAATTCAAAAAAATAATTTGTCGGTCCTAGGGTTTTTAACTCTAAACTGATAAATTAAAAACAAACAAAAATAAAAAACAACAAAAACCGCACAAAATGCACCAAAAACAAGCAATAAAATTGTCCAAAGAGAGTGTTTTTGCACTTGACATTCCAGGCATGCAAAATAGACATCGAAGTCACAAATCCTCACTATCCTCTTCCCTAAGAAGGCTACCATAGCTAGACCGCTCCACGGGAGGACGGATTGTCAAGAATTTCATCCCCAAATGACATCACCAAAAGGGTCAAAACCCAACCAAAAATAGCAATAACATTGCCGAATGAAGGTGCATTTGCGTCTAACATTCTTGGCATCCAAAAGATATGTTGGGGTCACAAATTGTCACTATCCTACTCCCTAAGAATGCTACCATAGCCGGACCACTCCACGAGAGGACGAATTTTTGACAATTTCAGCTCCAAAATCCGTCACAAAATGGATCACAACCCAACCAAAAATAGCCATAACATTGCCCAACGAAGGCACCTTTGCGCCTGACATTCTTGGCATCCAAAATAGACGTTGGGGTTACAAATTTTCACTATCCTACTCCCTAAGAAGGCTACCATATCCGGACCGCTCCATGGGAGGATGGATTTTTGACAATTTTCTCTCCAAAATGCATCACAAAATGGGTTGAAACCCACCAAAAATAGGTCAGAATGTTGGGAAACTACATAAGCATTCAAAGCAAAAAAACTGAAGGCACCCTTACACAAGTCATCTTGGGTCAAGCGACTCATCCCTTTTCTCATGTAGGTCATTCCCTCATTGATTCGTCGCTTGATGGGGTAGTCACACTTAGTCACCAATCAACAAATACACACCAAATCATGGAAATGGCATGCATTCAAAGAATCATTGACAAAGACAATCACGCCCCTACTTGGGGCAGTAAACAAGCAATAATCACAAGCTGATCAAACACTTGGCATTTGTGAATCATGAACTCAAGGTTCCCACAGACAAAAGGTTGCGCCCTTTGCCTATTCATGACTGAACAATGTCCAAGATCAAGTAACACATCATCAAAAAAGGTTAACACTTGAATTAAGCTCCTTAGCTCGTCAAAAGCACGGATTCAAGAATGCGTGCCCTTTCCATACTTGGGGCATCAAGATTTGGTTAGGTTACTTGAGAAACCTTAATCATTAGTGCTTTGGTTATCTATTTTTTCTTATCGTTGTGCTTTGCACAGCGCTTCCCAAAAAGGGGCATCTTTAGACACCAAAATAGCACCAATCCGATTATGTGACGACAAACACTAATCGCATTGAGACACATAGCCCCTAGGGTAGGCCCCGAGAGGTTAAACAGTGGTCCTAACCACTCCCAAAAGCATTTTGGAAGGTCAAAGGTCAATTTGGCACCTTTTTGGCACTTTGCTCCTTACTCGTCCCACCCCGGGATGATTACAAACCGGTATTCGTCCCACCCATGGATGATTATTAGCATTTGCCCCAGGGTGAGGTGAATAGAAGGTTTGATCGGCAAAAAGTCAAACCTCGACAGGTCCGCTAGTTAACTGTAGCTTCAGGCCATGGAATTGCGAGGAACAACTTCAAATCAAGAATAGAGACTTCATTCATGCATGTCTTTGATTTTGTAGGCCTCATGCAAGGAGACTCTAAATCAAGGAATAATATTTTCTCTCAAAATAGGACAAGCAACTCAAGTGGCGCCCTCGCATGCGCATTCAAACAGAGAGACCCTAGGTCTATAAATTGGTGAGTCTTCTCACCCAATAAGAAGAACAGAGAAGGAGCATTTTGAGCAATGAAGTGCTACCGTTTTACATCCACACACACACCTTTTGATTTGTGCCTTTCAGATCGTTGATCTCTTTTGGAAGGGAGGTCATAGGGTGGTTATTGGAAGCACAAATTCGGAGCCGAAACCATAACATTTGGCCACAATATCCCACCAAATTTTTTGACAACACCCCATAAGAGGCTTTGGACCCATCCCAAGTGGATTGGTGTCGAAACAGAGTCCCAAATGGTGGGCGTCCTGCCCCCGGGCGCCCCCCAAACTATCGTAGTCCTAATCGCCCCGTCCCATAGCGATTAGAAATCTATGCTAGATATCCTTTCTGTTATTTTTGCATTTTATTCTATACTTCTTAGATAGGTTGTCATTTAAATTTCACATCATTTTGAGTATTTTTGGTCATGTTTTTATCATTTCCCGCCTTTACTAACATGTAGGTAGCATCATCAAATTCCCGGTGATAGAGGCCAAATTGGGAAAATATGACCTTCTAGGTCTTCCCAAAATACCCCCAATTAGCTAACCCCAAATTTGTAGGTGATTTGGAGCTTCCCGGATGTGACATTTGGAACTATGCTTTTTGACACTTTGTTGCAGGTCTATTTGTCTCGCCCCGGAGTGAATACGAATATATGGTGAATTTTTTTATTGTTCCATTTGCAGTGTCTTCCTTATGATGTTTTGATACCCCTGTCAAGTTTTCATTTCATTTGGATCTATTTCAGTTATCGTTTTATTTATATTTTGCATGTGCTAGTTGAAGGTGTGGGGATTGCATGTTTTATTTTATCTACAGGTGCTACTGACTGTCTTCTATTTCTTTGATCATAGGATCTGGACATTATAGGAGCATAAAAGAGTCAAGACTCATCAACGCAAGCGACAGTGACGTTTGGTCTGCCCATTTTACATGTGGGCACGTGGAAGAAGGAATAACATCCATTGATGTGACAAGAAACACATTTAATGCTCCTAGCCCCTAAAAATGGAGGAGGATAATTGTAACTGAGTTCTAAAGCTTATTAATTAAAAGGGCTATCTTCCATATTGGCTTTCCATTTGGTTTCGATTCGTTTATGCGCCTTTCTTTTCATGCACTTTCAATTCATAGGGTTTAGCGTTATCTTTTGTTCATTTACATCGCATCCGGGATTTTCCTTTTTTTTTTTGTATCCTCGTGCTTTCAAGATCTTTAATTGGCACAATAGAAGGTGTGGGGAAGCTTCCATATCAAAGAAATTGGATAGGTTTTTGATATCTAGTTATTGGATGGGTAATAACAGAGGTGCTAGTTCTATGATTTTGGAGGGTAGGGGATCTGATCGTTGGCCTATCAAACTCTCTGCTTTGGAGTTAGGGCTAAAAAATAATCCCTCATTTAAATTTCAACTTATGTGGCTTCGTGATCCTAAGCTTCATGATTTCATGCGAGGCTGGTGGACCACCGACAAACCTCCTCATGGGACCGCTATGTATTCCTTTATGAAGTGACTACAATTTGTAAAACATAAATTGAAGAGATGGAATAGAATGAATTTTTGGAACCTTTCCTTGGCTAAGCTAGCAGCTCTTAGGAGGATGGAAGAAGCTTCAAGGAATATTAGATATTAGGGATTCACGAAGGAGCTTCTTGTTGAGGAATCCGAGGCTACGAAAGACCTTGTTGAATGGGAACTGAGGAAAGAAATTTTTTGGAAACAAAAACTTGAGTAGATTGGCTTCGGGAAGGGGATAGGAACACAACCTTATTTTATAAATCAGTTAAGGCTCATCGTAATGGTAACCTGATTACCTATATTGTGAATTCTCAAGGTGCCCCGCTCTCTTCTTTTAGGGATATTTTAGAAGAGACTAAGAGGTATTTTTCCTCTCTCTTCAAGGAGGACTCCCTATCATATGATGAGAATGAAAAGCTTATTCTAAACTATATTCCAACTATTATTTCTAGAGATATGAATGAGCACTTGATGGGTCCAATTTCCCTTGAGGAGTTGGAAAGTGTTGTATCCAAGATGAAAAAAGAAATATCCCCAAGCGTAGATGGATTCCCGATTGAGTTTTATCAAGAGTTTTGGGATTTAACCAAATTTGATCTTTTGAAGGTGGTCCAAGAGTCCTAAAAGAACAAACAGATGCTACGGGCCCTAAATGCTACCTTTGAGGTGCTTATACCCAAAAATAGGGAGCAAATTCTATGGATATGTTCAGGCCTAATGCTCTCTGCAATGTTGTGTATAAGATCATCACAAAAATTATTGCTGAGAGGCTGAAATTATGGTTGAGGAAAATCATCTCTAAGGAGCAAGGAGGATTTCTTGTTGGCCGAAAAATATTGGATGGGGTTGTTATTGCTACAAAAGCTATTCACTCGATGGAAACTTCTAAGGAGAAAAATATGTTCATTAATTTGGACATGGCCAAAGCCTATGATCAGTTTAGATGGTCATTTCTTCAAAAATTTCTTACTGCTTTCAGATTTGAGGAGGAATGGATTAGATGGGTGATGAGCTATGTTTCTTCTTCCTCGTTCTCTATTCTTGTTAATAATGAGCCATCAGATCTGTTTGAGGCCTCAAGGGGATTGAGGCAAGGATATCCTTTATCTCCTTATTTGTTTATCATTATGATGGAAGGGTTGGGAATATTGCTCAAGTCTCAAGTCATGCAGGGTCTCATTCAAGGGTGGAAGTGGGATAGTAGTTTGCCACCTATTTTCCACCTTCAATTTGTTGATGATACTACTTTTTTGGGAGTTTCCACTATCAAGGAAGCTAGTAATATTAGACAATCTCTTGACATATATCTTGGTGCTTCGGAAAGTTGATTAATGAGGACAAGTCTTCTATTTTCTTCTTCAATACCCCTCCTCTTATTCAATCCAGGATTGCTCGCATTCTAAGATTCCAGGTTGGGACTACCCCCTTCATTTATCTTGGTATTCCAATTTCATCTCACCCTCTACCTATATCTTCTTGGCAGTCTATGCTTGATAATTTTAGAAGGAAGGTGAATCACTGGACTTTCATATGGCTATCCACTATAGGTAGAGTTTTGATTTTAAAATATGTTGTTCAAGCTTTACCAATTTATAGATATTTTGTACAAATAGCTCTCTCTCACTTCATCAAGGACATGGATGTTTTGTCAAGACAGTTTTTATGGTCTAGAAAACTTGATCAATCTAAATAGAGTTTGGTTAGGTGGGATTCTATATGCAGGCCGGTGCAAGAGCGAGGCCTTCGGTTGCGATAGATAACTCTTTTTGGGTAGGCTTTGGCTGCAAAACTTTATTGGAGATGTTGTACCTCTAAAGATCATATTTGGGTTAAAATATTATCTTGTAAATACTTGAGAGGTATTTCTCAGGCTTAAATCCCTAGAGTCAGCTTGGTTGGGAAAGGTTTAGTTATCTGGGAAACTCTGAAAAGAGGAGCTAATTTAATCAAGCAAGGTTTGTTTTGGATTTGCAATCAGGGATCAAATGCTCTTTCTTGGGAGGATTCTTGGGATGGCCACCCTCCTATATTGAATCAATATCTTAGGTTACGTTCCCTAAGCATTTTTTTCTAGAAAGTAGGCTGGTCTCATGTGGAGGACTTTAAAAAAATATAGTCTTTTGGAAATATATAGATTTACAGGTGGAAATATCTACAAGAATGGCCCCAAGGGGGATCGGCCAAGGACAGAGAGGTGCTTACTCTTATTCTTACGGGGAGGCCTTATTCTTCATTGAGGGGTAAAGATATTCTGGCTTGGAACCCTGATCCTAAGGGAACCTACTCAGTAGCCTATGGTTATCAGGTTCTTGATAAGCAAAAGTATATGAGTCTTCTTGTCACTTGGTGGAAAATGGTGTGGAACAAATTTGCCTGGCCAAAATGTAACTTCTTTTTCTGGTTGGTAGCTCGTAAGAAATGCCTCACTTAGGATAATGTGAGGAAGAGGGGATTTTAGGGTCCCTCTTTTTGTGTCCTTTGTAGTAAGAATGAGGATGACTCTTCTCATTTATTTTTCCAATGCTCCTTTGCCAGAGACATTTGGCACCGTTGGTGGAGTGCCTGGAACCATCCATGTTTTCATGTGCTATCCTTGGTGGAGTTTTAGAGTAGTCTGGGAAGACCTCTAGCCAAGGCCCCCTTCCTTCGGGTGGCTTGGAATTTGGACGCTTCTTACATCATCTAAAAAATTTGGCTCGAATAGAACCGACACATATTTCAGGGTAGTTATTTGGTTGTTCAATAGATCTTGCAAACGATCATGTATATGGTTCAGGAAACCATCCATGGCAATTGTGATGTGGACCCTCTTTTGGATTCTAGGGAGGAGAAGGTACAGTAAGCCCTTGGTCTCTTTGGGGATGGTGTGAACTCTTCTAGCCCTAGTAGGTTTCCTCAGCTCAACAAGAAGGTTAGGGGAGATGGTAGGTGGAGGCCACCCCCTAGAGGAGTTTTAAAAATTAATACTGATGGATCATCCAGGGGTAATCCTAGACATGCTGGCATTGGCGGTGTCGGGAGAGATTCTACTAGTGGTGTCAATTTTTTCTTTTCCATTTATAAAGGTGTTCACTCCAGCAATTTTATGGAAGCTCTTACAATTCTTGAGGCCTTGCAGAGGGGGTTTTCTATTGGCTGACATAGGATTATCTATGATTTTGACTCTCAATTTGTGGTTAATATTTTAAACAGTAAAAGGGTGGAGGAAGTTAATTGGTAGTTGGCCTCTATAGTCATTCAAATTCTCAAAATGAGTGAAGAGTTCAAATTTATATCCTTTGTGCACATTCAAAGGGAATGGAATGTGGTTGATGATTACTGGAAAAAAGGGCTTCTAAGTTGTTGGATCCTTAGAGTATCGATAATTGGGAGAGTCTCCCATCTGGGTACTCTCAATGCCTATAGGAGTTGATCCACAAGGATGTACAAACTAAATGTGGTTTATTCTTGTTGTCTTTTCTGGGTGTCATTTTAGTCTAGTGGTTTTAGCCTGTTTGGCTATTTATTTGACTCTTGGTTGGAAGATCAGTTGTACTCTATAATCCAAACTTTTTATCAATAAATTTTTATCCCTTTATTTAAAAATAAAAATAAAAAATAAAATAAATATATCCAAGATCACAATAAAATCAGTAATTAACAATACACATCAAACTTATTGAAATCTTTATTGAAAACACATTTCCTATAAGCAATTCATAAATGCAATACTTTTTTATATATATTAGGAAGCTTTATCTTCAATATGTACATACATGAGACTTTTCATATTACAAGACTCTTTACCGTTGCTCTCCTCAAACTCACAAGAGATTCAACTCTTGATATTTCCCTCTTATATAATAAATTTCACATTTTACATAAATATAAAGTATCTCATAATTGCTCATAACTCCCTACTTTTGAACATGACACTTTACTCATATAAATCACACTTACTAACAAGAAACATCACACACATAACTCCACACTCATTTGCATAACACATACTCACACTTAATAACTTGACACGTACTATAGACACAAATATCAAACACACCCTAATATAAATATTTACAAGGTATCAAATAATGTAATACCTCCAAAACCCCCTTTATTACATTATTTAGTATGAAGGCCTTTGCCTTTGATCTTTAATTATTATCTTGGTTTTCCTATTGTGGCCTTGGTATTGCTTGAAGTTCTGGCACAATGTCTCTTCCATTGAGTTGTTACCTACATATTATTTTCTTCTACATATATTGGATACAAACCTATGCTTGTTAGAATTATTCTCTTATTGCAAAAACATTTTAACATTTTCATAATTCTATTCCATATTGTTTTATTTCTCCACCCATAATGTACTTCAATTTTCTTTTTTTGACAAGTATTTGGTTTATTTTTCACATATCTTGCAATTATAGAGCATCCTTCATTTTTGTTCATGTATTCTATTATTATTTTCCTCATTCCTTTTTTAACAACTCTTGATTTGTTATAAATACTATTAGTACCAATATTAATGGAGATTTCTAAATTGCTTTTATTATCATATTTCAGTATTTCTCAATTTGGTCCATACCTTTATTTTTTATATTGTCTATAATTCTTCCCATATGGGCTCTATGAATTGTTTCATTTTCTCTCTCATTTATATTTTCTATTTCTTGTACTTCTTGGACCAAGTTTCCTTATTTATTTTCCTATTTTTGGTGTTGTTGTATTGATGGGTATCAAGATTGATATTGTCTGATATATTTGGAGAAGTCTACTCATTATTTTCCACTAGTTTAGAGAATTGTATCTATAATAACATGTGGTATGACCTTCCTTATTACATATATGACAATATTTTTCCCTCCATTTGATACGAATATGATGTAGTAGTATTATTTGACAATGTTTTCCTTATCATAAGAGAATTATTTATCATTTCATCTCTAGCTAGATTTTTCATTTTGTATTCTTGAGGTATATTGAAAAATTCATCAAAGAATATATTTCTATTTAGTACTTGAAAAGGAAGTGACTAATATTTTAAATATTTCTGCAAGTGCTCTTAATATTACTTGAAAAACTTCTTCCATTTTTTCTCCTATAGTTTGTAATTTAGATTTTAATCGTGCTACCCTTAAAATAAAATATTCTATACTTTATCCATCATGAACCTTATAGAATGCAACTATTCTTTCAAGTGTAAAATGGTTGCACGATTCCTTCCCTCAAATATAGTACATAATTTGTCCCATTTTCTTTTTAAATTTTTTACCTCACTTACATTGACATATATTATTTGATATACCAAATGTGATTAACATAAGACCCTTTGCATCATCATTTTTAAATATTGGCGATCCAATTTAATCTCCTAGAATGTCTTCTTTTCCATTTACCATATCCCGAACTCAAATTTTCTCAACAATCATTATTGATATCATTTTGTTTTTCCATGGAATAAATTTTGGTCCTTTTAGAAGTTGAAATTCAGAAAGGAAAATATTTGTATTAGCCAAAATAGATTTAATTTTATTTTTCAATCTTTAATTTCTTTAAATACTTCAGTTTTAAATTTTAATTCTTTCTTCAATTAATTTCAATTTTTATTCACTTCATAATTCAATTAATTTCTCCTTCTTATAACTCCCTTCAATTTTCTTCTTCAATTTATCTTTCTTAAATTTCTATAATTTCATTTTTTTCATTTACTTTTTTCCACTTTCTCAATTTCAAATTTCAAATTTTCATAAATTTTTTATATCTCTCTTTAATTTAGTTTCTCAATTTCAATTTCCTCTCAATTTTAATTTCTTCTTATATCTCCCTTTAATTCAATTTTTCACTTTATTTTACTCTCTTTCTTATATCTTTCAAATGTAAATCAATCTAATTTTATTCTAATAAAATATTTGAATGAATATTTAAAATTTCAAAATATATGTTTATTACACGACACTCACTTATCTTTCGCTTTATGATGTCTCAACTACACAAATTACCTTCTAACATTGTCTCTACTTTGAACATTATTGTGCACTCTAGTTTTGAATGTGCTATATTCTTCTACTATTCTATTACTGAATAAACAAGGATGCAACACCTTTTGGCCTTTCTAATTTGTTGTTCTCAAATTTCTAGCCTACATGAATAGCTTGACTTCAGTCGGAAATTAGAGTAGATGTATTACAATTTTTGACCTGCATATTTGCATTTCTTGGCTTTCTTGTCATCTCCTCTATATTCTTTATGATATCTCCTCATAAATATAACTAACCTTCAAATGCAATATTTTCCCAATGTCTTTCAAGTGTGTTTCTCAAATCTCTTCTTCATATGAATGCAATGTTCCTCTTTTTGATTGTAAGGTTTCCCAAACATGTGCTCCTTTTATAATATTTCCTGAAAATTTCTTCTTTATATAGTGATTCTTGAATGTCTCCTTTTATATAGAAAATTTCCTTTTGATGTTGCACTTATTCCAAATTTCACCAGACTTGTTGCTTCTCCTAGCCATCTTTTACTAGATTTGCCTCGAACCCGTCCTAGTCCCCCTCTTTAATGAGGTGGGACGTGTGATTATAATACTGACTTTCCAAATTCATGAAAATAAAATAATAATAATTTATATATATTATAAAAAATAAAAATATACATTAAAATCACGAATGGTGCATAAAATTACAAACAACTAGCCGGCTTTCCAAATTCAACATGTATCTATGAAAATAAAATAATAAAGATTTATATATATTATAAAAATATATTAAAACCACTAAAAGTGGTGCATAAAATTATAAATAACTAGCCGTAAGTGGTATACTCTAAATCCAATAGATAACGTGACCTGCGTTTGTTATTAGTCTTAAAAACCACTAAAAATTACAAATTATTATCTAGTAGTGGGCTACCCCAGTACATAACGTGGCGTGTCGTTTGTTATTAGTCTTAAAACCACGAAAAGTAGTGACGCTCAACTGTTTAAAGCACGCGGAAAAAACAATAGAGAGAGATTTATATAAAGTTATATTACGTTTCACAAATTATTCGGAGCAGATCTGTGCAAATCCCAAACAGTTGGAGAATAGTAATATGTAGGAAACTAAAAAACTCTGCATACAGAGTTTTTAAAGATACTACAGCCACTGAAGAACACACTGTTATCGGAACACCATGTCTCCATGTCTCCGCTCCAATTCTTCTCTGCTGCGATTACTTTCCTGGCCGTAGTCGTTTGGCACCGCTGGCAAAGAAGAAGCTCGAAGGGACCTACAATGTGGCCTATCGTAGGCTATCTTCCCTCCCTGGCTTTGCATTTCGAGCAGCAGCACGAGTGGACGGCTCGTCTCCTTATTTCAAATGGCGGCAAGGTGAGATTGCACGGCCCATGGAAGAGAAGAATACTAACGGCCGATCCCGCCAACATAGAGTATGTTGCGAGAACAAAGTACAGTAATTTCGGGAAAGGGGAGTCCTTCAAGGAGGCATTCGCGTCCGCCGGCTTCCGCAACACGGCTGCGGTGGCGGTGCACAGCAAGCTTCTTCCCCTTCTCCGCCAAGCCTGTGAGAAGGGCGCTGTCATTGACCTCCAAGACGTATTCATACGGCTTGCGTTCGACATCGTGTGTAAGGTAGTTTTGGGGACGCAGTCCACGTCGCTGAACTCCGATCTTCCTCTGCTCCGCGTTCCATATCTGGAGCAGCATGATCAGGCTATGGAGGTTGCCATGTTTCGGATGCTTATGCCAACCTTCTGTTGGAAAGCCATGAAGTATTTCAACATCGGCCTGGAGCGCCGCCTCGGACAAGCTCTAGAGCCTATGCACGGATTTATCGACAAGGTCTACACTCCACCCTTGCCCACTGATGCCGATACCGGTATTTGGGACATCTTCTCGGCCTTCCTCCGGTTCGAACGGGAAAGCGGTCGGGAATACTCCCAAAAAGAGCAGGCCCCTCTGGCCGGAAATCTCATTATGGCAGCCACGGATACGGTTGCTTCGGCGCTTGCTTGGTTCTTCTGGGTTTTAGCACAGCATCCAGATGTTGAATCCAAGATTTTAACAGAGATCCGACGAGTGATTCAGAAGAGGCCTGATCCAGACAGTCGTGACGAGTACGATCCTTCTCCTTTGAAGCCGGAAGAATTGAAGAAGATGCATTATCTGCACGCAGCATTGACGGAGTCGCTCCGTCTGTACCCGCCTATTCCGGTGGAGATCACGGAGGCCGTGGAAGACACCGTTCTGCCCAGCGGCACGAGGGTGGAGAAGGGTTCGCAAGTGATTTATTCCATATATTCGTTGGGCAGAATGGAGAAAGTGTGGGGCGAAGACTGACGGGAATTCAAGCCAGAAAGGTGGCTAAAGGACGAGAGGTTTGTGAAGGAGTCCGATTTTAAGTATCCAGTGTTCAACGCAGGACCTCGAATTTGTACTGGAAGAGAACTTGCTTACTGGCAGATGAAGTTGGTTGCGGCTTCCGTTATCATTCGTTACCACGTAGAAAAAGTTGATAAACGTCCTGTGGTTCTCAAATATAGAATGTCACTCTCGATGAAAAATGGTCTGCCAGTGACGATTCGCCCGAGAGTTGAAGGATATCACAAGGCCACTGCAGAACTGTGACGGAAAAAGGATTTGAATAATGCGCCTTCCCCCGAATAGAGCCGTCCCCAGTAGCTGTCGATATATAGCTTATATAGAATTCGATATATTGGTAATATGCCTTCCGTTGTTCTTTCTTCAAGTGGTATATTTCATGTAATATTTACTATATTTTAAAATAAAATAAATATTTGACGATTTTATTATTTTAGATTTAATATTATCAAAGCAGTATGTTTGAGGGAACTTCCAAATTTATTTTGTAAAGTATTTTATACTAATTTTTATTTTCAATATTTTTAATACGTCTCATCACCACCATTCTCGGAGCTGAAAATTGAAAACGACGGCATTTACAACAATGTATTTATTTTTAACCATTTGTTTATGTAAATTTAAAGGTTGAAATTAAACGTATACAAGATTTATATATATATTTTTGTCAAGTGATTTTTAAGGTAGAGGAGACTATAGTGAAATATTACGACAATGTAGGATGGCACAAATTTTAATCTCGTACAATTAAATTTTAAATAAATTAAAGATATTTGAAATATAAATCATGTATATTTTTGTCAAGTGATTTTTAAGGTAGAAGAGACTATAGTGAAATATTACGACAATGTAGGATGGCACAAATTTTAATCTCGTACAATTAAATTTTAAACAAATTAAAGATATTTGAAATAGTTTTAGATAATATTTCAATTGTTAAAACAATTTTAATTTAGTTATTACAAAATTTTAATTTATTTTATTCTTTTGAATTTATATGTATTGTATATTATATTATATTTATATATATATTTAAAAATAAAAATTTGATATCTATACATATAGATTTATTGGATTTATAAAAATTAATTTTAATGGATATCTTTAGTTGAGAAAATTAATACTAAGATGCATTTCAAAAGATATTGATAAAATTCTACTTGCTTCAACTAAATTATATAAAATTAGAACATATACTTTTTATGGAGGTTAAAAATAAGAGGAAAATTTACTAATGAACAAATCTAAAATAGTATTAAGTTCAAAGGATAGTCATAAATTAATGTAATGTTATGAAGAGGATCAAGTATTAATGTTATATTTATAATATTTTTTTAATGTTTTTCAATCATAAATTATTATATAAAATTACTTATTTGACATATTATCATGCTTACAGGGAAGAAAATAAAGTGATAGACTATTTATTAGGAAAAGCACATGGTAATTTTTTTGTTAATTAATTACCTTTAATAAAGGAACATGATAGAACTTAATGTAAGAATAACTTCTTCTAATCTATTGCAATCTCTCTTATCTTTCTTTTTCCACCTATATCACCAAAAATACCTTTTGATAATATATTAGTACCACCTTAATTTAACCCCTAGGTTTATGTTAGGTATAAGCAAATTCTACTTTACCAATAATACCTACTTTTCAATTACCATCATACACATAGTGTTGTTATCAACATAAAATAAGAAACCTAAAATCTTTATCATTTTCGGATGACTTTGAGCATGGCTATTTCATTTCTAACCTTAGTCAATCAAGGTTTATATTGATATGCATCCTATAGAAAAAATTATATAGATTTAGACCAATATTTTCCAACAAGACTATGATGTATCCAATTCACATTCTCAATAAAGCAATCCTATAGTTTATTATGGAATAAAAATTCTTCAATCCCTTCCTACATACTACTTGTATTATCTATCTTATTTCAAATATAATTTAGTGTCACATTTAATGGGATTAATATTTCTAACATACTATTTGTTGTCCTACCAAGTAATTATTGTAATATTGATATTGAAGCATGACATAACTTGTCTGTCTTTCCTTCCATGCTAGTATCCATCATAAATTCCCATACATACTTCAAAGTCTTGGTGGAGACCCATTATCCAAGAAAAATGTTATAAATAAAATGATCAAGGATCCAATATTAGAAGTTAAAATATTGTGACAACAAGTTAAGCATCTATTAATGAGATAAGTACCTTTCATTTTTTCCATTTATTTGAGGATTTTTTTTCTTTACATAAATTGCATTTGACTTAACTAATAATTTATATATTAATTATGTATGTCTATCAATCCTACCTTACACATCAAATTATTTTAAATCATTCCCTTAAATATGTCCCATTCACATTATAACCTAATATTTATTGTATTTCTTACTTTTCTTTCCCACATAATAGGGGTATTTATTAGACATATTGTTATAGTCAAGGGTGTAGTTTCTTTTTAGACTTATCTAATTTTTAAGAAAATATAAATAGTTTAGCTAATTATGAAATTGTCATCCCAAGATATAATTGGATTAAAAAGATCCAAGCCTTTGTGATAATAATATAATTAAAAGTTCTCAATATTAGTTTTGTTAGGTTTGCAATATAAAATTATATTATTGTTTTTGTTTATTTTTAATATTATATTAATGTAATCAACATTGTGTAAAGGGATTAGTCCTATAAAATTTATTTACAATAATATAATAATGATGGTTCTTGATGGGAATAACCCTCAGATAATTGTTAAATAACCAATTATATAACAATTTATTTATTTTATATCCTGATCATATTAATAAAAAATGTACATTTATTTAAATGGTTAGTATTTATAAAAAAAAAAACAAGCATAGGATGGTTAATAGATTTTTTAGAATACCATTTCTACAAGCATGGTATAGATCAATTAGATAGGAGGAATAAGCTATCCTATGTTTCTTATTAAAGCTAATGGATTTGAAAAACATTAAATTATTTTAGTACGAACTTATTTAAATAAAAATTATAATCAAATAATGATAGAACAAAAGATATTAAATTCTTTAAGTAAATCAATATTTCAAAAAAAACATGCAATTTTATAATAGAAATTAAGCATTTTGCTTTAAAATAGGAAAATGACTATGAACTTAAAGGACTTTTTAATTCCTTAATATGCATATGAATTTATATATACATAATAACTTTTGTCATGATAATCAATGCAAATAATTTAATAAAACACTTAATTAAGATCTATAGTTGATTTAACCTAATTTCCTAACTTTGAGAAAAGTACTATATATATAGTCGGGAAATAGACAAGTTTAAAAAGACATCAATAGAACATAATATTTTATAAAAGTAAAATATAATAATAAAATTAGGGATTACAATATATTCATAAGGTTACATCAAAAATTTCAATTAAAAATTATAGCTATTGATGTTTAAAATATATCGAATTTGACCTTATGCATATAACCAAGAAAAAGCAAACAAGAATAAATTTTATCAAAGTCTATGATATTGAAAATGACCTAATTAAATGGTCAATATTTAACTAAATTAATAGATTATGCTAATGCAATAGTTAAATAATGATATTATAGTGGTAAGGGCTTTGGCTTCTCTTTGAGTGGTCTAAGGTTCAAAACCCACTCAGTATGATGGGAATAAGACCCCTCATAAAAACCTATGTAAAATTATTGGCTTATTTAAAAAACACTTAAATAATGATTTTTAGATATGCAAATTAGAAAAATATCTTTAACGATTTTATGAGAAAAGCATAAAGGGAAAGAATCACTAATAGATCCATATCCTTGCTAATAGAAATTCCACCTATGGATGGCATTGCTATCCTTTAAAGGCAAAAATAAAGACTACGGATCCCATACAATACCTACAACCTACAACTTACACTTGTAAATTGCAAGCCTATGTCAAAATACTAAGAATTTTACTATAAAATATACATAGCATAAAAAGAATAATACATAACATTGGAACATAATATTCCATTATTATTCAATTTGGACAAAATGTGAGGATGTGGAGGTGGAGTCTGAAGAAATCGGTCTGGGTGATCTGTTTTTGTTAGGTAATTTTGGTGTTTCGGGTTCTTTCCCTTCTTGGAATCCTTGGAAGATTAGGGTTGGGGTAGTTGGAAGGGGGTTTATTCTCCTTCGCTCTCCTATACCAAGGTGGTTTCTGGATCGAACTATGGTGATGAGTTTACTCCCTGTGAGGGTAACTTGGAGTATTTTCAAATTTACATCTCGGATAGGATGATTAACTCTCTTTTTGACAAGGGTTCATGGGATTTGGTTGGTAAGTTCATGGGTGGAAGGTTGGACCTTGATGTTCTTAAGCACTAGGTATTTTCTAGATGGAGGTCGAGGGGCTCTCTGGACCTTACTACTCTCCCTCGTAACATTTTCCTGATAAGACTATCCTGCAAAGATGACTCTAGGAATATTTTGGAGTGAGGCCCATGGTTCTTCGATAAGCATAGTCTTTGCCTTGGGAAATGGGGCTCTGACTTCAATCCAACCTTGCAGAGGGTTAATCTGATTTCAGTTTGGGTTTGTTAATCTGAGTTTCCTATGTTTTTATGGCACAAAAGTGTTTTTAGGACTTTGTCTCCTTTTATAATGTTTCTATTTCGGTTGCCCTTCGATATTTTGTTAAAATATGTATTATGGTGGATATTGAAAAATAACTCTCGAGGTTAAACAAAGATAATGGTGAATCTAAAAAACTTATTCTATAAGGTCCGAGGTGTAGACCAATTGGTTCATCCAAACCCCATAAGGGGGCGGAGGTCCAAGGTTCAAATCTCGAGCCTCGTCAGACTGAACGCTTATCCCTTTCCTGGTGCTTTTAGTGGCGTAAAAGGCTTAAAATGATTATGGCATGGTGGTTATAGGGACAAACTGCATGAAGATCTGTGTGGCGGCTTACAGGGCGGACATCATAGAATACTATGGCGGTCATAAAAAGTCGGACAACCTGCCCGGATTCATGGCGGCTACCGATTCCACCATGTAAATTCAAAAAAAAAAAAAACTTATTCTATAAAATAAATTCTAACATAAATAATATTTAGAAGTAATAAAAATATTAAATAATAAAATTAATAATACAGATTAATAATGCATAAAAATTCATAATAAAATAATATTTGTAAAAAACTAAGTTGATCCAAATGCTAATAAATAAAATTTTAAATACCTCTATCTACATAAAAGATACCTTGGAATTGAATCCATCAGATAAAAGATCATAATCCTACAATACTTGATAAAAAAAAGTTAAACAAAGATAATGATGATTTTAAAACACATATTCTATAAAATAAATGCTAACCTTTGATTTTCATAAAAGTATAAAATCTATATACTCATCAATATTCTAAACCTTTTATTTTTTAAGCCTTTTAAATTATACTTTATGGACTAGTTATTTCTAGCATTTCATTTGGAAAATCAATAACTAAATAAATATCTAGATTTATTTCTTTGAATGGGGCCTAAGGCTGATTAATATCATCTTGAATACTTTCTATGACCGTGTCCATCTTAGTAAGTAACTCCTATTTTAATAATTTTCGATCCTTGAATTGTGGTGCATCATTCCGACTAGTGGTTTTAGACTCACCAAATTGCTCTAGATGATATCTATATGCCTGTTCAAAGTTTATTGTTATAGTTATTTTCAACTAATATCTTAATCCATTTGCATAATGACATAATTCTAAAGTAAGAACATAAGTTGTCCTTTATTACTTGCTACACAATAGTCAATTTAAAATGCAAGTGCATAGTCATGATTAAATATTTTAATGCTTCTATAGTATTGGCATGTATTCTATCCATTTAAATTAGTCGTTTTGTACCATAGGTTTATGTAGGCCCTATTCTATCATATATGGATTTAGGCATTGCCATTATAGTTACCCCTAAATACACTATAACGGTAGGCAACAAGAAGCCTTCAATTTTGAGAGTAGTATAAAATGATGGTGATTACATCACATTAGGTTTAGGTAAATATATGATATCCATAGTGTTTACTTATATATTTTAGGGTACTTGACCATTAAATTTTATTTTTTGGGATTATTTGATTGTGTCATAGGTTCCTTCTATTGTGTAGGTTTTGATTTGGTAAATGTTTGCTCCTTTTCCTTTAGATCCTCTTGCAATAAATCATATCATCCTAAAAATAATAAGGCTTCTAACATGTTCATCTTTATAGAAGTTTTCTTCAACTACTTAACTAAATTAAACGTGATCTCTATTAAAATCCCCTCATTTAAATATGTAAACTTCTTGAAATACCTTATAGTAGTCTATCAAGTTTCCTTAGTGAATAAGAGATAAATTGAGTTTCATTTCATAAGTTCATCCTCTTTATTCTCATAAGATAATAATAAGGTTGATTTATTCTTCATTTATATTTTATTGGTTCTTTCCCTTTTGGTTGTTATGATTGTTGTCTCTTTGTTTGAATTCATGAAATATTATCAACTTGCATTTAGGAAATTTGTTGAGTAGATTGTTATAGAGCCTTGTATTTGACATGTAATGATGGTTGTCCTTTCCTCAATATCATAATACTTATAATTTATTTAAATTACCTTTATGATATTGGTTGAGAGGTATATTGTTGATATTGTTCTTCCATAATTCTCTCTGCCCTTGGATTGTGACTTCTTGTTATTGATAAACTAATTTGGGTTTGAAATAAAACCCTACTTCCTCTTCCATTGATTCAATATTAACCAAAATTATGTTGTTACTACACATCATGGCTTTATAATTAGGTACTTTGGTTTATTAACCAACTATTGCTTTACAACTAATAATATAAATACTATTTGGGTAACTACAATAGGTTGAATTATGTAGTTAAGGCATCATTGTAACTTTATGGACCTACTAAAGTTGTTGATTATATGTCACCATATGATTTATTTGTATGTACATATTATATTCCATTAGATTATGAGGACCATTATATGAGTAACATAATAATTTTGGTTCAATATTTGCATTCACTATCATATTTACCATATTATTCAAAGCTTAATTTATTGGTTTCATGCTATTCACTAGCCTATTTTCCTATTAAGAGAACCTAATATTTAAAATTATAATGAATATTTATTTGTATACATCCTCTATTGTGTCTTTTATCATACTTGTGTTACTCATTAATCATCAACATGTTATATAAGCCTTTTATGAGCAAGAACATCTCAATCATCCCAACCTTGTCTACTCTTCCCCAAAATATAAAGATTGATTCAAATATACTAGATGAGTAGATAGAGGTAATTGCTATGGTGATAAAAATAATTCCAATTATTATGGTTGGCATACAATACTATTTCACATGGATAAACCCAATAATATCATCATGTACAAATTTAAGGGTGTTGTTAGTGATGATTGTTGATACACATGGCTACTTAATGGTTGCACATTAGGTAATAGAGTGATTTATGGTAGTGGATGAAACTAAAAATTTTGTATAGGTACTTGAACCATGTTTATAGGATAAGCCAATGGCAATATTAGTGGTAGTTTCCCTACTTGCATATGTATTTCTTCTATCTAGGTAACTTTATTAAATGATCTCACTAAAATTATATAATTTGATGCTATAAAAATAATTGTGAGGTTTGATTATAATACTTTTATGTAGTACATGATTGTTTGGTCATTAGATAAGTACATGTAAATTATGATCTATTAAAAGTGTATGCACAAATTTAATATTAAATTTCTGAATAATTGGGGTATCTAATTGTAGCATTTATTTGAAAGAGCTCTAAATATACATTAGAAATATTACCAAATCATTTGATAAATGGATCAACAATTATGGCCTAGTCGGTAACATAACGATATTTAAGATTCCTATTCCATATTATGGACTTATCCCTTGGTAAAAATATGATCAATAACATAATTATATATTTTTATTGAATGTGATGGAACAATTTGGTGTTGATAGCTCCTTAAGATGCTCTAGTGTTATTTTCCCATTGTCCCCATTATAGGTTGTTAGATATTTTCATATCCCCTATAGTATAAGTAAATAAATGGATAGTTTTAAAGGACCTTGATGGCTCTAGATTGGAAAACTATATTAAAATGAAACTCACACTTGTAGGTAAAACATAGATTCCCCTGATTGCATATTATATTTGTTTATCTAGTTATCCTTATAGAATATTTTGTGCTTACTCAAGATACTAAAATTTACATTGAACAAAATTCATATGTACTAAACACTTCTTACATTAATATTTAGTAGCAAAGAATTTCACGGGCTAAATTAGATAATGATACAAAAATAGTATTATGTAATTACCAATAGCTTTAAGTAATGTCTTGCTCAAAATAATCACCAAGGTGAGGCTCAAAGCACTTTTGCATAAGATTATCTCACTAGAATAAGGTGGTTTTATGGAAGGCAAATAGATAGTGGATGAGATAGGTTTGGCTCAAGAGGTTATTCACTCCATGGAAGTATAGAAATATTCATTCATGTTCATTCAATTAGACTTGTCCAAACCATATGATAGGATGGATTGGTATTTCCTCCTCAAAGTAATCGATAAATTTATATTCTTATAGGAATAGATAATTGAATCAAGGGATGTACTTCATCAATATCCCATGCAATTCTAATAAACGATTTCCCTTAATAATTGCTCACTACATCAAGAGGTATTAGGAAAGGAGATCCCCTATAACCATATATATTTATCATTTTATCTAAATTTTTGGGAAGGACAATGGCCAAATACAAGGAAAACAAAACATTAATAGGAATCACTATTACAAATGGAGTGAGACTAATCACTCACCTCTAGTTTGTTGATGAATTTAATGTATGAGGGAAACCAATAGTGAAGGAAGCCTCAAGAATTAAACATATTATAAGTTGTTTCTCAAGAGCCATGGGGAAAAAAATTAATGAGCAAAATTTTAAATTTATTTTCTATCACTTCTCACCTAGATAAGATATCATGGTTCTTGATCAACTATGATAATAGAAAACCTCCCTCCTCATCACTTACTTTGGTATTCCTCTTAAAATAGGGAGACAAAGAGGATTGGGCTTATCTATTGGACAAATTAAAAAGGAAAATATAAAATTGAACTAATTTATAGCTATTATAATGAGGAAGAATAAAATTGGTTAAATTAGTCCTTCAATATACACCTATTTCTGTCTCTATTACTTTAGATAGTCCTAATGTAGTGCTAAGAGAGTTGGATCAAATAAACCATTGATTCCTTTGGAGGGGCACTAAGAAGGAAAGAAAATGGGCATTGGTGGGGTGGAAAACTTTATGCTTTCACAAACATGAAATGGGATAAGGATACAAATTGATGATGAAGAACATCAAGGCACCAAAAACTAAGTTGTATTAGAGGATGTTGAACAAAACCAATGCACTATGAGTCCAAAATGTAAGAGCTAAATATACAAAAAATTTAAATTTTAGTAAACATTATTTGTCACCAAATCCCTAGTAGAGGATCCCTTATCTTAACAGTTTTAAGGATAAGAGAGAAGTTGATAAAGAAGGAGCTCTTTTGGATAATTCAAAATGGTCAACATGTAAACTTTTGACCAAAATTTTGGGATGGACACTGAAAGCACGAGATTTCGGGCAAAGGAAACACTAATTGCGATGCAACCAAAATCAAATGCGCTTAAGTCCTAGAAACGTAAAGTGCATGAAATGGAAAAGAAACGCATTGGAAGAGACACAAGCAAATGGAGAAAACACAGCCCTTTCATTAATATCCCTTGATCTCTGTTACAATGACGTCTCCTCCCTTTTCGGGGGCTAGGAGCGTTAAAAGAATTCGATTACAATCACTCAATGTTCCTCTTTCCACGTGCCCACGATTGCAATGGGCGGGCCAAGATGATGCCGCCGCTGATGTCGATGAGTTCTTCACCTCTGCTGCTTCTCCTACGAACAAAGAAACAACCAAGATGTCAGTAGCACCCGCTGCAAGTGAAAAGTGTTTGTTCTTCTAAAATCATCAAAATATGCATGCAAACATTTATCTAAAACAGTAAACAAAATGATTCTAAACAGCTTGAAAACTTGCCAGAAGACAGAAAATGTTACCAACAGGCCATTGCCACTGAGACAGTCGGCCAATCTGCTTTCAACTGGAAATCGTCCCTGGGTAGGACGATTTTTGACTGTAAATCGTCCCTGGGTGGGACGATTTCTTCTGTGTTGGGGAAGCCGAACTGACACGCTCCAATGTCGACTCCCGAGGTCTCCAAAACACCTGCAGATAGAGGGGTTATGTAATTGGGGCCATTTTGGGACGACCCAGATGGTCGGATTCTCCCAATTTGGCCTCTACCCTCGGGAATTTGATATCGCCTCCTGCAAGTTAGTGAAACTACAAAACGACACAAAACATACTAGAATCTGATCAAAGGTTACGAAATTGCAGCTATGAGTTAACCAAACATGATAACACAAAATGCAACCTGAAAAAGTAATCTAGAATGCTCCTGAAATAAAACTTAAGAAAAGTGCGGGGATGCCCAAGTGGGCCTCCCACCGTTGGCACTTGATTCCGGTGCCAATCCACTAGGGATGGGCCCAAAACCTCTTAGGATTGGGGGGTCGGCGAATTGGTTGGTTCAGGTGTCCATGTGTTGGATTTGGGTCAGGTTCAAGCTTCCAAAAGCCACCCAACAACCTCCCTTGCAAAAGAGATTGGTGGATGTGGGAAGGTGAACCAAAAGGGATGCAAGTGGGTCTTCAACTCGGCAGCACTTCGTTGCTTGAAAACTCCTTCAACCTGTATGTCTTGGGTGAGAAAAGTCTCACCTTTTATAGACCCAAGGGGTCTCTTTTGGGAGGGAAGCACAAATGCCATGTGTTGGTCATAGGCGCCATGTGGCAGTCTTGTCTTCCCATGAGGGAGGGGAGTCCTCCATTGACTTGGGCTTTCATAATTGCCCTTGTGACAGTCCTCAAACGGCCTATTTGTCCACTCACACACGCGTGCGAGGCAGGAGTCATCAACTGACTGTTCTGGGCTGCCACTTGGCCTCATTTGTCTTTTTGCCCATTAAACTTGGAAATCGTCTCACCCAGGGACGATTTCAGAAATCGTCCCTGGGTGAGACGATTTCATAAATCGTCCCTGGGTGAGACGATTTCAAGTTAGCAATCGTCCCTGGGTGAGACGATTACTAGGCAAAGTGTCTAAGTGTGCCAAATTGCTTCTTGACCTCACAAAATTGCTATGAAAGTGGTTAAGACCACTGTTTGACCTCTGAGGGCTGCCCAGGGGGCTGTGTTTGTCAAAGCGATCAGTGTTTGCAGTCACATAATCGGATTGGTGCTGTTTTGGTGTCTACGAGATGCCCCTTTTTGGGAAGCGCTACGGGTGACGCGATGCTTGAGCAAAAATAGATAACCAAAGCACTAATGATTAGGGTTTCTTGGTAACCTAACCAACTTTTGATGCCCCAAGTATGGAAAGGGCATGCATTCTTGAATCCTTGCTTCTGACGAGCTAAGGAATTTGATTTCAAGTATTAACCTATTTTGGTGAGGTGTGACTTGAACTTAGACATTGATCGGTCATGAACAGGCAAAGGGCATTTTTATCCTCAGGGGGAACCTTGTGTTCATGATTCACGAAATGCCAAGTGTTTGATTGATTTGATTGTTGCTTGTTTATCGCCCCAAGCGGGAGCGTGATTGTCTTTGTCAATGATTCTTTGAATGCATGTCGTTTTCCTTAATTGGGTGTGTGATTGTTGGTTGGTGACTAAGTGTGACTACCCCCTCAAGCGACGAATCGATGAGGGAATGACCTTCGTGAGAGAAGCGACGAGTCGCTTGACCCAAGATGACTTGTGCAAGGGTGCCTTTAGAGGGTTTACCGTTAAGCGTGTGCAATTTTTCCAACATTTGGACCTATTTTTGGTGGGTGTTAACCCTTTTGGTGATGCCGTAATGAGGTGAAATCATCGAAAATCTAACTTCCCGTGGAGCGGTCCGGCTATTGTAGCCTTCTTGGGGAAGTAGGAGAGCGATAATTTGGACCTCGACATCGATTTTCTTTGCTATTGCAAGAGGTTAAGTGCAAGAGCACTTGTGTCCGGCAATGCTTATTGCTTTGTTTTTATGTTGCATTTTTGTTGTTTTTGATTTTTTTTGTGACACCATTTGGGGATTAAATTTTCGAAAATCCGTCTCCCGTGGAGCGGTCCGGCTATGGTAGCCTTCTTAGGGAGTAGGATAGTGATAATTTGTGACCCCGATGTCAATTTTCCATGCCAAGAGTTTAAGTGCAAGAGCACTTGTGTCTGGCAATGTTTATTGCTTTTTGTGTTTTTTTGATTTTTTTTGTTGTTTTTGAGTGGGCTTTGACCCTTTTGTGACGTCGTTTGGGGATGAAATTGTCGAAAATATGTCTTCCCGTGGAGCGGTCCGGCTATTGTAGCCTTCTTGGGGAAGTAGGAGAGCGATAATTTATGACCCCAACGTCTATTTTGATTGCCTTGGATTGCGAGTGTAACAACATTCTATTAGGCAACTTTATTTGTTGTTTTTAGTGCATTTTTGTTGATTTTTTGATGTTTTGACTTTTCTGGCTGGAAATCGTCCCTGGGTGGGACGATTTCCAATTGTAAAAATCGTCCCTGGGTGGGACGAGCGCTGACCAGAGCGCTCGTCCCAGCCAAGGACGATTTCCAGTTGGTAGGCTTATTTAAGGCCCAAAACTTGGATTTGGGCTCATTTGTGTCATTTTTTTTCTTGCGATTTGGGAGCTCTGGGAGGAGGAGGTAATTCTGCGAAGCGAAGCGCTGTCGAAATTCTCTCTATCATCATGAGTGCACAAACTGGTTCGAGCGGTGGAGCGGAGGCGAAACCCGTAAGTGCATTTTTTTTTTTTTTGTAATTATCAGTTAAGGTTAGGAACCCTAAATCTGAAAAATTAGTTTTGAATTTTTGTGTGTTATTGTTTTGCAGGTTAGGAGCCGGTACCGTGTACCTGCCGCATTCGCTGAGGCACGGTCGGCGCTGACTGATGTTGACTGGTAGTGGCTTGATGCCCTTGGGCTCAAGCAGGTGGCTCGACTGGAGCCTGTGGTCCCGGATCAGGCCTATCTGACGGCCCTGATCAAAGTTTGGGATCCATGGACCAACACTTTCCATCTTTCGACAGGGGAGATGACTGTGACACTGGAGGACGTTTATCGGTTGCTTCGGATTCCGATAGATGGACTGCCCATTAGGACATCGCCGCGTGATCAGCGGACTGCTGTACTGACGAGATGTTTTGGGCATGCGGAGCGGTTGGGTGTAACGAACCCAGTGGAGACAGCCGAGGTGGACTGTCAGGCTAGCGGGATTTTTGTTAGCTGGTGGCAGGGAGAGGGGGTGTTAGGAGTGAGGCACGCATTCTTGATGGGCCTCATTTCTAACATGCTTCTACCTGATTCATCAGGCGGGAGGTTCCCTTGGAACCTGTTGGAGTTGGTATGGCAGTTGGTAGAGTGCCCGATAGAGGCACCGCTGATTTATGGATGGGGACAGACATTGTTGGCACAGCTCTACGGGGAGCTGTACGGCGTCCGCTATCGGCAGCGGAAGGGGGTGAGTTGCAGTTATCTTCTTCAGTGCTGGGGTTGGCAGCACATAGCAGTGGAGAGGCCGACCGGGTTACCGTGGACGACTCGGGCGGTGATGGATGACGAGGAGATTGGCTATGCAGCTTTGTGGCGGCGGTCTGCGGAGCAGGGGCAGAGTCGGCGATGGGCAGGTGTTGTACAACACTATACTGATGCCTTCTCTCTGCTCACTCCAGGGGAGGTGGTTTGGCGTCCTTATCAGGACTGTCCAGTCTGGCCGGAGGCTGGAGAGTGGCTCCGACGGGTACGTAGGGAGCGGTGGTTGACTGGGCGACACGGGACGGAGCATGAGTTCTTTTCATACCGTCGGGTTACACGACAGTTTGGGGTGCGCCAGGGGTTTCCTGGTGAGCCCGTGGTCTATCGACGTCGGGGAGATGAGAGGGATCTGGAGCCACCGGTCACCGTGCCATTGGGCGAGGAGTCGGATGCGGTGATTGAGGTCCCGGATGTGGATGACATCGGGACTACCACTGAGTATGACTCGTGGTGGGTACTACGGCGCTGGAGAGGAGAGGGGCCACTGGGAGGCGCGGAGGTGGCAGTGGAGGATGCTGAGGCAGCAGGGGGTGATTGGGGGGGTCCGTTGGATGATGCGGACATGGTGGATGTGGGAGATGAGGATGTGGACTTGGGTGTTCCGGAGCAGCCGGACATGCAGGATGTGGAGGAGCAGTGGGAGCCTGAGCAGGCTACTGTCCCCACGAGTCCTATGCATCCGAAAGATATAGAGGAGGTGGGGTCGGATGTAGGCATTGAGATTGCACGACTGATAGAGCTACTACGGATGCGGGATCTGGAGTTGGGGGATGCACGATAGGAGAGGGATCTTCTACGGGCTCAGTTGGCAGAGCGGGATAGAGTTTTGGCGCAGCGCGATGATGCATTGTCTATTTATCATCGACGAGAGGCAGAGTGGTGTCTGTACCGGATAGACTTGGAGAGGGAGGTCATCCGCCTTGGTGGGCGGCTACCTGAGCCTTCGGTCGGTGGATCTTCACGGCGGACAAGGGATAGTCTGACTGAGCAGTCAGCATCATCTCGTCGCAGGCGGTTAGATGAGGGGGTTGGTAGCAAGCATGATGCGGGGGCTAGTAGTAGCCGCCTGCGGTCCCGTAGGACCCACACCACGGGGGTAGTTCCCGTCACGATCCTATGCGTGATCATGGTGGTGGACGCCTTAGGTTGGGTTTTTGGATATGATTGCGGGGTCTGAGGACCGGTTTTGTAGCCTACGGGCATCTTTTTGACGATATATATATATATACCGATTTTATTGTGGTTTTGTACATGTGATGATGTGATTTTTGTTATGCATGTTTATTCATTTTGATGAATGCAGATGTTATGATGAATGCAAATGTTTTAGATGTCTATGTGATATGCGAAGTGAAATGGATGAATGATATTTGTGGTGATTGCACTGTAGGTCGTTTAAGAAGCTCTTTATTTACATGG
Organism: Wollemia nobilis; assembly: GCA_028583015.1. Lineage (NCBI taxonomy): Eukaryota > Viridiplantae > Streptophyta > Pinopsida > Araucariales > Araucariaceae > Wollemia > Wollemia nobilis. Next base: position 1,448,833 of record JAQPPZ010002916.1, on the reverse strand, counting down.
TTTTTCTATTTTTGTATTTTTTGATGGTATCATTAGGATGATAAGTAGCACAGATGGTTTTGGAAAGAATGTAAGGTTTTCTGAGATTCAGATCAGTTTTAACTCACCATCCATGATTGTACTTTATCTTACAAGACTTTTTGACCAAGGTATGAATCGGACTTGTTTTTGACCCAGTTATTTTTCACATCCCTGTGTGTGCAATTGAGTTCATTTAGTGGTATTTGTTAGGATACCGCCAGTGCCAGATGGGCTTTCAACCGAACTTGTACCGAGGATCACCTAATTAGCTCCACGAATTCCTTTGTTGTATGTACTAAGATTAATCTACGGTGTAATCCAGGATGCCATAAGCTAGCTCATCCACATGCAAACATTGATCTGTACGCAAGTTAATGTGATAGATATATCGTCATGCGGGAGGTTTACTTCTATTACCGATAGGCTATCAACCAAATTGGTACTAAAGCTTGCCTTATGACCTATAGAATGCTGAGAGTTCCAGGGATTCAAGGTCAACTCCCTTCTTTTCTTCAATTGTATTGGGATACTTGCTCATTGTAGTGATGAGATCACTGTTTATTTTGATTTGTTTTTCTTTCGAGCAAGGGATTGGGGTCATGGAGTGACGAAAATCACCGTTGTTTGTGCCTTTTGATGTGTGCACTGTAGTTTGTCAAATTTGGAGTTTTGACATTTTGCAACTTTTTTGTGTTTTGCAACTATTGAGAACTTTAGGGATTCTTAGGGAATTGGGTAGGGAGGATGCTTGTCCTTTTGCCAACTCTCAACATTCTAGGGGTCATTCGCACAGGGGATGAGCAAGATAACCGTTTCGCTTGTGGTGACCTAGATTATTTTGCAGGTTTCGTCTCGTTCACACAATTTGGGAATTTTTAGTGTTTTGATTTGTGTTGGGATGTTACGTAACATGGTGTATTTCAAGTATGACTCTACCTTCGTAAAATCTATTCGACTTGATACGCTACATGGCTAAAGAGGAAAATGATGACTGAATCACTGAAACTCTTGGTACATTCCTAGACCACTGACTGTAGTGTGGTAAAAGTTATGCATGGTGTTTTTGTTGTTTTTGTAACATGAGACAATGCGGAACAAGATGGACTATCAGAGCTATTGCAGCCTATGGTATTTGACCCGTATGACTACAAATATGCAATGTATGGATGCAATGCTTAATGCAGCTATGTATTTTTGTAATTTTGATGGATTGTTTTTGGTGAAGTTGAAGATGAGGTGCGAGAATATGAATTTTATGATGAATTTGAGTATGCCTAGAATTGAGATGCAAATCTTTGTTGTTTTTGATGATTTTTGTTGTTTTTTTTGTTTTTTTTTTTTTTTTATTTTTGACCAAGCGATTGCGATAATCGTTGGAGCTTTTTGGGTTTGACCAAGTGATTGCGATAATCCTTGGAGCTTTTGGGGTGACCAAGTGATTGCGATAATCCTTGGAGCTTTTTGGGGTGACCAAGAGATTGCGATAATCCTTGGAGCTTTTTGGATTGACCAAGAGATTGCGATAATCCTTGGAGCTTTTTGGGTGACCAAGAGATTGCGATAATCCTTGGAGCTTTTTGGAGTGACCAAGAGATTGCGATAATCCTTGGAGCTTTTTGGATTGACCAAGAGATTGCGATAATCCTTGGAGCTTTTTGGGTGACCAAGAGATTGCGATAATCCTTGGAGCTTTTTGGGTGACCAAGAGATTGCGATAATCCTTGGAGCTTTTTGGAGTGACCAAGAGATTGTGATAATCCTTGGAGCTTTTTGGGTGACCAAGAGATTGCGATAATCCTTGGAGCTTTTTGGGTGACCAAGAGATTGCGATAATCCTTGGAGCTTTTTGGGTGACCAAGAGATTGCGATAATCCTTGGAGCTTTTTGGGTGACCAAGAGATTGCGATAATCCTTGGAGCTTTTTGGGTGACCAAGAGATTGCGATAATCCTTGGAGCATTTTTTTTTTTTTTTTTGGATATGGCTTTCTTAGATATGAAATGGTCGCAAATGACTGATATTCAAGGGTTCTGTTTCCTTGATACCGTCAAGAGAAGCTAGCTTGTACGTCCCGGGTCCTATTTTGCTATCAATGACATAAGGACCTAACCAATTTGCCATGAATTTGTCCCTCATATGGGACGGCAAATTAGAGTTTTGTTGGTTTTCCTTCGGAACCAAATCACCAACCCGAAAGTCTCTTAGGTGAACTTTCATGTTGTAAGATTTCTTAAGCTGCTCTTGATAGATACGTAAGTGCTCGAGAGCATTAACGCGTCGTTCGTCAAGCAACGTAAGTTGGTCCAATCAGGATCTTCACGCAGTGTTATCATCAATGAACTCCTGCATTGATATGCGCGAGGAAGGAATTTCCAACTCGAGAGGCATTACTGCCTCTGAGCCATACACTAGTGAAAACGGAGTTGCCCCAGTGGGCGTCCGAATGCTAGTGCGATAAGCCCAAAGGGCAAGTGGGATTTGTATGTGCCAATCCTTATGACTGTCTACGATGGTCTTTTTAAGGATGGCGACTAGCATTTTGTTTGACGCCTCTGCTTGCCCATTTGCTTGCGGATAATAGGGTGTTGAAAAGTTGTGCTGAATTTTGTACTTTGTGGTTAAAGCACGCACGTCTTTGTTCTTGAATGATGGCCCATTATCCGAGATTATTTTGGATGGAATACCAAAATGACATATGATGTGATGCAAGATGAACTCCGCAATACGGGGTCCTTTCGTTGAGGTTAACGGAATTGCTTCCACCCATTTGGTAAAATATTCTGTGGCCGTTATGATAAACGTGTGACGGCCTGACGATGCAGGGGAGATCTTTTCGATTAGATCGAGGCCCCTCTGCGAAAATGGCCAAGCAGATTGGACTGTCTATAGGGCCTGGGAAGGTGCGTGCATTAAATTGGCATGATGTTGACACTTCACGCACCTCTTGACATACTCGCAACAATCTCGCTCTAAAGATGGCCAATAATAGCCCATGCGAAGAATGCGCTTTGCGATGGCCATACCGCTAAAGTGGCCACCACATGTACCGTCATGCGCTTGGGCGACTGCCCAAGTGGACTCTTGCTGGTCCAAACAACGAAGAAGAATTCCGTCATAGCTTCGACGATACAAAATGTCTCCTATCAAGACATATTTTGCCGCTTTTTGCTTGAATGTTCATTTTGCGGCGTGCGTCAATCCAAAGGGAAGATTACCTAACTTGAGGTAGTCTCTTATGGGTAAATACCAGTCCTGTTGATCAGAAACCTCGATAGTATGAACAGCCAATCCCTTTTGAAGTTCTTCCCTAACAAATGCTGATTGGGATAGAACTTGTAAGAATAGCGTTGTGTTGCTATTAATGGGAGTGGGGGAGAACAAGGACCCCCAGTTGGCACATTTCAGACGATCTCGGATTCGAAAGAACTTATCCGAGGATGGTTCAATCTGGATCATGTGGACTCCTGGCGTCAAGTCTGAGCTTGCACGCTCCATCACGGGTTGCGATAAGGTTTTGACTTGAATGGTTGTCATATCACCGGAAAGGTCTTGCGGGATTAGTGACCCCAAGGAGGCCATTGTGTCCGCAAAATGATTCGATGATCGAGGGAGTGCCTCGATGTCATACCACTCAAGTTTTGCCAGGAATTTGTCCACGAGGGCTTTATAGGCCTTTAGAACTGGGCATTTGCATTGATATACCCCTTTGACTTGATTGACGATTAACAACGAATCACCAAAGATGTTCAGTCTTTTGATGTTCATGGCGATTGTTGTTTGAAGACCTAGGAGCAAGGCTTCATATTCTACATTATTGTTGGTGCACTGGAAGTTTAATTTAAATGACAGGGGCATTGGAGCGCCCTGCGGTGTGAAGAATACAATTCCTGTGCCACCACCTTGCTCGCATTTAGAACCATCGAAAAATAAGGTTATGTCGGCCTGAGACTCAGGCTCATCAGAATCTGGCGATTCTGAGACATGGAAGACCCCATCATCGGGTAGTTCTATGACGAGAGGCTGATCGTCTTCAAGAGGAGCCTCTGCTAGTTGATCGGCTATGACTTGTCCTTTTATAGATTTTTGCCCAATAAACTCAATGTCAAATTCCGTCAACAACATGATCCATTTCGCCGTGCGACTACTATGATAAGTACGACTCATCATGTATCGCAATGGATTCTCCTTAGACACAACATACGTAGTGTTGCTCAGCATGTAGTGGCGTAGCCTCTTGGTAGCAAACACCACTGCCAAGCGGAGTTTCTCAACGTATGCATAGTTAAGTTCGTAACTGACCGAGGTGCGGCTAAGATAGTAAGTAGCCTGTTCTTTGTGAAGTTCATTCTTCTGGGCTAGCATTGCTCCCAGTGCCACCTCAGTAGCTGAGATGTATAAGTAGAACGGCACACCTGGTCTAGGTGGTGCCAATACTGGCGATGAAGCCAAGTATTGTTTGATTTCGTCAAAGGTCGACTGGCACTCGTCATCCCAATGAAATGTGACCCCCTTGTGCAATAATTTGTTCATTGGTCGGCATTTGTCGGATAATTGCGCTATGAAGCGTTTAATCGACGCGACCTTTCCTTGCGGACTTCTGAGCTGCTTGATAGTGGTTGGGGGAGCCATTTCAAGGATTGCCTTGACTTTGTTTGGGTCCACTTCGATGCCTCATTTTGAGACTATAAAACCCAAGAGTTTTCCAGATGTGACGCCGAACACGCACTTCTTGGGATTCAGTCTGACCTTATGCTCTATGAGGCGATCGAGAATCTTGCTTAAGTCACCGAGATGATCTGAGCGCAAGAGAGACTTGGCTAACAAATCATCCATGTAATCTTCCAAAGTTTTGTGCATGTAATCATGGAAGATATAAGTCATAGCACGTTGGTATGTAGCGCCAGCATTTTTAAGGCCAAAAGGCATGACCTTATAGCAAAATGTCCCCCAAGGCGTTGTGAATGCCGTTTTGAGTTGGTCTTCAGGATTGATACGAATTTGATTGTATCCTGAGAAACCATCCATTAGGGAGAGCATTTCATGACCTTTTGTAGCGTCTACCAATGCGTCGATGCTTGGCAAGGGAAAATCATCCTTAGGACTCGCTTTGTTTAGGTCTCGAAAGTCGGTGCATATGCGAATCCTCCCGTCGGGCTTCTTGACGGGAACCATGTTGGACAACCATGGCGGATAATCCACGTAGATGACAAATTGTGCATCCAACAGCTTTTGCAATTCGTCTTTGACCATCAAGGCCACTGTTGGGTGCATCTTTCTTAGTTTTTGCTTTACAGGCTTGATTGTCGGATCAAGCGTTAAATTGTGCATGACTAGCTGCGGGTCTAGTCCTGGCATATCCTTGTACGACCATGCAAAAACCTCCTTCTTTTCTTTAAGAAGGGCAATGTAATCGGCTTGCTCTTCGGGGGAAAGGCTTACCCCCAGCTTGAGAATCCGTGGATTCATTGGATCTGTGTCGATGTCTACGTCAGTCGTCTCCTCGACTGACATGTGGGATCCGTCCTCCAACTGATGTGGAGTTGGGATTAAATGGATATCATCAGCTGAGTTAAGATCTGCGTTTGGAACCTCGGGTCCCTCTTCAGCTTGAAAAATATCCTGAGTTGTCCTTGGGGTAAAATGAAGCATTTCACCGAAAGGCCAGTACTCTGATGGTGACAATGGTGAATTGACGCGATCCCAGTCGATGGCATCCATGTCTAGATGCAATGACCATGATGGATCGGTCGGATTGCGGATGGGTGTGGTCAAATCAATGGAGATCATGTGGATGGAATGAATTTGGTCTCCAGAACCGCGGGTGTGATAACTTGTTTCTTCTAGATGCTCCCTATACTCTGGATCTGGCTCTACGGGAACAGGCACGAATGGATCCTCCCTAGGTGCAAATTTTGTGAAAAGGAGGGCGGGGTCTTCCCTCGGCACTACTGTCATGATGGGATCTCGAGGTGGACGATGCTCATCTTGAATTTGGAGCCATGGATCCAACACTTGGTCCCACCTCACTGGGTCTACATGCCATTCATGCCCCAGCAGTATGCCCATCTGTCCCATTAGATCTTCATGAGTTAGAGCGCGGTGATGTCGTCGTGCATGTCTGAGATAGTCCATTTTAGTTTCATCTTCTGAATCGCTTTCATAGATCCAAAATTGTTCATCCTCTTCAGCATCTGTTGCTTGCGACGTTGAGGACTCTTCTTGTTCCAGTGAATTAATCTGGTCCCATTGCGATTGTTCCACTCTTGGTGGAGGGACCTGATTCTCTTGGTACTGTATTGTTTCATCTGGAACCTCTAAGGGGAACAGCTTCAGAAAGATGTCCGACAGCCATTGATGTTCTCTTTGAGGATTACTATCCGAACTTTCACCTCTCTCTAGCAAAGGAGAGTGATTATTGCTATTTCTAGGGGTGTTTGTTGACCATGGGAGGTAGTCTCCCAGTGTGTATTCTGTATTTGGATTGGCATACGGGTCTTGTGCCAATCCCCCCTTGTTGCCTATTTCTAGGCCTTGCATATTTTCAACCAAGATGTCTAATGGCAGGGGATGGTTGAACCCTACCCCTGACTTGTCATATGGCATCTGATATCTTGGTTGGCAAAGGATCCGCATCCCTTGCTCATATTTTCCTAGCTCGTATCCATGCCAATTGCATTGGCCTAGATATTTTAGGGCAAATTCTGGGTTTGACAGATAATTGATGTTTTCCACAAAAGGTTCTTCGTCTGTTTCCTTTTGTTGGCATGGTTCAAGACCATGATCAAGGCCCCCATACACAAAATTTGTCTGGTTCGGTGGGTAGCCTAGAGGAACAATTGTCCCTATGGGAAGGCGAGGTCTTCCCATGTCCTGTACTGACTCCAATGTGGGGGTTGCCACAATGTTTTGCACTAAGTACTCCCCCAGGCCCGTACTGGCCATTTCAACAATGATTGTTGATGATTGGGTGGGAGGAAACGGTAGTCCTTCCTGAGTCCATTCCATGTTTGGTTGTTCAGGAGTCTTGGTTTCTGTTGTGTTGGGTGTTTCCTCTGTTGATATCATTGAGATTGTGGGCAACCTTTCTTCTAGAGGCTTAACCTCTTCCATGATTTGTTTTCCCTTGTCCTTCTGTTGGGCCATGATAGGTGGCGTTGATGATGAAGGAGCAGGTGATGAAGTCTCACCTGGCTGGGATTTTGTCTTGTTGGCCACCAGTGGTGCCTGCGGTATTGGACCCTATTTAGATGGATTTAATTGGAAATCCAAATGCGTTGAAGGGAGGGTCGATTGAGGTATGAATTGTACCGCATTGCAATACTTGAAGGGCTCTAAGTCCATTGGGACTACATGTATTTCCCCTTCATAAGCATACTTTAAGCACTGGTGGGCGATCGAAGGGACACACTTCATGTCCCTGATCCAAGGCCGCCCTAGTAGTATATTATAAGCCATTTCACCTTCCAGCACATGGCACAGTGTAGGTATTGACTTTTGTCCTACCCGGACTGGCAGAACGACTGTGTCGACTATCGAGCATATTGCATCATTAAAAGCTCGGAGTGTGTACGTGGAGGCTATGATGTGAGAGGCTGGCAGCTTCAAATGCTTTAAGGCTGCAGTGGTTATGATGTTACTAGACGAGCCAGTATCTATCAGCACTCTCTTGTATGGAATCCCGTTGACCCGCACGATAACGTGCAGGGGTGGATCTGCCATGTCATTTGATATTGTTTTGACCTCATCTTCTCTGAATGTGATGACCGGCTCCATACATTGTTTCACATGTCCCACGAAAGCGTTGAAAGAATTTGCCTCGTGGGGTTGTAATTCAATGGCTTTTAAAATGTCCATAAGAGCTTCTCTATGGGGAGCTGATTGTTGAATAAGCTCGTAGATGGACAGCCTAGCCGACGTGGTCCGCAAACTCTGCATGAGTTTGGTTCGTATCGTGACCTCAGGTCTAGGCGGAGGTAACTGCGTTGGGCATTGTTGAGGATGCGATGTTTCCGAAACTTCCCTCGTAGCTACCTCAGGGGCAGCTGTCGGGTACCTTATGTTCCTTGTTACTATGCTAATCATTCCCACAAATCCCTGTGTGGGAAGATCTTGTCGCACCTCATTAATATGGAGTGGTTTTGTCTATGCCTCGTGGGCTGGCAAGGGGTCCTTGAATACCCCCATTTGTTGGTTGTTTGGTGCGATGGGGTTGTCCACAACCAATGTTCTGTTGTCGATCAAATCCTGGACTAGGTCTTTGAATTTCTAGCACCCATTCAAGTCATGTCCTCTGCGCCTATGGAATCTACAATACAATTCCTCTTTGTACCCCCTAGGCTTGGGAATGTTAGGGTCTATAATTTGGATTTTCGGTAGAGTGACTAAATTTTCCACTGACAAGCGGTCAAATAAGGAGTCCCTAGACTCCGCATATGGGGTGAAATTTCACCTAGGGCGACGCGGGTAATTTTGCTCCTGTCTTCTATTATCTCTTTCATAAGCAGGAGGCACTACCTGGTAGTTAGCCTTTTGAGGCTGCGTTTCTTGCACAGGCGCGGGAACATTTATCGCAACTTGGTTGACTACAACGTGTTGTGGTTGCGTTGTCCCAGTTTTAGTGGTTTTATTCCACTCTTTCTTCTTAGGCTTGGCAATTGTGCCTTCGCATATCTTAATCTCTTCTATGACTCTGGCTTGTGCTAAAGCTTCTTCTAAGCTGTCGTATTGTCGCAGCAACAATAGACCAGAGATTGATTTTAAGCAACTTTTTGCGAACATCTGCATGAGATCATACATAGGAGGACGGTAAGGTAACGTAGAAAGTAAAGCTCTCCATCGATTCCCATATGCTACCATTGTTTCCTCTTCAAATTTCTTGAGGCTCGCTAAATCACTTAGTGATGCCTTCTTCCTTGTGTTGAAGGCAAAGTGTTCAAGAAACGCGTCTACTAATTGATCTAAATTGCTTATGCTATGTTTGGGCAGTTGTGTGAACCAATCCGAGGCAGGGCCTATGAATGTGGTTATGAATGTTCTAAGCAACAATGCGTCATTATCTTGGATGCCGAAGCATTGGCTTAGAAATCGTGTAACGTGTTCCTGTGCGTCCTCTTCACCTTTAAAAACTGCCAATTGAGGCAACTTGAAGTGTTCGAGGTAAAGAGGTGTAGGCACTAAGGGATGCACCGGATTACTACGAAGTAGACGTAATGTGGGTTTTTGATGCCCAGCAGCTTTTGTCTCCATAGACTCCAAACGCTCCAATAGCGCTTGGTATGCATTGGAAGATTTTATTTCTTCCTCTCTTGTTCGCTCTTGTTGCAAGTTACGGTAAACTGGAGGCCTATGGAGGGGTGGCCAAATGGCATCCCTCCTGCCTTGATGGGGAGTTTCAACATATTCCTCTTCTGGTTCATACTCCTCGTAAAATTCTTGAGGAGTCTCTGGGCGAAACCTATGACCCTGATCAAGCTCTTGTTGAAGGTACCCATCATTGTTTCTGGAAGTTGCCTCCCTCTCGAATCTATATAACCAAGTTGAAAGCACGAGATTTCGAGCAAAGGAAACACTAATTGCAATATAACCAAAACCAAATGCGCTTAAGTCCTAGAAACATAAAGTGCATGAAATGGAAAAGAAACGCATTGGAAGAGACACAAGAAAATGGAGAAAACACATCCCTTTCATTAATATCCCTTGATCTCTGTTACAATGACATCTCCATTTTCTGGGGCTAGGAGCATTAAAAGAATTCGATTACAATCACTCAATTTTCCTCTTTCCGTGTGCCCACGATTGCAATGGGCGGGCCAAGATGATGTCGTCGCTGATGTCGATGAGTTCTTAACATTTGTTGCTTCTCCTGCGAACAAATAAACAACCAAGATGTCAGTAGCACCTGCTGCAAATGAAAGGTGTTTGTTCTTTAAAATTAATGAAATATGCATGCAAACATTTATCTAAAACAGTAAACAAAATGATTCTAAACAACTCGAAAACTTGCCGGAAGACGAGAAAATGTTACCAACGAGGCCATTGCCACTGAGACGGTCGGCCAATCTGCTTTCAACTAGAAATCGTCCCTGGGTAGGATGATTTCTGACTGTAAATCGTCCCTGGGTGGGACGATTTCTTCTATGTTGGGGAAGCCGAACTGACACGCTCCAATGTCGACTCTCAAGGTCTCCAAAACACCTATAGACAGAGGGGTTATGTAATTGGGGCCATTTTGGGACGACCCAGATGGTCGGATTCTCCCAATTTGGCCTCTATGCTCAGGAATTTGATATCACCTCCTGCAAGTTAGTGAAACTACAAAATGACACAAAACATACTAGAATCTGACCAAAGGTTACGAACTTGCAGCTATGAGTTAACCAAACATGATAACACAAAATGCAACCTAAAAAAGTAATCTAGAATGCTCCTGAAATAAAACTTAAGAAAAGTGCGGGGATGCCCAAGTGGGCTTCCCACCGTTGGCACTTGATTTCGGTACCAATCCACTAGGGATGGGCCCAAAACCTCTTAGGATTGGGGGTCGATGAATTGGTTGGTTCAGGTGTCCATGTGTTGGATTTGGGTCAGGTTCAAGCTTCCAAAAGCCACCCAACAACCTCCCTTGCAAAAGAGATTAGTGGATGTGGGAAGGTGAACCAAAAGGGATGCAAGTGGGTCTTCAACTCGGCAGCACTTCGTTGCTTGAAAACTCCTTCAACCTGTCTGTCTTGGGTGAGAAAAGTCTCACCTTTTATAGACCCAAGGGGTCTCTTTTGGGAGGGAAGCACAAATTCCATGTGTTGGTCATAGGTGCCATGTGGCAGTCTTGTCTTCCCATGAGGGAGGGGAGTCCTCCATTGACTTGGGCTTTCATAACTGCCCTTGTGACAGTCCTCAAATGGCCTATTTGCCCACTCACACACGCGTGCGAGGCAGGAGTCATCAACTGACTATTCTGGGCTGCCACTTGGCCTCATTTGTCTTTTTTCCCATTAAACTTGGAAATCGTCTCACCTAGGGACAATTTCAGAAATCGTCCCTGGGTGAGACGATTTCAAGCTAGCAATCGTCCTTGGGTGAGACGATTACTAGGAAAAGTGTCTAAGTGTGCCAAATTGCTTCTTGACCTCACAAAATTGCTATGAAAGTGGTTAAGACCACTGTTTGACCTCTGAGGGCTGCCCTGGGGGCTGTGTTTGTCAAAGCGATCAGTGTTTGCAGTCACATAATCGGATTGGTGCTGTTTTGGTGTCTACAGACACCAATATTTGATGGTTCAATTTCCAAAGTGGAGATATTTCATAGAGAAACTATAGGTACCAAACCAAAAATTTAGATTTTAGAAGAAATTGAGTTCACATAACCAAATGGCCAATTTAAATCCTAGATAGGCAAAATATGGATATCCAACAAACTCTACAAATGAGACCACTTTAACTATCTCACATAGAGGATTTTCTTAGATAGGATAACATGAGTTAGGGAGAGTATATAATAGCACGTGGATATATAGTTCTATACCAAAGTCCTCCTAACCTACTTCAAGACTTATTTAAACAAATATGGGCATACAAGTTATGGCCTAAGGTTAGATTCTTCATTTGGTTTCTTCTACATAAAAGGGTACTAACAAGGGAACAATTTGTGAAAAAAGACTACCATGGTATTTTTAAATGTGAGATGTGTAGGATGAACCTTGAAACACTCTATCACTTGTTTATTGAGTGTCTTGTAGCCTCATAGTTGTGAAATATTATGGATACCTTACTTAGTATTAATTTATTCATCTTTACCACCCTAGAGCATATGTGGAGGGAATGGACTACACTAGATGGAGGAGAACAATATATTAGGCAGATAGTATGGGTAGGAACTACTCTCTTACTATGGAACATATGGAAGGAAAGGCACAACAATATATTCAAACAAGAGTCTATGGACATCCACTATATATGGAAAAATACAACAACCAATATACCAAAGATACAAATATTGAAGTATCCTCAAGAACCCCACCAATAATTGGAATAAATTAAAGTCATGGATGTGATGGCCAATTGGACTCTAGACAAAGGAAACCTCACTTGTTATGACTACCCCCCTAGATTGTGGGCAACATGGATTAGGGAATATCTTTTTTATATCCTATCTCTTGATGGTAACAATATTAGAAGTACTTAGTTTTGTAATTCATTGTATTAGGTTGTTACTACTAAATATGGGTTTCTATAGTATAGTAGATCATTTGATAGAGAATGTAACACTACATCATTTGTCAAATCTTGAATCAAAAACCTATTTATGTGGAAATACAAACAATATACCTTTTTCATTTTTTTTTTGTATATTAAAGGAATCGAAAACTCTTCGTGGTTTCAAATATTACTCCTTGTTGCCACTATAGCCTGTAGTTGCATCTAGTAAAATTTTTAGCATAGTAGAAGATGCTCACATGACATGTCTTTTGATACTATAAAGCCTTGAAATTTATATCCCATATACCTCTTTTATTTAAATACCTTAATATATTTTTAATTAAAAAATATATATAAAATACTTATAAGTAATTTAACTAAAAAATATTAATATCAAAAATATTTTTTAAAATAAGCTAGGTACAATATTATACTTTTAGAATATTAATATTAGTACAATTAAAATAGGCTAACCGTAAAACAAACAACTTATAGTGACGTTCGCCTCATCAAATTGTTGGTGAAAAGTGCCAAAATTTTCCCCCATTTTGAAGCATGAATATTTTGACCCAAAAAAATGAATTTCTGGTATTTTAGCAGCAGTAAACGATTGATTTTCAAACCGTAGGTTTATCGAGGGACGAGTCGTGGACGTTTGAGACCTGGATATCCTTTTTTTCCGGGAATTGTTTCCATCTCTTATAAACTAAATGATATTTTTTTATTTTTTTATAAGTTTATTTATATATTTTTATTTGTTTTTAACAATTTCACTTAAACACTCATATTTATTTAGGTATATTTTAAACTTAAGTTTTTTTTAAATCTAAAATTCTATTCTACCACTACACTGTCTAAGAGATTTTTTTTTTTAATATACATTTAAGAGACTGTTATCTTATATTCAATAACCCACTTAGCTATTATGATTTAATTTTTTTAATGACGGTTATAGCGTCCTATAATGGCTTAATATTTTATTAAAAAAAACGACATTAAAAAATTATCCGTCTAAATGAGATAGGCGCTTAAAGATTGATAACTCTCTACATATATAAATATATATATTTTATATATCTAAACTAATTATTTTTAAATGAAATTATTTAATGCATTGTTTCCTAAACGTATGTCTCCGATATAAGAACTTGACAGTCAGCCCAAACTAAAAGTTTTTTATTATTCATTCCCCTTTGATGCAAATGATTTTTTTTTTTTTTTTTTTTTTAAGGTAACCTCAAATACAACGTTAGTATAATGGACCATTTCGGGGTAACAACATAGGTTTCATCAAAATAAAATTTAAAATATCGTCACTATCACTATCACTTCTAAATTCCTTTAGAATATCAACGAAAAAATAAACGGCGTCCTGTACTAATATATCTCAGCTGGCAAGTCGTGCGCCGGTTCTCCGCCTCGTCAACATCCATAAGCCCACCATTGCGCGCATTTTCATAATATATCTTCGACTTTTGAAGGAATCGATCATGTGACTTGTGTCCTATAATGAGAGGCCATTGTTTCGTAGCGGGTAATATATCTGAATGCGTGTGCCCAGTTTCCCTTGTTTTATCTGGGCGTTGGTGAGATGGTTGTTAGGAATGGAACCTAATTATCAGAAGGTTAAACAGAGAAAGTTTCTGGATTTACGGCAGGACGGGCAGGGAAAATTTTCAGATTTACAGTCTGTTAGTCTATCAGAGAAAGTTTTCGGATTTACAACAGGACAGCCAAGGAAAGTTTTTTTGTTTTTATCCCAAAATTAGGTGCTGGGAACTCAGTGTTAATCTTGGAATGTATTAAGAAAAGCAGTTTTTTTCTATTTTTTTCTTCTATATAGTTGTGAGGAAAAACAAAGTATACAATGAAAATTACTGTGTTGATTCTTTGTAAATATAGAGAGGAAATTACAGCAGATGTTTGTTCTAGGTTGTAAACCTCTATTGCTTGGATTGAAAAAGAAATGACTGAAAATTCTCGGTGGATGTAACCCACATTGGGTGAACCACGTTAAAATCGTTGTCTCTTCTACTGTGTGTGTTTGTCTTATTTTGTTAATTCTGCTGTTAAAGTTTGAAACACTAATTGCTTTTATATATTTTATATAGTGAATCACTCTAACAAGTGGTATTAGAGCGTTTGTTTTGTTGGGTGCACTTGATAGAAAGAGAATTTTTGGATCAAGTGGGAGCAATGGCGGAAGAAGGGAGGTTTAGAGTTCAAAAATTCAATGGCCAAAACATTCAATTCTGGAAGATGCAGATGGAGGATTACTTTTACCGGAAGGATCTTTACTTACCTCTTGAGGGGGAAACAAAGAGACCTTCAACTATGTCTGATGAGGAGTGGAGTCTCCTTGATAGAAAGGCATTGGGTACTGTGAGGCTATGCTTGGGAGCCATCGTAGCCTTCAACATCTCTGATGAAAAGACTACCAAGGGAGTCATGGATAAGTTGGCCATTATGTATGAGAAACCATCAACATTAAATAAGGTATTCTTAATGAAAAGGTTATTTAACATGAAAATGAGTGAAAGAGGATTTGTGCATGATCATTTAAATGAATTTAATACTATCACTAATGAATTGCATTTAGTAAGATTGGATTTTGATGATGAGATTAGGGCCTTATTAATATTATGCTCTCTTTTGAAAAGTTGGAATAGTTTGGTAATGGCGGTAAGTAACTCTGCTTCAAGTTCAAATAAATTAGAATTTTATGATGTGGTTGGTGTGATACTCAGTGAGGACATGAGAAGAAAAACCACAGGAGAATCATCTAGCACCGCCTTAACTGTTGAGAATAGAGGAAGAGGAAGAGAAAGAGGCAAGAGTTCACATTGTGGCAAATCCAAAGGAGAATCATCTAGCACCGCCTTAACTGTTGAGAATAGAGGAAGAGGAAGAGAAAGAGGCAAGAGTTCACATCGTGGCAAATCCAAAGGCAGATCCAAATCATGTGGAAAAGGAAAGCTATAGTGTTGGCACTATGGAAAAAAGGGTTATCTCAAGAAGGACTGTTGGCAAAGAAAGGGTGATGGAAATGAAGGTAATGATAATAATGGTAACACTTCAGAAGCCAATATTACTAGACAAATTCTACAAGATGCTTTAATCTTATCTCTTGATAAAAATAGTGATTATTGGGTAATTGATAGTGGTCTTTCATTCCATGCTACCTCACATAAGGAATACTTCATAGATTATGTTTCTGGAGATTATGGATAGGTTCTGTTGGGAAATGACCAACCATGTAAAATCATGGGTATTGGAAATATTTTGATTAAATCCCCAAATGGATGTCAATGGGCTCTTAAAGAGATGAGACACATACCAGATTTAAAGAGAAATATTATATCAAAAAGTAAGCTTGATGGTGAAGGATACACGGTTGCATTCAGAGAAAATGCTTGGAAAGTTACTAAATGTTCATCGATAGTAGCTAGAGGTAAATTGGTGGGTACTCTTTATTTACTTACTGATTTTTATCATTGCTCCATGAATTTAGTTTCTACAGGTGAGAGTGCATCTTTGTGGCACCAAAGACTTGGCCATATGAGTGGAAAAGGTATGGAAATTTTACATTCAAGAAAGTTATTGCCTAAGTTAAAAGAGATTGATTTTGAATTATGTGAGGATTGTGTTTATGGTAAAGCAAAGAGAGTTATATTTCTCAAGGATGGCAAGGAAAGGAAGAAAGAAAAATTGGAGCTTGTGCACTCAAATGTTTGGGGCCCAACTCAAGTAACTTCTCTTGGAGGTTCCTCTTACTATGTACTTTTTATTGATGATGCAACAAGGAAAACATGGATATATTGCATTAATAATAAAAGTGATGTTTTTAATACCTTCAAGAATTGGAAAGCATTAGTTGAAAATGAAACTGGAAAAAGGTTAAAGTGTCTAAAGTCGAATAATGGTGGAGAATATTGTAGTAGAGAATTTGATGTGTTTTGTTCTAAAAATGGAATTAGAAGAATCAAGGTAGCTCAAAGAACACCTCAATAAAATGGGGTTGCAGAAAGAATGAATAGAACCATCATAGAGCGTGCTAGGAGCATGAGAATACATGCAACCTTACCATTATTTTTATGGGCTCATGTTGTTGATACTGCAGTATATCTGATTAATAGAAGACCGTCTAGTGCCTTGGATGGAGGAATTTCGAAAGAGCTTTGGATAGGTAAACCAGTAAATTATTCTTTCCTTAAGGTATTTGGATGTGAGGATTTTATGCATATAGACAAAGAGAACATAAATAAGTTATATGCTAAGGCCCAAAAGTGTTATTTTATTGGTTACGGTATTGATGGCTTGGGTTATAGATTATGGGATTGTGATAACTAGAAATTCATTAGAAGTAGGGATGCCATATTTAATGAAAAAAACTTGTATAAAGATCGATTGCATGGAAAGAAATAGAAAGAGGAAAATATTGAATACATAGACCTTGATGGACACATAGAAAAGGTAACTCCAAAAGTGGTAGAAGATCAAAATGTACAGCAGCAGTAGCAAGCACCTCAATCTCCAGAAAGTTTTGTTAGACGATCTACCAGGATAAGTAGAATTCCTCAATGTTTCTCTAATTATGTTTTTTATATTGATGCTAGTGAGCCAGAATGTTTTCAAGAAGCATTATAGATGGATACCAAGAATAAGTGGGAGCTTGAAATGAATGAAGAAATGGTCTCTTTATTCCACAACCAAACTTGGGATTTGGTTGAGCTACCCAAAGGTAAAAGAGCTTTGACCAATAAATGGGTGTATAGAATTAAAGAGGAGAATGAAGGGCATAAGAGATACAAAGCAAGACTAGTGGTCAAGGGATTCACTCAAAAAAAGGGTATTGATTTTGATGAGATTTTTTCTCTAGTTTAAAAAATGACCTCTATTAGAGCTATTTTGAGTCTTATAGCTATAGAAAATTTGTATCTGGAGCAATTGGATGTGAAGACAACATTTCTTCATGGTGATTTGGAGGAGGAAATTTATATGCACCAACCGGAAGGCTTTCAGGTGAAAGGTAAAGAGGATTGGGTATGTAAACTGAAAAAGAGCTTGTATGGGTTAAAACAAGCTCCTAGACAGTGGTATTTAAAATTTAATAAGTTCATGGCTAATCAAAGGTTTGAAAGATGTTAAAGTGATCACTGTGTGTATTTTAAGCAAAGTGGAAATGGTAACTATGTTATTTTGCTATTGTATGTGGATGACATGTTGGTTGCAAGAAAAAATATGCAAGATATAAACATGTTCAAGAAGAAGTTGGCTAAATCCTTTGCCATGAAGGATTTGGGAGAAGCCAAACAAATCCTTGGTATGAGGATACCAAGAGACAAGGAGAGTCATGCTCTGAAATTGTCACAAGCAGAATACATTGAAAAGGTGCTTAAGAGATTCAACATGAACAATGCAAAGTCTGTTGCTACTCCATTGACAAAGCATTTCAAACTCTTGTTTCTTTTGTGTCCCAAGACACAAAAGAAACAAGAGCATATGGATAAGGTTCCCTATGCATCAGTGGTTGGAAGCTTGATGTATGCAATGGTTTGTACAAGACTAGACATTGCCCATGCAGTGGGAGTAGTGAGTATATTTATGAGTAATCCAAGAAAAAGACATTGGCAAGCGGTAAAATGGATACTCAGGTACTTGAGAGGAACTTCAAATTATTCTTTGAATTTTGGAGGCTTTAATATATGCTTGAAAGGTTTTGTAGATTCTGATATGGCAGGTGATCTTGATGGTGGAAGGAGCACTACTGGCTACATCTTTACTATAGGAGGAGGAGCGGTTAGTTGGATTTCTAAACTCTAACACGTAGTTGCCCTTTCAACCACTGAAGATGAATATGTTGCTGCTGCAGTTGCAAGCAAAGAGATGGTTTGGTTGCAAAGACTAATGGAAGAACTAGGGAAGAAGCAAGAGGATAATAGGTTGTGGAGTGATATCCAAAGTGCTATACACCTTACGAAGAATTCGACATTCCATTCAAAAACTAAACACATAAAACTTAGGTATCATTCAATTAGATCAGTAGTGGAAGATGGATCTTTGAAATTAGGGAAAGTTCACACATCACAAAATCCTGCTAACATGCTTACAAAAGTGGTGTCAAGATAAAAGTTGAGCTTTTGCTCAACTTTAGTTGGCCTTAAGGAATAAAAGGCCATGATGAGAATTTTTCAGTCCTTGGTTGTAGTATGGTGCAATGGAATTAGTCTCCAAAAGGGAGATTGTTAGGAATGGAGCCTAATTATGAGGAGGCTAAACAAAGAAAGTTTCTGGATTTACTGCAGGACGGGCAAGGAAAGTTTCCAAATTTACAGTCTGGTAGTCTACCAAAGAAAATTTTCGGATTTACAACAGGACAGCTAGGGAAAGTTTTTTTGTTTTTATCCCAAAATTAGGTGCTGGGAACTCAGTGTTAATCTTGGAATGTATTAAGAAAAGCAGTTTTTTTTTTTCTGTTTTTTTTCTTCTATATAGTTGTGAGGAAAAACAGAGTATACAATGAAAATTACTGTGTTGATTCCTTGTAAATATAGAGAGGAAATTACAGCAGATGTTTGTTGTAGGTTGTAACTCTCTATTGCTTGGATTGAGAAAGAAAGGACTGAAAATTCTTGGTGGATGTAACCCACATTGGGTGAACCACGTTAAAATTGTTATCTCTTCTACTGTGTGTGTTTGTCTTATTTTATTAATTCTGATGTTAAAGTTTGAAACACTATAATTGCTTTTCTATATTTTATATAGTGATTTACTCTAACAGTGGTAACGGCATAATTGAGGTGAGGTGAAGTTGAATGACGATCGTTTACAAGATCAACGAAAAAAAGTAAAGGGTGTTGTGCACTAATATATCTCAGCCGGCAAGTCGTGCGCCGGTTCTCCACCTCGTCAACACCACTGCCCGCATTTTCATATATCTTCGGCATTTGAAGGAATCGATCCTCTGACTTTTGTCCTATAATGAAAGTCCATTGTTTCGTAGAGGGTAATATATACTGAATGCGTGTGCACAGTTTCCCCTGTTTTACCCGGGTGTTGGTGAGGTTGTAACGGCGTTACTTCAATTATTATTAAATTTATATAAATTATACAATTATGTTAAACAATATTCACACCTACAAAAAGGGCATTTGTTACAAGCAGAAAAGTTGTTATCCATACTCATCTCTTAAATTTAGGATTTAGGATTAAGGCCCATAATTTGGTAATGCTTAATAAAAAAATAACATGCAAAAGCAATTTAAAAATAAAAAACATTAAAAAAACACATAAAAGATTAGAAAAATAAGAAAATTAATTTTAAAGATAAAAAGATAATTGAAAAATAAAAAATACTTATAAAGTAAAAAATAATCATTTATAAATAAAAAAGAATAATTTAAATGAGTTATTATTAATGTTGTAATATTTTTATATATTGGTGTATCCTCCACCAATTGATTAATCCATCCCTTCATACTTATTGAAGTATGTAAGTAGATGAATCCTGTTAACAAAATATTGTTATTGTTATTCTCATAGCTTAAACAATCTTAAGGATCACAATAAAGTTAATAATCAACAATGAACATCAAATTTATTGAAAACTTTATTGAAAATACATTTCTTATAAGTAATACATAAATGCAATGTTTTTTTAATATATTACAAAGCTTTGTCTTCAATATATACATACATGATTATTTATATAACATGATTCTTAGCCATGAGTATTGAATAGAAATTACTTTTCCATAGAGTAAAATTTGGTCCTTTTAGAAGTTGTGTTTCAGAAAGTAAAATCTTTGTATTTGTCATAATAGGTTTAATTCTATTTTTCAATCTTTAATTTCTTCAAATTATTCAATTTCAAATTTTAATTCTTTCTTCAATTAATTTTAATTTTTTTTTTTGGTAATATTAAAAATGGAGAGGGTTTTAAAGGGATCCCAAAAATACTACAATAAAAATTCCACCTGGGCGAGAAAGACCAGAACTAAACTTCACAAGACAACATGAGGTAGACAAAAAAAAACTGCAAAAACCAGGATCTAAAGACAGAAAAAAAGAGGAGAACTGAGATGGTTCTACTCCAACTTACCCATCCCCTGAGCAACATAAGTAGCCAAATGAGAAACATTTTCAGAAAGATCCATCACTGATCTCAACAAACTCCACAATTTCCTTTGATTGATATCGATAAGCTTCAAATTGTGAAAGACCGAGAATTAATTTCAATTTTTATTCGCTTCATTTTTTATTCACTTCATAATTCAATAATTTTATTTTTTATTCACTTCATAATTCAATAATTTTATTTTTTATTCACTTCATAATTTAATTAATTTCTCCTTCTTCTACCTCCCTTCAATTTTCTTCTTCAATTTATCTTTCTTAAATTTCTATAATCAAAGTTTTTCATTCATTTTATTTTTCAACATTCTCAATTTCAAATTTCAAAATTTCATAAACTTCTTATACCTCCCTTTAATTTAGTTTCTCAATTTAATTTTCTTTCAATTTTAATTTCTACTTATATCTCCCTTTAATTCAAGTTTTTACTTTATTTTACTTAGTCAAATATTACAACAAATGCATTTCTTGGATATTTTGTGATCTCCTATGTATTCTTTCTAATATCTCATAAATGTAGCTAACCTTCAAACACAACATTTTCTTGATGTATTTTGAGTGTAGTGTTTCCCAAATATCTTCTCCATATAAATGCAATGTTCCTCCTTTCAAATGCAGGGTTTTCCAAACATCTCCTCCTTTTTTAATATTTCTTGAAAATATCCTCCTTATGTAGTGATTTTTGAATGTCTCCTTTTGTATGTAAAATTCCCTTTTGATGTTGCACTTACTCCAAGTTTCACCAGACTTGTTGCTTCTCCTAGCCATACTTTACTAGATGTGTCTCCTTAACTTGTCTTCACTTATTTATAGTATATTAATATTCTCTATACCTTGCTTCTTCACATTGTATCCTCACCACAAATCAATAATCCTTTACAATAGTGTAATCATATTTCCACTTCTCCTCTTTAATGCAACTCAATAATATTTTTACTTCTATCTTCCTCTTGAAATCTCACAATCATCCTTTCCTGTAGCTATCTCACTCAAAATGGTTGTTTCTAGGCACAGTCATGGTGGATCTGATACCACTTTTAGAAAATTATCATGTTAAGATAATTTTACAATGCACAATAAAATCATTAAAAACTTTATTGAAAATATATCTATTATAAGCAATACATAAATGCAATGCTTCTTCGATACATATTACGTAGCTTTATCTTCAGTATATACATACATAATACTTCAAATTATATGATTTTTAACCTTTGCTCTCCTCAAACTCATGATATATCTAAGGGTTAATATTTCTCTCTCACATAATAAATCTCACATATTACATAAAGATAAAGTTCGTTATAATTTCTCATAACTCTTTACTTTTGAACTTGATATTTCATTCATATAACTCCACACTTATTTACATGACACATACTCACTCTTATTAACTTAATAGGTACTATAAACATAAATATAAAACACATCCTAATATAAATATTTAAAAAAGTATAAATTAACGTGATACCTCCAACAACGTCTATAATATCAACATCTATAATATCAATATTACATGATATTGATATTACATGAGTTAGATGCTTCAGTAAACAAAATATTCTTATGAATTTTATGCAAAATTTCTAAATTATTAGCTCGTAGTAGTATACACTATCCAATACATAAAGTAACATGGTGTGTCTCTTATTAATAATCTTAAAACTATGGGTGGAGGTAGTAGATCAGTTGGTTTTCTGCTAAGTATTTATCATATTGACGTCAACAATTTCAATCTCGAGTTGGTTTTCTGCTAAGTATTTATCATATTGACGTCAACAATTTCAATCTCGAGCCCTTCCTAGTCCTCCTCTTTATTGAGGTGGAACATATGATTATAGTGGTAGCTTTCCAAATTAAAAACATATATTTGAAAATAAAATAATGGAGATTTATATAAATAATGAAAAATAAAAATAAAATCTTAAAACCATGAAAAGTAGTACATAAAATTATAAATAACTAGCCATGAGTGGTATACTCTAAATATAATAGATAACATGACACGCATTTGTTATTAGCATTACAACCCTAAAAAAATATAAATTATTATTAGCTCGTAGTGGGCTACCCTAATCCAGTACATAACGTACGTGACCTATCATTTTTTTATAAATTGAGTACATAATATGATGCACCATTTGTTATTAGTCTTAATACCACGAAAAGTAGTCACACTCAACCATCTAAACCATGCATAAAAAATAATAGAGAGACGTATATAAAGCTTTACTATGTTTCATAAATTATTTAGTGCAGATGTACATGATTGTAGTATTGAGTGCAAATTCATACTTGCCCAAATAGTTGGAGGATAGGTACATGTAGGAAACTAATAAATTAATAAGGAAAAGTCCAAAGTCATTTTCTTCCATTGTTCAACTAGATAGGATATCATTGTTCTTGATAAACTACGATACCAAAAGACCTCCCTCTCCATCACCTACTTAGGTAAAA
This sequence comes from Wollemia nobilis, assembly GCA_028583015.1. Taxonomy (NCBI): domain Eukaryota; kingdom Viridiplantae; phylum Streptophyta; class Pinopsida; order Araucariales; family Araucariaceae; genus Wollemia; species Wollemia nobilis. The sequence continues at coordinate 1,426,029 of JAQPPZ010002916.1, read as the reverse complement.
AGAAAAATAGAAAAAATGTACTAATTGATGGCTATCATAAGGGGAAGAATAAAATTGGTTAAATTAGTTCTTAAATTGATTTTTGACATTCCTAATGTAGTGTTGAGAGAGTTGGATCAAATAAACCATTGATTCCTTCAGAGGGGCATTGAGGAAAGGAAATGGATATTTGTGGGGTGGGAAAATTTATGCCTTTACAAACATGAAGGGTGATAATTATTCAAAATCAATGGTCAAGAATAGCAAGACACTAGGAGCTATGTTATATTAGAGGATATTGATCAATCCCAATGCACTATGGACCTAGAATCCAAGAGCTAAATATGAAAATATATATTTTAGAAATTATTTACCATCGACTCCCTAGTAGAGGATACCCTATTTTAGTGGTTTTGAGGACACGAGAGGATTTGATAAAGAAGAATATAATTTGGCTAGACTTTTGGGATGGTCACCAATCTTTGGTGGTTCAATTTCTAGAGTGGAGACCTTTCATAAATCGGCTACATAATGTAAATTAAATTAAGGTAGTAACATACTGTAGGTAGCAGACCAAAAATTTAGAAGTTGGAATAAATTAGGTTCCATAACTGAATGGCCAATTCAAATCCCAGAGAGGCAGAAGATGGATATCCAATAAACTCTATAAATGACATGACTTTCATGGTCTCAAGTGAAGGATTATCTTATATGGGATAACATGAGTTAGGGGGTATACAATAGCACATGGATATGCAATTCTATGCCAAAGCAATCCTAACCTACTTCAATACTTATTCAAACAAATATGGGCATACAAGTTATGGCTTAATATGAGATTATTCATTTGGTTACTTCTACATAAATGGTACTAACAAGGTAATAAGTTGTGAAAAAGGGCTACCATGGTATTTTAGGTGTGATATATGTGAGGAAAACCTCAAAATACTCTACCACTTATTTATTGAGTGTCTTATAGTCTCATGGCTATGGAAGATGATGGATACCTTACTTGGTATTATTTTATTTTTCTTTACCACCCTAGAGCATATGTGGAGAGAATGGACTACACTAGATGAAGGAGACCAATATATTAGGAAGATAGTATGGGAGGAACTACTCTCTTACTATAGAACATATGGAAGAAAAGGAACAACCACATATTTAAACAAGATTCTATGGACATCCACTATATTTGGAAAAATACCACAACCAACATAGTAGAGATAATACAACATATGATGAAGTATCCTCAAGAACCCCACCAATAATTGAAACAGTTCATAAATAGATTGGAAATTATTCCTAAGGTTGATAATAAAAAATTGGTAATCATAAGTACTGAAAGGAGTTAGAAAGATAAAGTGGAATCCTCCCTAGAGAATTAGGAAAAAGTTAACATAAATTAAGCATCATGAGGAAACCCAAAAAAAGTTAGTACAAGAGGGATAATCAAATGTAACTTTAATTTTCACCTTTGTAGAGAATCTTGGTATTATTTCCAACAACCTAGAAGAGCATTATGACATCCTTATAGGACTTTAGGAGGTAGTTAAGATAGGCTAGAATAAGGTCCAAATAGAATTTGACTCATAGGTCATGATCAACCATCTAAGAATCCAAGGGAGAATAAAAAACTTGATTGGAGAAGAATTATAGAGAAGATTTAGATGGTACAAACAAGCTTCTTATCTATGGAATATAATCACATTGCTAAAGAACAAAATATTTTTATGGATGCAATGGATGCAATGGCAATATTACTTGTTACAACTATACCCCTAGATGGTGGGCAACATGGATTTTTGGTAGATTTTTTTTCTATTCTATATCTTAATGGTAATAATTTTAGATGTATTTAGTTTTCTAATTCATTGTTATTAGGTTATTCCTATTACACATGGGTTGCTATAGAAAATAAATTCATAAAGAATTTAACACTTCATCATTTGTTAAATCTTGGATGAAAAACCTATATATACGGAAATACAAACGGTATGCCTATTTTGTTTTTTTGTGTATACTAGAATTAGTAACTGATTACATTTTAAATCACCTCTTCATGGGTTTAAATCCTACTCATTGCTACCACTATAATCTCTAGTTGCTTCTGGTAAAATTTTTAACATAATCAAAAACACTGGTATGACACACCCTCTGATACTATAAAGCCCTAAAATTTATACCAAAATACACCTTTCCTATTTAAATACCTTAATATTAAAAATTACTAAAAAATTAAAAATTATAAAATACTAGTAAATAAAATCTAACTAAAAATAACCCCCAAGGACAAGGTGGATTGGTAAGTGCTATTCTGGCTGGGCACTTACTAAGAAGAGACCCAAGTTCAAACCTTGGAGAAATCTTGTTTTAAAGGTAGTATTATAATCTGAATCCTTTGAGTGTATGCCATATTGACGATAATGGTACAAATCCTGAGCACCTGGTGGTCCATTTCATGTTGGGCTATAAAACAACGAGGTGGAATAGGTTTTGTGGATGCAACCCTTATTGTTTGAACCCTGCACTTGTCAACTACTATAAATAATATGGTTGTAACCAACTCCCCTATTAAGCGAAAATAAATAAATAAAAATATACCCAACCCTAAATATTTATGATAGAATTTTTTTTTTTCTGTTGTGTAATTACTTCTTATACATATACATATATGTCGTGGGGATTGAACCCGGATGAAATCATCGATAATGCAAGTGGCATGCTTACCAATGTTTGTGATAGAAATTATTTACATTAACTTCAACCAAAATAATAAAAAAAAAATAACTAGAAAATATTAATATGAAAAATATATTTTAAAATAACGTAGTTAAAATGTTATACTTCATATAATTTGAATCAAAATCATAAAAAAATATACCATTAAAATATTAAGGTGTACCAAAGAATGTTGTATTGCAAGGCAATTAGTCAATGAATAAAATTCTATGTTGCAACACCAATTTATCTTTTACATGCGCAATTTGAGTTTTATCTTTTTTATTCTATGTTTGTTCTACATAACTTTTTTCTTCTCTATAAACCAACATTTGGTATTAGAGCACTCAGTTTTTATAATTGGGGAGCCTATTTTAAATCTCAAAGTTGTTGTTGAAGCTAAGAGTTTCAATCACTCACAAGAGTGGATTGGAGAGAATGTTGGAGTAATGGATAGAAGAAATTCTACATCTCAATCATAGGATGGTTTAAGGAGAATCCAAAATATTATAGGTAGAGCATCCTCAATAGATGAAGGTTGTCAAGTCTTAGTTGGTTCATACCTTTAATAGGGTATGAGAGCCAAAGTAATTAAATTGAAGAAGATAAGTAGAAGCAAAATTTGTGTTGAAAGAGAAAGAGCAACAAGCAGAGTATCCCCAAAGAAGAAAGGGAATGATGAGAACTATTGCATAAAGATTATTTGAAATAGAAGAAATATCCCACACATGAGAGAATAAATATGAAGGTTTGATGTAAAAACAACAAAGAGAACCTCATAAGTAGTAATCTACTCTATTACACCTAGCAGTTGATTATCCATGTAGTTCAATAAAGGACACTTCTAGTTGAGTCATTGGATCAAACACATGATAAAAATAAAAAAAGTTACCAACACGATGCTAAAAAATATGTGAACGTGAATGCATAAGAATGTAAGTGTATGTGATATAGCAAGTTGGAGAGAGAGTTTTTTAGAAAATTAAGAATTAGAACATTAAACATTAAGGGAGAGAATGTTAAAAAATGTATTGTTTTGTGTGAAAAAGCACATATAAAGATTTTGAGAAAATAAGAAAAGCAATTCTAAAGATAGAAATATGCTTGGAAAATAGAAAAGTGTATGCAAAGGTAAAAATGAAATATTCTATAAATTTAAAAAAGAATAATTTGGAAAAGTTATTATTAGCTTTGTAATTATTCTATATGTTGGTGTATTCTCTACCAAATTATTTATCCATCTATCCATACTTTGGTGGATCATCCAACCTATGCATAGTTGGATTAGATCATATGAATTTCATCATTATGGCTTTTAGAGTGATGCAAAAACATCAAGAAACAAGGATTAAAATATGAAGATGTATTGAAGAATATTGTATTGTAAGAAAATAAATCAATAAATAATTTTTTTTTATTGCAACAACAATTTGTATTTTTTGCATGAGCAATTTGAATTTTATATTTATTTTCTATGTTTTTTATGCATAACTTGTTTCTTCTCTATAAACCAATATACCAATATTTGGTATCAAAACACTCAATTTCTATAGATGAGCATACCAAAATTCCATTGTGTTTATCATATTTTAGCATTTGCTACAATTTATTAAGTTGTATTCTACTTTGTATCATATTTTTATTTACTTACTAGAATTAAGCTTACCTTTAAAGTTTTCTATAGAAAATAGTTTTTATTTATAAAATAATTTACATTTAATATTAAAATAATTATCAATTCCTTATGATATTAATTTATTCTTACACCTAACCAATAAATTGCTTGTTAATATAAAATAGACATTCACAACACTGGATCTAGTAGTATTAAAATATTTGACTAGTCTGGTGACATCTACTTTCATAAAAAAAACTAACCAACAAAATATTGTTGAAAATATTACTGTTAGAATAAGTGAATATTCTCTTAAGTTCTACTTGTAGACACCAAAACAGCACCAATCCGATTATGTGACTGCAAACACTGATCGCTTTGACAAACACAGCCCCCAGGGCAGCCCTCAGAGGTTAAACAGTGGTCTTAACCACTTTCATAGCAATTTTGTAAGGTCAAGGAGCAATTTGGCACACTTGGAAACTTTGCCCAGTATTCGTCTCACCCAGGGACGAATTCAAAATAGAATTCGTCCCACCCCAGGATGAATTCTGAATCCATCCCTGGGTGGGACGAATTCTAAGCTTAACGGGCAAAAAGACAAATGGCACCAAGTGGCAGCCCAGAATAGTCAGTTGATGACTCCTGCTTCGCACGCATGTGTAGGTGGACAAAGGGGCCGTTAGAAGACTGTCACAAAAGGCATTTATCAAAGCCCAAGTCAACGGAGGACTCCCCTACCTCATGGGAAGACAAGACTGCCACATGGCGCCTATGACCAACACATGGCATTTGTGCTTCCCTCCCAAAAGAGACCCCATGGGTCTATAAAAGGTGGGACTTTTCTCACCCAAAATAGACAGGTTGAAGGAGTTTTCAAGCAACGAAGTGCTGCCGAGTTGAAGACCCACTTGCACCCCTTTTGGTTCACCTTCTCGCATCCACCAATCTCTTTTGCAAGGGAGGTTGTTGGGTGGTTTTTGGAAGCTTGAACCTGACCCAAATCCAACACATGGACACCTGAACCAACCAATTCGCCGACCCCCAAATCCTAAGAGGTTTTGGGCCCATCCCTAGTGGATTGGCGTCGGAATCAAGTGCCAACGGTGGGAGGCCCACTTGGGCACCCCCGCACTTTCTAGGTTTTAGAGCATTCTAGATTACTTCTTCAGGTTGCATTTTGTGTTATTATGTTTGGTTAACTCACAGATGCAATTTCATAACTTTTGGTCAAATTCTAGTATGTTTTGTGTCGCTTTGTTGTTTCACTGACTTGCAGGTGGCGAGATCAAATTCCCGAGGGTAGAGGCAAAATTGGGAGAATCCGACAATCTGGGTCATCCCAGGCATTTTGCAGGTCTCAGGAATCGACATTGGAGCAGCAGCAGGTCGGCTTCTTCAACATAGAAAAATTCGTCCCACCCAGGGACAAATTGCAGTCAGAAATCGTCCCACCCAGGGACGAATTCCAGAATTCGTCCCACCCAGGGATGAATTACAGTCAGAAATCGTCCCACCCAGGGAAGAATTCCAGTTGAAGGCAGATTGGCCAGCTGTCTTAGTGGCAATGGCCTTCTGGTAACATTTTCTATCTTCTGTCAAGTTTTTAGGCTGTTTAGAATCATTTTTTTATTGTTTTAGATAAATGTTTGCATGCATATTTTGTTAATTTCAAAGAACAAACACCTTTCATTTGCAGCAGTTGCTACTGACATCTTGGTTGTTTCTTTGTTCGTAGGAGAAGCAGTGGAGGAGAAGGACTCATCAGCGTAAGCGACGGCATTGTCTTGGCCCGTCCATCCAAACGTGGGCACGCGAAAAGATTAAGACTAAGTCACATATTGTAATAGATACGAATTTAATGCTCCCAGCCCCCAAAAAGGGAGGAGACGTCTATGTAACCGAGGATAAGATATTTGAATAAATAGGGCTGTGATTTCTTTACATCTTTTCTTTCATTTTCAAATTGTCTCATTTCTTCGTTTTTGTGCATAGGATTAAAGCGTTACATTTCGTCTTATGTTGCATAATTAGTGTTTCCTTCACTCGGAATCTCGTGCTTTCACTACTAGGATAGATATACTTGAGTTTCCACTCCTCCATGTGTCAGGAGAACTCTCAATGGTGTCTTCATCAGGTTTGATGAGTTGTAATCCAATGACTCTCAATGATCAACTTTGCCTCGGGGCCAAATTCCATCATCTAGTGCCTCGAAATTAGGTTTTAAAATTGCGTGTCAATTTTTTTGCACTTTTTGAGCTGTTCGGATGTCAATATCTCCTAATGTATTTATAGCTAGGACTTGAAACTTCATTTTTGTCTTATCTACTATAATAGGGATGCGCACACCAATTTTGGGCCCCATCTGACTCATTTTCAATTTTAGGGTTTTTTTAGAGAGACATCGTCATGGTGCTCACCCATAGCCAAGCCCAATCACGGGCGGAGGCTATGGGGAATGTCCAAGGAGGCATGAGTCGTCTCCGTTACAATCTTGAGGATTTTGTCATACCACCTTGGTGACCTAACACACAAGGCAGTCCCCTCCACACCTTAAAGGAAAGGGACTACAATGACACCTCTTCGAGGAGCACTCCTATTCAGCATAACATTCAGCACACACCCTTCCATGAGGGGTACAGTCATAGGAGAGCTCCCTTAGAAGCTCGCTATGAGCGGTCATCGTGCGATGAAGCGCTAGGTCAACATAGGGTTCGACGGGAGGAACCACATGATTACATTATCCCTCCTTCACCCCCTCTAGTTGTCAGGACTACAAAGAAAAATCCAGAGCACAAGGCTCCTCAGGCAGGGTGAACTAACTCCGTCCATCCCTTTTTCACTTATGAAAGAAAGCAAGAGGAATATCCCTACCTTCCTTGAGAGCAATATACAGTGCGGGAGCAATATGCCTCTGCACCTGCTATCTATCAGGACCACTCACTGAGGCCAAAGCCTCGAGGGAATGCCGCTACCCCCAACAAAGGGAGGTCACCTATAGAGATCTTGGATCACTATGACCGAGGTCTATATGTCAGAGAGGCATCTAGGACTTCTAGACATGAGGCAAAAAGACCAACCATCTTAGAATCTGAAAAGCATGTCGCACGCCAAATGCAATTCATGCAACTTGAGCTAGAGCGACTAGAGCGACTACATTTAGAGGAACTATACTATATTAACAAAGAGCACCTTCAGCACTAGAAGGATGAGTTGTTCCAACACACTATGCAGGAGAGCCAACATGAAAGGGAGCACGAGGAAAATCATCGCATTCCTCGAAGACAACAAACAGTGTGGCCTCAAGTACATGCCGCATACATCGACAGAGGGAAGCGACCCATTGAAATTTTAGATCATCAAGATCGAGGCCAACACATAAGAGAAACATTCAAGCCTCCTGAGCAAAATAGGGTAGACCGAACTGACCCGATAGTCGCCAGACATACCACCCGTCAAGCCCAAATCACGCGGCTTGAACAAAGTCATCAGGAGATAGAGTATCGACACCGCTTGGATAGAGAGCGCATGCAACATGAAGCGGATGAGTTACACATAGAGCAAGGTCTTCAGGAGTTAGAATACTTATACATGCAGCGCAAAGCAGATAAGTTGCTATAAACTACCTGAGAAGACTCCAACCCCTCACACACATAAGACAAAACATTATGAGAGGCACAACCCCTGGGTGCAAGACAGGTCATCACGACCTCATAAAATGCTACCCCCAACACCTCCTAGATAGGAGCGGGAGGCTACTCTCTTGATTCCTGAAGCACCACCCCCGATGCCTCCTAGACATGAGCGGGAGGCCGCTCCTATAACCAATGATGGGCACCTTCCTCAAGAACCCACTCAGGTTTATGGGCCACCCTTAAAAATTCATCAAGAAGCCTCTAAGGAATCAGAGCAAGAAGAAGAGCGGGATGAAAAGCCCTACCAAGGCATGGGGGGTGCCATCATGCCACCCCTCCATAGGCCCCAAGTTCCTCAACAAGAAAAAACCAAAGAGGAGGAGTTCAAATCTCCCGATACATGCAAAGCACTAGAGCACTTAGAGTTGGTAGAGACCAAGATTTTGGAGCTCCCAAGGCCCAACTTACATGAAACTCCTTTCAATGAGGATCAACCTTTAACCATAGGCCTACCTGATGATGCAGTCCTCCATGTCTCAGAATCTCCAGATTCTGATGAGCTGTACTCACTAATTGAAAGTGAAGATGAAACAGAGATAGCCCACAACAATCACATGCGACAGCATCGGCATCCCATAAAATTTGAGGAAGCATGTCAACAGATAAACATAATACTAGGGCATGAGTGGCGCATTAACCCACCATAGTGGGACCAAGCATTACATCCGCCACTTTGGCCACACAAAGAGCAACTTCCACCAAGAGACATCATAGCAACATCAGTGCCGCGAGCGGACCCTATCCTCATCTCCGTGCATAGGGCCGATCCATTCATGCCCATACCTCTAGAGCCAGATCCGAAGTGCAAAGACCATCAAGCTGGGGGTACCTCTATCCCCTGAAGAGCCATAGTCCAAACCAAAAAAGCTCCAAGGATTATCGTAATCACTTGGTCAAACCAAAAAGCTCCAAGGATTATCGTAATCACTTGGTCACCCCAAAAAGCTCCAAGGATTATCGCAATCACTTGGTCACTCCAAAAAAAGCTCCAAGGATTATCGCAATCACTTGGTCAACCAAAAATCTCCAAGGATTATCGCAATCACTTGGTCAAACCCAAAAAGCTCCAAGGATTATCGCAATCTCTTGGTCACCCAAAAAAAAAGCTCCAAGGATTATCACAATCGCTTGGTCAACCCAAAAAAACTGCAAGGATTATCTCAATCACTTGGTCATACCAAAAGTTCCAAGGATTATCACAATCTCTTGGTCACCCAAAAAGCTCCAAGGATTATCGCAATCTCTTGGTCACCCAAAAAGCTCCAAGGATTATCGCAATCACTTGGTCAAAAATCCAAAAAGCTCCAAGGATTATCGCAATCACTTGGTCAACCAAAAAGCTCCAAGGATTATCGCAATCACTTGGTCAACCAAAGAATCCAAGGATTATCGCAATCACTTGGTCAAACCCAAAAAGCTCCAAGGATTATCGCAATCTCTTGGTCACCCAAAAAGCTCCAAGGATTATCGTAATCTCTTGGTCACCAAAAAGCTCCAAGGATTATCGCAATTTCTTGGTCAACCCAAAAAGCTCCAAGGATTATCGCAATCTCTTGGTCACTCAAAAAGCTCCAAGGATTATCGCAATCTCTTGGTCAATCCAAAAAGCTCCAAGGATTATAGCAATCTCTTGGTCACCAAAAATCTCCAAGGATTATCGCAATCTCTTGGTCAATCCAAAAAGCTCCAAGGATTATAGCAATCTCTTGGTCACCACAAAAGCTCCAAGGATTATCACAATCACTTGGTCAAACCCAAAAATCTCCAAGGATTATCGCAATCTTTTGGTCACCCAAAAAAAAAGCTCCAAGAATTATCGCAATCGCTTGGTCAACCCAAAAAAACTCCAAGGATTATCGCAATCACTTGGTCATCCCAAAAGTTCCAAGGATTATCGCAATCTCTTGGTCACCCAAAAAGCTCCAAGGATTATCGCAATCTCTTGGTCACCCAAAAATCTCCAAGGATTATCGCAATCACTTGGTCAAAAATCCAAAAAGCTCCAAGGATTATCGCAATCACTTGGTCAAAAATCCAAAAAGCTCCAAGGATTATCGCAATCACTTGGTCAACCAAAGAATCCAAGGATTATCGCAATCACTTGGTCAAACCCAAAAATCTCCAAGGATTATCGCAATCACTTGGTCAAAAATCCAAAAAAGCTCCAAGGATTATCGCAATCTCTTGGTCACCCAAAAAGCTCCAAGGATTATCGCAATCTCTTGGTCACCCAAAAAGCTCCAAGAATTATCGCAATCTCTTGGTCACACAAAAATCTCCAAGGATTATCACAAATTCTTGGTTACCCAAAGAGCTCCAAGGATTATCGCAATCTCTTGGTCACCCAAAAAGCTCCAAGGATTATCACAAATTCTTGGTCACCCAAAAAGCTCCAAGGATTTTCACAATTTCTTGGTCAAAACCTAAAAAGCTCCAAGGATTATCGTAATCACTTGGTCACCAAAATGCTCCAATGATGTCCACAACCACTTGGTCAAAAATCAAAAACAATCAAAAACAACAAAAATTTGCATCTCATTTCTAGGCATAATCAAATTCATCAATCGAAATCTCTTCTCACACCTCATATTCATATTCACAAAAATCAATCCATCAAAAATACAAAAATATGTAGCTGCATTAGCATTGCATCCATACATTGCATATTTGTGGTCGTATAGGTCAAAGGCACCATAGGCTGAAATTGCTCTGATAGACCATCTTGTTCCACACTGTTCCATTTTACAAAAACAACAAAAACACCACGCATTGCTTTTACCACACTAGAGTCAGTGGTCTGTTAATGTATCAAGAGTTTCCGTGATTCAGTCATCATTTTGCTCTTTAGCCATGTAATGTATCAAGTCAGACAAATTTTACGAAGGTAGAGTCATACTTGAAACAAACATTGTTACGTAACATCCCAACACATATCAAGACACATAAAAAAATTCCTGAGTTGTGTGAACGAAATATGAAACCTACGTAGTAATCCGGTTCACCATAAGTGAAACGGTTATCTTGCTCATCCCCCTGTGCAAATGACCCAAAGAATGCTAAGAGTTGGCAAAAGGACAAGCATCCTCCCTACCCAATTCCTTAAGAATCCCTAGTTCTCAATAGTTGCAAAACATCAAAAATTTGCAAAACATCAAAAATCAAATATTTGACATCATAAAGTGCGCACATCAAACGACACAAAATATAGTGATTTTCATCACTCCATACCCCCAATCCCTTGCTCAAAAGAAAAAAAACAAATCAAAATAAAAAGTGATCTTATCACTACAAACGAGCAAGTATCCCAATACAATTGAAGAAAAGAAGGGAGTCGAACTTGAATCCCTAGAACTCTTAGCATTCTAAAAGGTCATAAGGCAAGCCTCAGTATCAGTTTGGTTGATATCCTATCGATAACTGGTGGTAAACCTCTCGCATGACGATATATCTGTCACATTAACTTGCGTATAGATCAATGTTTGCATGTGGACGAGCTAGCTTATGGTATCCTGGATAACACCACAGATTAATCTAACTAAATACAACAAAGGAGTTAGTGGAGCTAATTAGGTGATCCTCAGTATAGGTTCGATTGAAAGCCCACCTGGCACTGGCGGTATCCTGATAAATACCACATAAATGAACTCAATTGCACACACAGGGATGTGAAATAGCTTGGTCAAAAACAAGTCCGATTCATACCTTGTTCAAAAGTCTTGTAAGATAAAGTACAGTCATGGCTAGTGAGTTAAAAATTGTCTGAGTCTCAGAAAACCATAGCTACATTTCTAAACCAACTGCGCTGCTTTTCATCCTTACAATACCATCAGAAAATACAAAAAAAAAAAACCACATGTATACATACAAAGTCATGCATCACATCAATCGCCTAAAAACAAAATAACAGAGCTCTAAACAGTCTATGGTGCCATAGCCAAACATCACAAATCCCATTCAATAGTTTCATATCTGCATATCACATATAAATAAATAAAAACATTTGCATTCATCATAGCATATGCATCCATCAAAATAAATCAACATGCATACATCCATATTCATCAACCATCATGCACAAGATCAAAGACAATCAAAACAACAAAAACAACAAATAAATGCAACACAAAAACAAAAAGCAATAAACATTGCCAGACACAAGTGCTCTTGCACTTAACCTCTTGGCATAGAAAAACTGATGTCAGGGTCTACATTGTCGCTATCCTACTCCCTAAGAAGGCTACCATAGCCGGACCGCTCCACGGGAAGACGGATTTTCGATAATTTCATCCCCAAACGACGTCACAAAAGGGTCAAAGCCCACTCAAAAACAACAAGAAAATCAAAACAACACAAAAAGCAATAAACATTGCCAGACACAAGTGCTCTTGCACTTAACCTCTTGGCATAGCAAAATTGATGTCGGGGTTTACATTGTCACTATCCTACTCCCGAAGAAGGCTACCATAGCTGGACCGCTCCACGGGAAGACGAATTTTTGACAATTTCACCCCCAAATGACGTCACAAATGGGTCAAAGCCCACTCAAAAACAATAAGAAAATCAAAACAACAAACAACAATAAACATTGCCAGACACAAGTGCTCTTGCACTTAACCTCTTGGCATAGCAAATCGACATCGGGGTCACAAATTATCACTATCCTACTCCCTAAGAAGGCTACCATAGTCGGACCGCTCCACGGGAAGATGAATTTTTGACAATTTAATCCCCAAATGGTATCACAAAAAACAACAAAACAACAAAAAATGCAACACAAAACTAACAATAAACATTGCCAAACACAAGTGCTCTTGCACTTAACCTCTTGGCATAGCAAAATTGATGTCGGGGTTTACATTGTCACTATCCTACTCCCTAATAAGGCTACCATAGCCGGACCGCTCCACGGGAGGACGGATTTTCGACAATTTAATCCCCAAATGGTGTCACAAAAAAAAAATCAAAACAACAAAAAAATGCAACACAAAGACATCCAGCAATAAGCATTACCGGACACAAGTGCCCTTGCACTTAACCTCTAGGCAAATAAATTCGATGTCGGGGTTCAAATTCTCATTCTCCTACTCCCCCAAGAAGGCTACAATAGCCGGACCGCTCCACGGGAAGTTAGGTTTTCGATGATTTCACCCCATTCAGGCATCACCAAAAGGGTTAACACCCACCAAAAATAGGTCCAAATGTTGGAAAAATTGCACACGCTTAACGGTAAACCCTCTAAAGGCACCCCTGTACAAGTCATCTTGGGTCAAGCGACTCGTCGCTTCTCTCACAAAGGTCATTCCCTCATCGATTCGTCGCTTGAGGGGGTAGTCACACTTAGTCACCAATCAACAATCACACACCCAATTAAGGAAAATGACATGCATTCAAAGAATCATTGACAAAGACAATCACGCTCCTGCTTGGGGCAGTAAACAAGCAACAATCAAATCAATCAAACACTTGGAATTTCGTGAATCATGAACACAATGTTACCCCTGAGGATAAAAACACCCTTTTCCTGTTCATGACTGATCAATGTCTAAGTTCAAGTCACACCTCAACAAAACAGGTTAATACTTGAAATCAAATTCCTTAGCTCGTCAGAAGCAAGGATTCAAGAATGCATGCCCTTTCCATACTTGGGGCATCAAAAGTTGGTTAGGTTACCAAGAAACCCTAATCATTAGTGCTTTGGTTATCTATTTTTGCTCAGCACTACGTCACCCGTAGCGCTTCCCAAAAAGGGGCATCTATAGACACCAAAACAGCACCAATCTGATTATGTGACTGCAAACACTGATCGCTTTGACAAACACAGCCCCCAGGGCAGCCCTCAGAGGTTAAACAATGGTCTTAACCACTTTCATAGCAATTTTGTAAGGTCAAGGAGCAATTTGGCACACTTGGACACTTTGCCCAGTATTCGTCTCACCCAGGGACGAATTCAAAATAGAATCTGCCCCACCCCAGGACGAATTATGAATCCGTCCTTGGGTGGGACGAATTCTAAGCTTAACGGGCAAAAAGACAAATGGCGCCAAGTGGTAGCCCAGAACAATCAGTTGATGACTCCTGCCTCGCACGCGTGTGTATGTGGACAAAGGGGCCGTTAGAAGACTATCACAAAAGGCATTTATCAAAGCCCAAGTCAACGGAGGACTCCCCTCCCTCATGGGAAGACAAGACTGCCACATGGCGCCTATGACCAACACATGGCATTTGTGCTTCCCTCCCAAAAGAGACCCCATGGGTCTATAAAAGGTGGGACTTTTCTCACCCAAAATAGACAGGTTGAAGGAGTTTTCAAGCAACGAAGTGCTGCCGAGTTGAAGACCCACTTGCACCCCTTTTGGTTCACCTTCTCGCATCCACCAATATATTTTGCAAGGGAGGTTGTTGGGTGGTTTTTGGAAGCTTGAACCTGACCCAAATCCAACACATGGACACCTGAACCAACCAATTCGTCGACCCCCCCAATCCTAAGAGGTTTTGGGCCCATCCCTAGTGGATTGGCGCCGAAATCAAGTGCCAACGGTGGGAGGCCCACTTGGGCACCCCCGCACTTTCTAGGTTTTAGAGCATTCTAGATTACTTTTTCAGGTTGCATTTTGTGTTATTATGTTTGGTTAACTCACAGCTATAATTTCGTAACTTTTGGTCAGATTCTAGTATGTTTTGTGTCGCTTTGTTGTTTCACTGACTTGCAGGTGGCGAGATCAAATTCCTGAGCGTAGAGGCCAAATTGGGAGAATCCGACCATCTGGGTCGTCCCAGGAATTTTGCATGTCTTGGGAATCGACATTGGAGTAGCAGCAGGTCGGCTTCTTCAACACAGAAGAATTCGTCCCACCCAGGGACGAATTGCAGTCAGAAATCGTCCCACCCAGGGATGAATTGCAGTCAGAAATCATCCCACCCAGGGACGAATTCCAGTTGAAGGCAAATTGGCCAGCTGTCTCAGTGGCAATGGCCTTCTGGTAACATTTTTTGTCTTCTATCAAGTTTTTAGGCTGTTCAGAATCATTTTGTTACTGTTTCAGATAAATGTTTGCATGCATATTTCGTTAATTTTAAAGAACAAACACCTTTCATTTGCAGCAGGTGCTACTGAAATCTTGGTTTTTTCTTTGTTCGCAGGAGAAGCAGCGGAGGATAAGGACTCATCAGCGTAAGCGGCGGCATCGTCTTGGCCCGTCCATCCAAATGTGGGCATGCGGAAAGAGGAAGACTATGTCACATATTGTAACAGATACGAATTTAACGCTCCCAGCCCCCAAAAATGGAGGAGACGTCTATGTAACCGAGGATAAGATATTTGAATAAAGATGGCTGTGATTTATTTACATCTTTTCTTTCATTTTCAAATTGTCTCCTTTCTTCATTTTTGTGCATAGGATTAAAGCGTTACATTTCGTCTTATGTTGCATAATTAGTGTTTCCTTCACCCGGAATCTCGTGCTTTCACTACTAGGATAGACATACATGAGTTTCCACTCCTCCATGTGTCAGGAGAACTCTCAGTGGTGTCTTCATCAGGTTTGATGAGTTGTAATCCAATGACTCTCAATGATCAACTTTGCTATTTATACAAAGTTGATCCTTGGAATAAATCAATCAATTCTATTTTGTTTCTTCAAACTCTTGTAATGCTTTGTAGTTCTACTCTTGGGAATTTTAACATGGTACCAGAGCATGATAGATTTTATGAACTGGTTCTTAATCTCCTTTTCTTTGTTATTTTAAAAGAAAGAGGTTTTATAGATTGATCTTAGATGCAATTTTTTTGAGATATTTGCTTATGGTAATACTCTTTTAAGTCTATCTAACTTTTGTTTTACCATTGATGCATTTTTTTCAAAATTTTCTTTTACAATATTCACTGCTCTTTATATGCAACTTGAATATCTACTAAAAAAATATTGTTTCTCAAAATTTGCTTCTTAAAAATTGCCTTCTAAACGAACGCAGCGCGCTTTAAAATAATTAAAAACACGTTGCATTCTGTTCTAGGTGATTTTTAAAAAATATATATCTAAGCAATATTTCAAGAGGTCATTATTTTTACCATTATTTTCATCTACATTTTTCTCCTGAATATCACAGCCCATTCGACTTCCTTAGCCTTTGCTGCAACTATCGTGGAGAAAGATACGTAGCATTCATTTCAATAGTGGGCAATCTTCTAAGATTTTTTTTAGAATTTGCAAAATCATTACTCTTCGTCAAAATTTTAATTATTGGAAATCACTCTTCACTTCAGGTAAAAGACTCTTGGTTTATTAAATAAACCAGAGTTCTATATCCTATAAAATAAAACGTGGCCTTGTTTACCACCGTTTGGCTTTGGCACGCTTGAGACTTCACCTAACAACATCTCCATATATTAAAATTTTTGAAGATATCACATTTTTTACTCGATCTTCTTCCCGTTATGTCCTTTGCTGCTCCAGGAGTCCATCGAGTATTTTTGCTTAATAAACAACTTACATAAGGATGAAAACATAATTTCTTTTTTGTTGTGAGAATCATTGATAAATATTTTAGTATCTCTTTATAGGCCCATTGCTATATGCTATTTTCTTGCAAGGTTTCTCTTCTATAGATTTGTGGCACCTTCTCTATGTTTGAAGTTCCTTTGCCCTTCATATCAATGCTATTGTAAGGAGTGTGGCACATTCTAGGGTGTACCACCTTCATCTCTGTTGGCGCATTCCTCTACGAATGCGATCCCTCTTTGAAATCACTGGTCTATTATCAATTTCATCTATAACTTCTCTAGTATCTTCCCAAACCTCTAGTGTATTCGATTTCACTAGTGTTGTTGAAAAATATTTTTATTTTTATTTTCAACATCTTATCATTCAGTGCAGATGAAGTGCTGGAGAAAGAAAATTATTTTAAAGGGTTTTTTTGGCATTTTTTCCACATTGTGTTGATTGTTGATTATTCATGCATAAGATGTTGAAATTCTCACTTCTATACAGGTTTTGATGCAAAAAACAAGCTAAGTCCGAAGACTGTCATGAAATCGTGACAAAAAATAGCATGGAGGACACATTTTAAAAACTATCGTGATATCGTGACATGTCGCGTTATCGCGGGTCTGCCGAGGAGAGAGAAGAAAAAAGCCAAAGGTGTCGCGAAATCGTGACTTGTCACAGTTTCACGGCAATAGGGTAGAAAAGAGCAAAGTCGAAAACTGTCATGATTTCGTGACATGTTGGAAAATCGTGGTCAACGCAGTCAATAGCAGCAGGGGGGTAAAACCATCGCGATATCGTGATGTGTTGGATTTTTGGGGTCAAAGTGGTCAACGGAGGAAGCGCAGCAAAATTGTCACGAAATTGCGACATGTCGCGTTTTCGCGACTTGCGATGGCCAGGGAGCATAATGTTAGAAAAGGTCACGATATCGCGACATAACTCAGCAAAAGGTGATGGCAACAAACTATGTAGCGATATCACGAAAAAATATTGAACGCGGTCCAAAAGGTGAAAGGCGTAGCGAAATCGCGACGTGTTGCGTGGTCGCGACGCAGTTGTAACAAAAGACTTAAGGCATAAAAAATGTAGCGATTTCGTGCCATTTTTAGAGATGAGGGCAAGAAAGAAGTTTATGTCGTGATTTCATGACATTTGTGAAGATAAAGCGTAACAACATAGACTTGTCGCGATTTCACGACACATGGGGCAAGAAGGACTTAGTGCAGAAAATGGTAGCGATTTCGCGACGCGTCGCGTTTTCGCGGAGAGGAAGAAAGGAGGTAGCCAGGTTGTACGGAATGTCATGATTTCGCGACATGATAAATTTTTGTGGTTCAGAAGCAGCAAAGTCCAAGGAGACAGAACCTGTCGCGATTTTGCGACATGATGGAGATTGAAGAGTCACTTGAGGCAGAATGCCACGTTTTTGCAGGTTAGAGAAGGACTGTACAAAATGCATGAAAATTGTAGCAAAATCGTGACATGTCAGATTTTTGTGACTTAGAAGATAGCATTGAGCAGCAGCAGAGAAATCATAGCGATTTCGCGACATGGTGTCATTTTCGTGACTTGGAGAAATGAAGAAGGCAGGTGAAAGAACATGTCATGTTTTCGCTACATATTGAGGAAGGAAGTTCCAACAAAGGTGAATGTCACGATTTCATGACGTATCAGGAAGATAAATCCAAAGAGAGAAAGTGGTAGCGAAATCGTGCAGTGTCATGTTTTCACAATTTGATGCAGCGAAGAAGAACAGAGAGATGAAGAATGTAGCGAAAATCGCGCATTGTCACATTTTCACGGAGACGAAGCAGAGAAGGAGCATAATGGTACGGAACATCGTGATTTCGTGATGCATCATGTTTTTGTGGTTCAAGGTTGGTTTTCACGATTCGAAAGTAAGAAAAGCGTACGGAGTATAAAGACGTCGTGATTTCATGACCTGTCGCATTTTCACGACCTGTTACAGTTTCACGCCAGAATGCAGTTCAAATGGCCTGACGTAGTTTTGTGAGTTTCGATGATTCAAAGCACTCCAGAATTAAATGTGTTGCTGCTTTTCGATGCGAGCAAGGTAGAAGAATGTGTCCAAGCCATCAAAATTAAATATTTCCATTATTCGAAGCTGTTGTTCATGGTTTTTCTAATGGTTTCAAGCATATTTTCAAGAACGACAATTTAATGAAGATGACCGACTCCTTGTTTCGAGGCTGGTTTAAGGGGAGCATTTCCTTATTTCCATTGCATATTGTTATAGATCTCGAGGAGGTCCGTTGCAAGTTTTAAATGTTGTAAAGAAGCAAAACTTCTATATAAAGCAATGTAGATCTCAGAAAAAGGGATCGGGATTTTGAGAGACAATGTTTCATGAAGGCTTTCAAGTTGTTTTGCATGAATGAAAGAGACTTGGCCTCTAATTTGGCAAACATTTTCTATGTGATCTCCTTCTATTTCATGTATTTCTCAGTTATGCTTATTTTTCTAATTTGATGTTAGATTCAAATTCTGCATTTGAGTTTGAATGTTGCTATAAGAAAGTGAGTTCTGGAATGCAATTCTAAAGGTTGTTTGTGCAAGATCGTAACTGAATTACGTTGTAGTTTTTATTATTATATGTTGTTCATACACTTGAGGTTTAATTCTTGCTGATTTTCTTCCCGATCTAACAAATTTGGCCTACGGCTATATTTCCCATCTCTTTCCATGTATTTCTTGTTTCTTTTTGCACATTTATAATTCCTTTCCAGCAACTTTCATTTGAAATCAAACTTAGTTTTAGTAAGGGAACCAGCCCTCTCTAGAGATTGGTCTGGGAGACATCTCTTTCTCCTAGCCTTTCAATGTTGGTCGGTTCTAGGGTGCATAGTTTTTAGAAAATCCTTTCCTGTGGCAGATTCGTGACCAATAGTTTTTGGCACGCCTGGTGGGACAGACTTCTTCTGTCTCAGAAATATCCCATAGTATTGAGGGTTTAATTTTCACCTTCATGCCGTAAATCTAGAACATTTGGTGACTCTGCAGTACCCAGAAATCTCTGAATGTGGATGCAGTGAAAGCTGTATTTCATGATCACGAGATCAAAATCTAAAAATGTTGAAGATCTTGTTGAGTTTTTTGAACTTGACAGCACAAAAAGAGGTGAACAATCTAGGTTGATTTCCCCATCGCTTGCATCATCTGCCCTATCTACACAAATCCCTGGTATTGTTACTAGTTTTCCATCTTCTCAGTCATATCCACTAGTCCCAATGGCCCAGTATCCTCCACCCAAGAATTTCTTGGCATGGAACAGTTCGGGAGCCTTGAATTTGTAGGCTCAGAATCCATTTCCTCAGGCCACGTTGAAGGTTTTACCGACCTATGATGGTACGAGTAAGACTGCATATGAACATATCAATGATGTAGCTTCTCTGGCGGCCATTCATGATATAACTGACGAAGATGTAATGGTAAAGTTGTTGGTGTTATCACTGAGAGGTAAATTGCTATACTGGTACCGAACGTTGCAACCAGGCACCATTACATCATGGGATCAGCTAGGAGAATTGTTAGTGAAGAATTTTCATGAACAGGCTGATCCATTTTCATTGTTGCATCAATTTAACGTAATCCAGAGGCACCCACAGGAAGAGATAGCTGATTTCAACATCAGATTTACCAAAACCTGGTAGAGAATTCCTGATGGTCTTCATCCTGCTGATGAGCTAGCTACATTTTACTACCTCAGAGCGTTCAACACAGACATTGGTTGGGTTGTCCGACAGTCCAACATGACTACATTTCTAGAGTTGTTTGAACAAGCGTTAAAGGTAGAAGCTGATTTGATTGCTATAGGTAGACTTCCTCCAAAGGTAACTATCCCTATTATTCCTGATCTGCCTAAATATTTATACTCTGGTTTTCTTCCATAGCCCATGCCATCGATGTATCCTACACCATCGTGGAGTTCAAGTGCACCTCAGATCGCACCTATTCCAGTTCCTCAGCTTCCTGCTCCAACTGTTCCCTAGTTGCCTACATCGAGTATTCCATGGTTAGTCCCTCCATTTCCAACTCCTGCATTACCTTCCCCATAAGTTCCATTACCTTTATCGGCATCGCTTATGTCCTCAAGCCTAGATCCTCAATTGGTTATGTTACAAGAAATTTAGTCTGCTATGAGATCTCTCACTGACAAGGTGACATCTATGGAATGGAGAGAGGTGGAAAGAAGCTACCAGCCACAAAGACTTATGCTGGTAGTAACCAGAGAACAACCTGCTCCTAGCAAGGCTATGGAGAAAGCACCTAAATGGAACTCAGCAATCCTGGTAAGTGAAGAGTTTGGCCCTTCTGAAGTTTCACATGATCCATCTTACTAGTGTTCTTCCTATAATGACCCACATGATGAGTCCACTTGCATGGTCCACCAAAATTATTTGCAAGTTCTTACAGGGAGCCGTGTAAATATGATTCGAGAGGTGGATCTGACTTTCGTGGAGTCTCTGGAGGAACACATAGCCATAATGACATGCAACGACAAGAAACCAATGTTGGTAGATTCGGCTAAGATGGAGCCATTGAAAGTGCCCTCTGTACAAGCAAAGAAGCAGCAAATGCCACCAAAGGCTCATGATTCCCCAGTGCAACAACAATCACCTATTTTGTCGAAGGATCCACTTCCATCACCAGCAAAAGACAAGGGACAAACTTCTACTTCCCAGCCGCAAGCAGAAACAAAGGAACAATCCAAAGAGACATTACGGTATCCATCATTGACCAAACGACAACGAGTGGAGGTTATCCAGAAACATAAGAGCACATTTGAACCTGCTAGTGGCAGAAAAGAATAGATCTCCATGGATTACAACATTGTTGAGGAACTTAAATGGATACCAGCTAAGGTAAGTCTGTATGACACCCTACAGTTGCCTGGACAGATAAATCTCTTACAGGAATCCCTGAAGACCATACAAAGTAAGTGGAAATCTCCAGCATAGGTGGTTATGGCTCAAACATTAACTTCTGTAGTCATTGAAAGGAATAGACCACCCTCGTTTTATTTGTCACTACGAATGGAGGGTTGGATTGTACATAATTGTTTGATTGATTCAGGAGCTACTACAACTGTCATGCCAAAGGCAGTTTGTGAAGCAATGGGAATGGAATATACACGAAGTAGCCCTAGAGTTTTGCAGTTAGATGGTACCCCTGTGAAAATGGTAGGTGTAATCAAGGATGTCCCGATTGTTTTATGCACTATGCTTCAGATTATAGTCATTCAGTAGATAGTTGTGGTCAATCTAGAACCGTATTTCAGTATGTGCTTATCCAGAGAGTTTACTACAAAGTTGGGAGGTTACCTTGCACTGGATTATTCCCACTTGGAGATCCCTTTCAAAGGAAAGAAACTTCAGATTCATAATGAAAAACCTTCCTCTTTTCATATTGAGAAGATAGAAGAAGAATAAAAGTCCAAACATGTTGTTCATAT
This sequence comes from Wollemia nobilis, assembly GCA_028583015.1. Lineage (NCBI taxonomy): Eukaryota > Viridiplantae > Streptophyta > Pinopsida > Araucariales > Araucariaceae > Wollemia > Wollemia nobilis. The sequence continues at coordinate 1,404,060 of JAQPPZ010002916.1, read as the reverse complement.
GATAACTGAAGAGTTGGAGGACCCTGATTTGGAGGATGAGTTTTCAATGCTCAATTTTAATGCCATGATCGAAACTGGGATCAGACATTATTCCATTATGAAGCCTAAAGAGGTTGAAGTCAAGTTGCCTCCTGATCAATTTGGACAAGCTTATCTACCAGATTAGATCTATTCTAATGGAGCACAATACAGAAATAGTGCTAACACTGAGACTGAACAATCATGCCTAGGTCTCAAGACGGCTGGGACACTTGGAGTGCAGCAGTTATAGATCTCTGGTGACTCTGAGCTGACCATAAACCAGGAGTCTACTAAGTGTATATCAAGGATCTGGGATCCAGAAGACAGAAGCTTGTTTGGGTTCGTGTCTTTCCCAAAAATTCACAGCTAATTCGGGAGTTACCTTGTACATAGTAAAAAAAAAAAAAAAAGCAAAAAACAAAATAGAAAAGAAAACAGAAAAAGAAAAAAAAAAGTATTGTTTTCCCTTGTCAAACTTCGGCTCTTTTTGCATGCGAGCCCGCAGGTACCTATTTCTATCTTTTTTCTTCTTCTTTCCCAGCAGTTAGTGGCTTCCTCTTTATTTCTTCCCTTCCCCTCTTTATTCCCTCCTTCTCCTACTCCTTTTCCTCTGCAGTAATCAAGCCATTGCTGTTGTTTCTTTTCCTTTTTTCTAATATTCCCGGTTCTTCTTTTCCTTTTCTTCTAACTACATTATTGTTTTAAGCATTTATCTACAGTTCATTTCCCCATTCCATTCTCCTTCCACAGCCTACACATTTGCTGGTCATCATTTTGTTTATTCCATCCACTTCCATTTCCCTTTCATAGCAACCGGTAGCCCAGGGGCACTCTGTTACTGTATCTACTACCTCACTTTCCCTCACTCCATCATTCCATCATCCATTCCATTCCCTAGTTCCCACTCCACTTGTTTCATGCATTTCCGTTTTGCAACCCTTGGTGCTTTCATGGAGATTCTTTTACAGCACCTGGTTCGCCAAGCCAAATACAGATTCTTTGAATTTCATTCATTCAGCAAGAGTTGTTGCAACAGTCTGCCAAGATGTACCCCAGCAGCCAGCTTTTTGTTCTCAGTTTTTCTTGACTCTGTTGCCCAATGGATTCAAGCCTGGGATTTGTGCATACAACAGAACTGTATACCCCACGAGCCGCCAAGAATGTTGGCATTTTTGCCACATTGTGTTGATTTTTGATTATTCATGCATAAGATGTTGAAATTCTCACTTCTATACAGGTTTTGATGCAAAAAACAAGCTAAGTCCGAATACTGTCACGAAATCATGACAAAAAATAGCATGGAGGACACATTTTCAAAACCGTCATGATATCGCGACATGTCGTGTTATCGCGGGTCTACTAAGGAGAGAGAAGACAAAAGCCAAAGGTGTCGCAAAATCACGACTTGTCATAGTTTTGCGGCAACAGGGAAGAAAAGAGCAAAGTCAGAAAATGTCACGATTTCGTGACATGTTGGAAAATTGTGGTCAACACAGTCAATGGTAGTAGGGGGTAAAATCGTCGCGATATTATGACTCGTGAAATCACAACATGTCGCGTTTTCACGACTTGTGATGGCCAGGGAGCATAATTTTAGAAAAGGTTGCGATATCGCGACATAACTCAGCAAAAGGTGATGGCAACAAACTATGTAGCGATATCACGACAAAATATTGAATGCGGTCCAAAAGGTGAAAGGCGTAGCGAAATCGTGATGTGTTGCGTGGTCACGGTGCAGTTGTAACAAAAGACTTAAGGCATAAAACATGTAGCGATTTCGTGCCATTTTTAGAGATGAGGGCAAGAAAGAAGTTGATGTCGCGATTTCGTGACATTTGTGAAGATAAAGCCTAACAACATAGACTTGTCACGATTTCACGACACATGGGGCAAGAAGGACTTAGTGCAGAAAATGGTAGCGATTTCGTGACGCATCACGTTTTTGCAGAGAGGAAGCAAGGAGGTAGCTAGGTTGTACGGAACGTCGCAATTTCGTGACATGACAAATTTTCGTGGTTCAGAAGTAGCAAAGTCCAAGGAGACAGAACCTATCATGATTTTGTGACATGATGGAGATTGAAGAGCCACTTGAGGCAGAATGTCACATTTTCACGGGTTAGAGAAGAACCGTACATAATGCATGAAAATTGTAGTGAAATCGTGACATGTCAAATTTTTGCGACTTAGAAGAGAGCATTGAGCAACAGCAGAGAAATCGTAGTGATTTCACGAGATGGTGTCGTTTTCGTGACTTGGAGAAATGAAGAAGGCAGGTGAAAGAACATGTCATGTTTTTGCTACATATTGAGGAAGGAAGTTCCAACAAAGGTGAATGTCGTGATTTCGTGACGTATCAGGAAGATAAAGCCAAAGAGAGAAAGTGGTAGCAAAATCGCACAGTGTCATGTTTTCGTGATTTGATGTAGCGAAGAAGAACAAAGAGATGAAGAATGTAGCGAAAATCGTGCATTGTCACATTTTTGCGGAGACAAAGCAGAGAATGAGCATAATGATACGAAACGTCACGATTTCGTGACGCATCGCGTTTTCGTGGTTCAAGGTAGCGAAGGAGATAAAGAAGCCAAACCCGTCACGATTTCGTGACAAGGTTGGTTTTCACGATTCGAAAGTAAGAAAAGCTTATGGAGCAGAAAGACGTCATGATTTCGTGACCTATCGCATTTTTGCGACCTGTTACAATTTCGCGCCAGAATGCAGTTCAAACGGCCCGATGCAGTTTTGTGAGTTTCAATGATTCAAAGCGCTCCAGAATTAAATGTGTTGTTGCTTTTCGATGCGATCAAGGTAGAATAATGTGTCCAAGCCATCATAATTAAATATTTCCATTATTCGAAGCTGTTGTTCATGGTTTTTCTAACGGTTTCAAGCATATTTTCAAGAACAACAATTTAATGAAGATGACCAAATCCTTGTTTCGAGGCTAGTTTAAGGGGAGCATTTCCTTATTTTTGTTGCATATTGTTGTAGATCTCAAGGAGGTCCATTGCAAGTTTTAAATGTTGTAAAGAAGCAAAACTTCTATATAAAGCAATGTAGATCTCAGAAAAAGGGATCGGGAGTTTGAGAGACAGTGTTGCATGAAGGCTTTCAAGTTGTTTTGCATGAATGAAAGAGACTTGGCCTCTGATTTGGCAAATGTTTTCTATGTGATCTCCTTCTGTTTCATGTATTTCTCAGTTATGCTTGTTTTTCTAATTTGCTATTAGATTCAAATTCTGCATTTGAGTTTGAATGTTGCTATAAGAAAGTGAGTTCTGGAATGCAATTCTAAAGGTTTTTTGCACAAGATCGTAACTGGATTATGTTGTAGTTTTTATTATTATATGATTTTCATACACTTGAGGTTTAATTCTTGCTGAGTTTCTTCTCGATCTAACAAATTTGGCCTATGGCTATATTTCCCATCTCTTTCCATGTATTTCCTGTTTCTTTCTGCACATTTATAATTCCTTTCCAGCAACTTTCATCTAAAATCAAACTTAGTTTTAGTAAGGGAAATAGCCCTCTCTGGAGATTTGTATGGGAGACATCTCTTTCTCCCAGCCTTTCAATGTTGGCCGGGTCTAGGGTGCATAGTTTTTAGAAAATCCTTTCCTGTGGTAGATTCGTGACCAACAGGTTTCCTATCTACTGTGACGCCCAAGATTTGAGCATTGAACAACACAAGGTTTCGTCTCTACTATGGCACCCAAATTGTGAGAATTGAAAGATGTAAGATTTTTTCTTTGTTGTGGCACCAAAGGTTTGAGCATATCGACGCAACCCGCGTGAACCCATATTTTTGACGTATTTCCTCTATCTTCATCTCTATTTATTTTTTAGGCTATTATTTGTTCTATTTACTTTAGTTAATCTGCAATATTTTGTAGCCATCCAAATAAGGGCATTTCGTTATCTTTTATTTTTTGCCTCCCCTTGGCTCAGAAATCAAAGAAATTGTAATATTTAAAAAAAAATGGGGGGGTTGATAAGGTGCCTTTTCTGCACCTATCAGGTATTTCAGGGGGGTTTCTCTTTGCGTCGTCTTTTAGCCTCCTAAATTTATCTTTAAATTTGGTATAATTTATTTTGCTTAAAATAAAGGAAGAACTTTAAATATATATCATTAAGCAAAACTTTATATTATACATTAAACTTTACTATAATAAAGTATTAATTTTCAAAAGTGGTATTTCATTTCCCTTACTTTATTTATTTGCTTTAAAATTAAAAGACATAGATTAATCTATTTTATGATTCTTTTCAATAAACAAAAATAATTGTTATTCATATTTGTTTTTATTATAGTACAAGTTCAAAGGTGATATTTCCTTTCAAATTTCTCCACATTATCACAACTTTGTTTATTTGCTATTATAATTTTAACAAATAGATTAATCTATTTTTTCTTTTTTTTAAGCATATATATATGTTATTCATATTTGTTACAAAATAATTTTTTTTTTTGGCATAACATATATGAATTTATAAAAAAATTTATGATATCTCAAACTTAAATTTACTACTAAAATTCTTTGTCCTTAATTTATTTTTCAAAACACAAATATAATATCTCCATAACCATTATTGGACATCCTACATAACTTATAGTTTCCCTCAAGTAAGGGTGAGTTATTAAGATAACCAATATTGGCCTGGATGATAGTATCCTAAGTTCCAAGTATCAAATCTTATCAATACTTATAGATTCCCTCTCGTAAGAGCGGGTATTTTACAAAACAAGATATATAGGCCTGACATATTTGTAATCCTTAAATCTAACTTAATATCAAATATCCTAAAAATACTTATAGTTTCCCTCTCGTTAGGGAGGGTATTTTTGAGTTATTTGGTGTTCCTAAAAAGCTTTGGATATTTGTTCTCATTCTCTCATTGAATATCACATTTTTCACTAATTACTTATAGTTTCCCTCTCGTTAGGGCGGGTAATTTTTGAGAATTTGGTATTTCCTTGGGGCTTCTGAACTTATATCCATTGCATTCCATATTTTAAAGTTAAAGGGGGGAAATTTGGGTTAACTTCAAAATGAATTCAATGAATACAATTTATCCTCTCACTCCTCATAACTACCATTCATGGAAATCCAAAATTTTAAATATCGTTTCTCAGAAAGGTCTCACACACCTATTAGAAGAAAGGTAACATGATTTTGAAAAAAACTATGGGTATTATTAGCTCTAATGTTCATGAAAGTTTGTGGTTTCACATTACATATTGTAAAACTCCTCATGAAAGTTGGGAGAAACTAAAAAAATTGTTTGGAAAAGTAGATCAAATAAGATCAATGCAACTAGAAGCATAACTAATAACTTTATCTCCTGAAGACTTTAGAAATATTGTTGACTTCCTCACCAAATTCAAATAAGTCCTCTCTCAATACAAATAAAGTTGAAAGTCTAATACTGAAGAATAATGCATTTATCTAATTATTTCTAAACTAAATGGTGCATTTCAAATCTTTACAACCTCTTTTCTATCTACAAAATATGCTCTTGGTGCAACCTTTAAAATACCCTCTTTAGAAGAATTTTATGATAGACTAACTAGGGAAGAAACTAAAATTGCAATATATGATTCCTCTTCCTCTTTCTCTTCCTAAAAATACTTAGTAGCCTCCACCTCTTCTAAATAAAAATTCAAAACTAAGTAAAGAAATCCCATAACCTGTACTTATTGCAAAAATAATGGTCATTCTGCAAACAAATGCTAGAAAATATTACAATAACTAGAGGCAGATATGAAGGATCAAAAGATAGAGAATAAAAATTAAATAGGTAAAGCCCTAAATGTTCAAGGGAAAAACTCCAATTCTTCCTCTAATTATTGGATCCTAGATTCTAGAGCTACTCATCACATGACTACTTCAGATGAGTTATTATCTTCTATATCCTCATGTTCTACATGTAGCATAGAAGTGGGTAACTATTTTTTTATTCCAGTCAAAGGAAAGGGGGACATAACCATCTCTATGTTCCAAAAATTACCACCAATCTCTTCTTTGTCTATGAAATTTGTACTTTTGGGAAGGGGAAAATAGTTCTCTTCTCTCCAACAGGAGTTGAGATAAGAGACTTTCATCCACATTCAATTATAGCCAAAGGAGATATTTATGACAACACTCACCTATTTAACTTCAAAGGATTCCAAAATCTAGAAGGGACCTCCTATTTTGTGGCTCATGGAGATCTTGAAAGCAAAATTTAACATGAAAGGTTTGGTCATATTAGTTACAACTACCTAAAGGAATTGAGCACCCATGATATAGTAACATGTTTACCCAAAGTCTCTTCTATTTATGGAGTTTGTCTTGGATGTGCTCTTGGAAAGAAACATCAAGATCCTTTCCACCCAAGTAGTTCTTTAAAAGCCTCATCCCCTCTAGAATTAATCCATAGTGACTTGATATCTTTTCCAAAATATTATTTCAAAGGAGTAAATTATGCTCTAACTTTTATTGATGACTTTTATAGAAGATCTTGGGTCTACTTCCAAAAATATAAAAGTTATGTTCTATCCCACTTTAAAGTATTCAAAGCCTTAGTTGAAAATTAGGCATCTTGCAAAATCAAGAAAATTTTCATAGATAATGGGGGGGAATACTGCAGTAATGAGTTCTCCATATTTCTATCAAGTCATGGTATCATTCATCAATATTCTATCTCCAATAATACTTAGAAAAATGGCATTGTAGAAATAAAAAACTGAACATTAAATAAAATGGAAAATTGCATGCTCCATTCAAGAGATTTTCTAAAAAAAATTTGGGCAAAAGCTATTAACTGTGGCAATTATATTCAAAACTTCACACCTCATAAATTTCTTGACCATTTAACTCATGAAGAAACATGGTGTGGCTCAAAACCAGATATTTCCTTCTTCAGAATTTTTGGGTGTACTGCTTGGGCACACATCCCAAAGAAGAAAAGGAAGGCTCTAGATAAGAAAAGCAAAAAGCTCATCTTTGTTGGTTATTGTGAGGAAATGAAATCATACAGGCTCCTTTATCCCTCAACTCATGAGGTCTTATTCTATAGGAATGTCCAATTTTATGAAATATTCCCTCAAAAAGATCCTCAATCCCTCTCTTCCTCCATTAAGCCTTATCCTATAATAGAAACTCAATATTATGAAGAGCCAACTCTTGAGATTAACTTGGAAATTGATAACCAAGATGAGAAACTTGTAACTCCAACTCAATGTCTTTCAACTCCTACTCCTTCCACTATGCCAAAATGGGCCTACACCATTGTTAAAGAAGCTATTCCCTACATCCAAAACCTTCCATAAACCAGATCAACCAACCCCATAGGCACGGCTCTCATATGTCAGTATATTTCCTCTGATCCTCAATCCTTCAAAGAAGCAACAGGAATTAAATAATGGGATGAGGCCATGGAAAATAAATTTTCTTCCTTAATAAAAAATAAAACTTGGGATTTAGTTCCCTTGCCTAAAGGAAGGAAGTTAGTTCATTGTAAATGGATCTACAAAACAAAATATGGGCCTAATGGAGAAATAGACAAACACAAAGCTCTCCTAGTAGCCAAAGGTTTTTCTTAAACCGAAGGTATTGACTATACATAAACCTTTGCTCCAGTGTCTAAAATGGATTCTTTTACACTGGTTCTTGCCCTGGCTGCTTCCTAAATGTGGCCTATCTATCAAATGGATGTAAAAAATGCTTTCTTACATGGGGACTTAAAAGAAGAAATATTCATGGAATAACCTGCTGGTTTCACTAAAGACTCCTCTCTTGTTTGTAGGCTAAAAAAGTCTCTATATGGCCTCAAACAAGCCCCTAGAGATTGGTATCAAAATATGGACTCCTTCCTTATTTTAGTAGGATTTTCGCATTGTGAGTCTGAGAACATAGTCTACATTTTTAGAGAAGAAGCCAAAATCACCATTCTTGTTCTATATGTTGATGATCTTCTTCTCACTAGTAGTAACTTCACTCACATTCAGACCATAAAAGACTCCCTCTCTAAAAAAATTGAAATGGTTGATCTAGGTTTAGCTCATTACTTCCTTGGGATTCAAATAAGTCAAACAGATGCAGGAATTTCATTGTGTCAACAAAAGTACACACTAGATATTCTTCAAAGGTTTAAAATGACAGATTGCAAACCTTCTCCTACCCCTTTTCAATCTGGCATAAATATTAGTACTTCCTGCTCATCCCCTCTATGTGATGCAACTCTATACCATCAACTTGTAGGAATTCTTTTATACCTTATGCATACTTGCCCAAATATCTTATATATTGTTGGCCTAATATCCATATTCTCTCATCAACCTCATTTCAGTAATTGGCAAGCAACAAAAAGAATCCTCCATTTCTTGTAGGGAACTACACACATTGGGCTCTTATCTAAGGGAATATCTATGGATATTATTGGCTACACAGATTCAGATTGGGTAGGTTCAATAGAAGACAAATGTTAAACCTCAGGCTATGTCTTTTGCCTTGGTTCTTCACCAATAGCATGGTTATGCAAGAAACAACAAGTAGTAGCCTTATATTCTACAGAGGTAGAATACAGGGCAACAATATTATCTAGTTAGGAAGCTTTTTGGCTTTGTCAAATTCTGAGAGAATTTGGTTTCTCCCATGAAAAACCTATAACTCTTTGGTGTGACAATTAGAGCACAATTCATATTGCACGCAATCTGGTTGAGCATCAACGCACCAAGCACATTGAGATACACATGTACTCCATGCAGTAGCATATTTAGAATGAGGATATATAATTAGACTATATTCCAACTAATAATCAAATTATCGATATCTTTACCAAGTCATTTCCTTCTTCGCGTTACCTTTAGTTACGAGATAAACTTGGAGTAATACAACTACAGTGACAAGAGGTCTTCCACCTCTCATTACATTATTTAGAGAATGTTTTTTCTCTTGTGTCTTTTTGTATCATATCTCCAACATCATGTAGATTATGAGGATAATCTTCACCATTCGAAGACATGCCTCTTTCATGAATATTTTTTTATGTGATAGATAGTTTTTTCCCAAGGGGTTTTTTCACCATTTATATATTGTAAATGAGTACCTCATAAGTCCATTATGTCGGGACTCATCATTCTTATTGTATTAAGAGGGCAATCTTTGTCATTCGAATACAAGCCTCTTCCTTATTTCCTTTTTGATTGATGGTTTTTCCCATAGGATTTTTACCATATCTTCAAAAAGAATTTGTGATAGTTGATTTTTTCCCAATGGGTTTTTTCACCATCTATATTATTGTAAATGAGTACCTCATTAGGCCATGTTGTTGGGACTCATTATTCTTATTGTATTAATAGGACAATATTTGCCATCCAAAGACAAGCCTCTTCCTTACTTCCTTTTTATTGATAGTTTTTCCCATAGGGTTTTTACCATCTCTTCAAAAAAAGTCATTGTAATGAGTACCTCATCAGGCCTTGTTGTTGGGACTCATTTGTAAAAAAGCTCCCCTAGTATCACTTAAAGGGGGGTGTTAGAATAAGTGAATATTCTCTTAAGTTCTACTAGGATAAACACACTTGAGTTTCCACTCCTCCATGTGTCAGGAGAACTCTTAGTGGTATATTCATCAGGTTTGATGAGTTGTTGTAAAACAAAGGCTCTCAATGATCAAATTTTCTATTTATACAAAGTTGATCCTTAGAATAAATCAATCAGATCTATTTTGTTTCTTCAAACTCTTTTAATGCTTTATAGTTCTACTCTTGGGAATTTTAACAATTACAAGAATGATTAAAGCCATAAACCTCCATCCTATGGAAGTAAATGAGTCAAGTTATCAAATATTGTTATGCTCATAGGTTAAACAATATCTAAGATCACAATAAAATTAATAATCAACAATGCACATCAAAATTATTGAAAGCTTTATCGAAAACACATTTCCTATAAGAAATACATAAATGCAATGCTTTTTTATACATATTACAAATATTTATCTTCAATATATACATACATGAGACTTTTCATATTACAAGACTCTTGATTGTTTCCCTCCTTCAACTCACAAGAGATTAAACTCTTGATATTTCCCTCTTATATAATAAATTTCATATTTTACATAAAGATAAAGTATCTCATGATTGCTCATAACTCCTTACTTCTGAACATGACACTTCACTCGCATAACTCACACTTACTAACAAGAAACATCACACACATAACTCCACACTTATTTGCATAACACATGCTCACACTTAATAACTTGAAACATACTATAGACACATAAATATTTATAAGTTATCAAATAATGTAATACCTCCAACACCCCCCACCCCACCCCCATATTATATTATATGGTTGCCTTCAATCTTTAATTATTGTTTTGGTTTTCCTACTATAAATTTGGTATTGCTTCAAGTTCTAGCACAATATATCTTTCATTGAGTTGTTACCTATATTCATTTTTTTTGCATATCTTGGATTCAAACCTATGCTTGTTAGACTTATTCTCTTATTGTAAAAATATTTTAACATTTTCATAATTCTATTCCATTTTATTTTATTTATCCATCCATAATGTACTTCAACTATTCTTTTCTTGACAAGTATTTGGTTTGTTTTTTCACAAATCTTGCAATTATAGAACATCCTTTATTTTGGTTCATTCATTCTATTATTATTTTCCTCATTTCTTTTTCAACAACTCTTGCTTTTTTATCAATACTATTAGTACCAATATTAATGGAGATTCATCTTCCATTATTTCTCAATTTGGTCCATACCTTTATTTTTTATATTGTCTATAATTCTTCCCATAAGGGCTCTATGAATTATTATATTTTATCACTCATTGATGTTTTCTATTTCTTGTACTTCTTGGACCAAGTTTCCTTATTTATTTTCCTATTTTGGATGTTGTTGTATTGATGAGTATCAAGATTGATATTGTCTGGTATCTTTGGAAAGGTCTATTCATTTGTTTCCATTGGTTTAGAGAATTGTATCTATAATAACTTGTGGTATGACCTTCCTTATTACATATGTGACAATATTTTTCTCCTTCTTATAACTCTCTTCAATTTTTTTCTTGAATTTATCTTTCTTATATTTCTATAATTTCAATTTTCTATTTACTTTTTTTTCACTTTTTCAATTTCATATTTCAAATTTTCATTATTTAGTTTCTCAATTTTAATTTCCTCTCAGTTTTAATATTTTCTTATATCTCCCTTTAATTCAATTCTTCACTTTATTTTACTCTCCATATTTTTGTATCTTTCAAGTGTAAATCAATATACTTCTATTCAAATCAAATATGAGCATGAACATTTAAAATATCAGAATATACCTTTATTATATGTCACTCACTTATATTTTGCTTTATGATGTCTCAACGACACAAATAACCTTCCAACATTATCTCTACTTTGAACATTATTATGCACTCTAGTTTTGAATGTGCTATAGTCTTCCACTATTCTATTATTAAATAAACAAGGATGGAATACATTTTGGTCCTTCTAATTTATTGCTCTCAAATTTCTAGCCTACATGAATCTATTGACTTCAATCGGATATTAGAGTAGATGCATTGCAATTTCTGACCTGCATGTTTGCACGTCTTGGCTTTCTTGTAAAAATAAAATAATAATAATTTATATATATTATAAAAATTGAAAAATATATATTAAAACCACAAAAAGTGGTGCATAAAATTACAAACAACTAGCCGAATTCAAAACGAAACGTATCTGTGAGAGTAAAATTATATATATATATATATATATATATATATATATATTAAAACCACGAAAAGTGGTGCGTAAAATTATAAATAACTAGCCGTAAGTGCTATACTCTTAATCCAATAGATAACGTGACCTGCGTTTGTTATTAGTCTTAAAACCACTAAAAATTACAAATAATTAGCTAGTAGTGGGCTACCCGAGTACATAACGTAAGCGACTTGTTAGTTTTTTTATTTTAATCCAGTACATAACGTGGCGTGTCGTTTGTTATTAGTCTTAAAACCACGAAAAGTAGTCACGCTCAACTGTGAAAAAACAATAGAGAGAGATTTATATAAAGCTTTACTACGTTTCACAAATTATTCGGAGCAGATGTACATGATTGTAGTATTGGGTGCAAATCCGGGCATGCCCAAACAGTTGGAGAATAGGTATATGTAGGAAACTAATAAACTCTGCATACAGAGTTTTTAAAGATACTACAGCCACTGAAGAACACACTGTTATCGGAACACCATGTCTCCGCTCCAATTCTTCTCTGCTGCGATTACTTTCCTGGCCGTAGTCGTTTGGCACCGCTGGCTACGAAGGAGCTCGAAGGGACCTACAATGTGGCCTATCGTAGGCTATCTTCCCTCCCTTGCTTTGCATTTCGAGCAGCAGCACGAGTGGACGGCTCGTCTCCTTATTTCAAATGGCGGCACGGTGAGACATGGCCCATGGAAGAGAAGAATACTAACGGCCGATCCCGCCAACATAGAGTATGTTGCGAGAACAAAGTACAGTAATTTCGGGAAAGGGGAGTCCTTCAAGGAGACCTTTCGTGATATCTTTGGCGATTCCCAGCTTCTGCAGGACGGGGATCGTTTCACACAAATTAATAAGTCTATCAGCAAGGCATTCGCGTCCGCCGGCTTCCGCAACACGGCTGCGGTGGCCCTGCCCGCGGCGGTGCACAGCAAGCTTCTTCCCCTTCTCCGCCAAGCCTGTGAGAAGGGCGCTGTCATTGACCTCCAAGACGTATTCATACGGCTTGCGTTCGACGTCGTGTGTGAGGTAGGCTTGGGGACGCAGTCCACGTCGCTGAGCTCCGATCTTCCTCTGCCCCGCGTTCCATATCTGGAGCAGCATGATCAGGCTATGGAGGTTGCCATGTTTCGGATGCTTATGCCAACCTTCTGTTGGAAAGCCATGAAGTATTTCAACATCGGCCTGGAGCGCCGCCTCGGACAAGCTCTGGAACCTATGCACGGATTTATCGACAAGGTCTACACTCCACCCTTGCCCACTGATGCCGGTACCGGTTCTTGGGACATCTTCTCGGCCTTCCTCCGGTTCGAACGGGAAAGCGGTCGGGAATACTCCCAAAAAGAGCAGGCCCCACTCGCCGGAAATCTCATTATGGCCGCCACGGATACGGTTGCTTCGGCGCTTACATGGTTCTTCTGGGTTTTAGCACAGCATCCAGATGTTGAAACCAAGATTTTAACAGAGATCCGACGCATGGTTCAGCAGAGGCCTGATCCAGAGAGTCGGGACGAATACGATCCTTCTCCTTTCAGCTTCGAAGAAGTGAAGCAGATGCATTATCTGCACGCCGCACTGTCGGAGTCGCTCCGTCTTTACCCGCCTATTCCCGCCTATTCCGGTGGAGATCACGGAGGCCGTGGAAGACAACGTTCTGCCCAACGGCACGAAGGTGGAGAAGGGTTCGGAGGTGATTTATTCCATATATTCGTTGGGCAGAATGGAAAAGCTGTGGGGCGAAGACTGCCGGGAATTCAAGCCAGAACGGTGGCTAAAGGACGAGAGGTTTGTGAAGGAGTCCGATTTTAAGTATCCAGTGTTCAACGCAGGACCTCGAATTTGTACTGGAAAAGAACTTGCTTACTGACAGATGAAGTTGGTTGCGGCTTCCGTTATCATTCGTTACCACGTAGAAAAAGTTGATAAACGTCCTGTGGTTCACAAATATAGAATGTCACTCTCGATGAAAAATGGTCTGCCAGTGACGATTCGCCCGAGAGTTGAAGGATACCACAAAGCCACTGCAGAACTGTGACGGAAAAAGGACTTGAATAATGCGCATTCCCGCGAATAGAGCCCTCCCCAGTAGCTCTCGATATATAGCTTATATAGAATTCGATATATTGGTAATATGCCGTATATGCATCTCTCAAAGAGGCTAAGGTTTCCGTTGTTCTTTCTTCTTTTTTTGAATTTACATGGTGGAATCCGTAGCCGCCACGAATCCGGGCAGGTTGTCCAGCTTTTTATGGCCTTCACAGTATTTTACGCTGTCCGCCCAGAAGCCGCCACACAGATCTTCGTGCAGTCCGCCCTATAACAACCATGCCACAATCATTTTAAACCTTTTACGCCGTTGAAAGCACGAAGAAAGGACAACCATGCCACAATCATTTTAAACCTTTTAAGCCGCTGAAAGCACGAAGAAAGAGACAAGCGTTCAGTCCAACGAGGCCCAAGATTTGAACCTTAGACCTTCGTCCCCTTATGGGGTTTCGATGAACCAATTGATCTACAGCTCGGACCTGTTCTTAATATGTATTATTTAACTTATTTTAAGATAAAATAAAAATTTGATGATTTTATTATTTTATATTTAATATTAATGGAATTTAAAAAAAAAAATTAAAATATTTTGTAATAATTTTTTTTTATTAATATTTTATGTTCTCATCATCAATAATACAAATATTTATAATAATACAAATGCGCAGACAATTTACCATTCTTAAAACTCAAATATAAAAAATGACATTTATTTTTAATGTAACTTTAAAGGTTGACATTAAATGAACGAAGGATTTATGTTTTTTTCAAGTGGTTTTTTAAGGTAGAGAAGACTATTGTGAAGACACTTAAACATTATGAGAATGTAGGATGGCACAAATTTTAATTTCGTACAAATAATTTTTAAACAAATTAAAGATATTTGAAATAGTTTTAGATAATATTTGAAGTGTCAAAATAATATTAATTTAGTTATTGTTAGGATTCACTATATAAACATGTAGGGGATTCTTGAAGCAAACAACTTAATAAGTAATAGCAGAAACTATCAACCATCATAGAAGAAGAACGTAACATGCAAGACAACATAAAACACAACATATAACGTGGTTCACCCAACACCAGTCCTTTGTATTAACACCAATACAATCTCTGAAGGGAGTAATCCTACAACACAACCGGTTGTAAATTCCTCTTCAAAACACCAACATCTCCATATGATTACTCTAACAGTAATTCAACATGCAAACACCCTTGCATCAAACTCTACACCAAGATTTTTGATCTCTTTACATGAGATGCACATGCAAACACCCTTGCATCAAGCTCTACACCAAGCTTCCTAATCTCTCTACATGAGATGCACAATCCTATGCCTTTCCCATAAACAAGATACAATCCTCTCTACTGGAGGTATTACATAAATAGGGAAATCCAGTTACATGCATGCTAAAAATAAGCATGCTATAATTAACCCAAAAAATCACACCCTGAAAAATCACATTGATTTCTATGCAACCATTATAAATTATATCTTGGAATTACACACCGAGGATAGACCCATCAATTATGGCTTTTTTTGGATTGATTTTTCCAGTTTAGAAAGTTTCCATGCATAAAAGCAACTAGTTACCATATTTTTTCATATTTATCCGAGATTAGACTCCACAAACTAACAATATTCCACTTGGAGACTAATCTACAACAACTCTACCACTATTGCATCTTCCAAAGAACATATTTAAGCCAAACAAGGAATGTCAACTCCTCCATATTATTGTAAACATGCTCTAAACCATCACACCGAACTAGTGTCATCCACGCACTTTTATCCTATGTTCAACAAGAAACACACAATCTCTCTATCATAAATCAGTGATAATAACAACATCCTCAGAATTACTTTGTATCATGGTGAATCAAACATCACCACCATGGCAAGATCTACATACTATGGATGACCCATAGCATACACACACAATATGGCTTTGCCACTAGCTTTGAAAGCACACTCTCCGAGTGTGGAATTACCTTCCAACTTAGGGACTTGGGGTCGCAATGATCCAAAGATATAACCATATTATGTGTTCCATCCTAAAAGATCATACAATAAATCCTGAGCCATGTCCATCTTCCTGGACATGTCTCCCAGTTGCCATTGCTTGAGAACTCTTTGGTCCTCCAACGTCAATGTCAAGACCATCCATATCAGAAAGTGTCAGAATTTCACTCATTAGATTCACATCTAACCTTTCTCCTCCATCTCTATCCTGAAACCAGTAATCCTTTTTCAGGTTCCCCTTCTTGCCGTAATGGTGAGAAACTAGGGTCCTTCCACTCTCGCTATATAATTCCTGGAAATTCTTTACCATCTTCGGTGTCACACCTGGCAGCTCCATCATAGTACTTCACAAAAGATCTCCGCAGTTACTTTCTGCCAAACAGAACAAACACCCTGAACTTCCCTTCTTCTACCATAGCTCCCACTCAAGTTAAGCTCCCACTCAAGTCAAGCTCCCACTCAATCCTGAATCCCAACCTCGCTCTAATACCAATTGTTAGGATTCACTATATAAACATGCAAGGGATTCTTGAAGCAAGCAACTTAATAAGTAATAGCATAAACTATCAACCATCATAGAAGAAGAACGTAACATGCAAGACAACATAAAACACAACATATAACGTGGTTCACCCAACACTAGTCCTTTGTATTAACACCAATACAATCTTTGAAGGGAGTAATCCTGCAACACAACCAATTGCAAATTCCTCTTCAAAACACCAGCATCTCCACACAATTACTTTAACAATAATTCAACATGCAAACACCCTTGCATCAAGCTCTACACCAAACTTCTTGATCGCTCTACATGAGATGCACATGAAAACACCCCTGCATAAATCTCTACACCAAGATTCCTGATCTCTCTACATGAGATACACAATCCTATGCCTTTCCCATAAACAAGATACAATTCTCTCTATCGGAGGTATTACATAAATAGGGAAATCCAATTACATGCATGCTAAAAACAAGCATGCTATAATTAACCCAAAAAATCACACCCTAAAAAATCACATTGATTTCTATGCAACCATTAATTTTATAGATTCTATCTTGGAATTAGACACCAAGGATAGACCCATCAATTATGGCTTTTTCTAGATTGATTTTTCCAGTTTAGAAAGTTTCCATGCATAAAAGCAACTAGTTACCAAACAGTGAGAGAATTTGTTTTTTCCATATTTAACCGAGATCAGACTCCACAACCTAACAGTTATTATAGAATTTTAACTTATTTTATTATTTTATTATTTTTTTTGTATTATTAATAAAAGAGGGTTTTAACGAGATCCCACAACCACTACAAAGAAAGCCACAAGGGCGAAAAACCTAGAAACAACCTTGGAAGAAACCAGAGGCAAACCAGAACAAAGGCGGGAACCAGACCACAAAGCATAAAAAAAAAGAACTGAGATATTTCTACCCTATCTTATGAACACCTTGAGTAACATTAGCCGCCATGCTTGATACATTCTCCGTTAAATCAAGGATGAGTTTCAATGTACTCCAAATTTTATGCTGGTTAATATCAATAAGTTTTAAATCTCGGAGAACCAAATATTTAGAATTCGCAGACACTCTTGGAGAAAATATTTCCTCCACTGACTTCTCCCAGGGAAAATTCCTCGGTAGAACATCAAGATCAGAAAATACCATCAAAATGGGAGATTCAACCTCCTCTAATTTGCTTTGTAGTCGTTTAGACATACGATGTACCTCAGCAAGAGCACCATCCTACTTCGAATCAAAACCACCAAGATCAACCACGCTCACCTTAGGGGCCAAATCTAAATTAGTAGTGTGACCCGATGGGAGGACCTCAATCGCCTTTGGGTCTCCACCCCATACCCCTTTCAAAGAGATCTAGATATTTTTACAAATTTGCTTTGGTCCAACACCAAAAGTGAAAGAGAGAGTGTCCACACTATCATCAGTGTTTATTCTAGAGGTAAACCGAGAACCGCCGCCAACATAGGGGGAGTCTACACTCCACTTGGAACCACGAGCCATCAGACTAGAAGGTTCTCTAAGAGACTTTAACAAATCGTTAGCAACAAGGCCATGCTCCAAAGCTGCCTGTTCAAAAACCAATATTGCTAGGCCTTGGTGTATAGGGGCTTGACCATGACCAACTTGAATATTAAGGAAAGACTTTTGCATGGATTGAAAAATAAATAAAGGAATGTTCATACAGGCTTTACGTCTAAGATGATTTAATAATATTGCATGAAAACTCCTTATAATATCATAAGAGGGATTCAGGGTTAAATAGTCCATTATGACCCGCACAACACGGTTCCATAGAGAGGGTAAAGCCGCAACACTGAAACCATTTTGGATTCACAAAAAAAACTCCTTATCCAAAATAGAGTGATTTCTTGCAATAAAGAATACCTTTCACGGTTGTGATAGCTATCATCCAGGCCAGACCAGTGGTTCTACTGATAAGGTCTGTCAAAACTTGAAAAGACCTAGAACCAACCCGGATCCAACCCTCATTCTAGGAAGAAACCATGCAGTTAGTGAGTAAAGGGTTGTGTCCATGGAACATTAAAATATAATTCAAAATACTACCTTCTGCTAAAATGGACTTAACCTCTTCATCAAAATAAATAGACGAAGGTTCCAAACGAGGTTTACACAACTTAGACTTAGCAAGATAAATATTGGCTTTCCCCATGAAAAATTTGAACCAACAGATGACTAACTTAGACCACACAGAAGTGACCCTATATGAGGGAATTACAAGGACCAACAAGCGCCAACATTGAACAAGTCAAGGAAGAAAAGAATTCAAATAGTGATAACTTAACATGGAAATCAACCACCCAACAGAAAAGAAGGACAAAGTAGGCCCACTCATAGAAAAATAAGAGACACCGAAAAGGAGCCTTATAGCTAAGTTCCACTCCATATCAAAAAGCAAGACGACCTTGAAACTAGGAATGGGAAGAAAACACCTCACAAGGGTCATACTCAAAAACTAA
The DNA here is from genome assembly GCA_028583015.1 of Wollemia nobilis. Taxonomy (NCBI): domain Eukaryota; kingdom Viridiplantae; phylum Streptophyta; class Pinopsida; order Araucariales; family Araucariaceae; genus Wollemia; species Wollemia nobilis. The sequence continues at coordinate 1,385,216 of JAQPPZ010002916.1, read as the reverse complement.
AATTCAAGAAAACCAGACAACTTTTCACTACATCGCATAACAAAAAAAAGTAATCCTAAGAAGGAAATGAGAAGAAAATGTGATAATACCAATTTGGCCGAAGAAATCCATGAAATAAATAGTCCCAAAGGGATCCAGTCCATGGAAAACCATCTGAGTACCATATTGTAGTTAGAATAGGGTTCCAATGCAAAGAAAACATAACCCAATTGATGAGGAAAGCAACGCAATAGAGCCCAATTCTCCCTGCTATGGAAAAATGAGGGACAAGTGTACGACGATCTTCAAAAATACTAAACAAAATGGATGTTTCCAACTGCCACCTCCACCGGAGCTTGGGAAGACCACCATCATCATCAATGTGGAAGGTACCAATGTTCAAAACATACCATGAAACTCTCTTTTCAAAAAGGGACTGACATTCACACAACCTCGAAACCATGTTCACGAATGTTCCAATTGTTAGCACCCCAATCCCAATAGCCAAAAAATGCCTAATCAAAGATCTCAAAAAAAGGGATACATAAATCCAACTAACATGGGCATCCTGAAGAAACGTTCTAATACCAAATCTCTCCCTGATAAGGAAAGGACTAAAAGCCCCCCAAGTACTCAAAACAACCATCGTCAATACAACTCCCATAGAGATCCATCCCCCAAAAAATGGATAGCGAGGCAATAAGGATCTAGAATTTAAAATGCAACACCTCCATATGGGACCTTTCTGTGAGATACACCATGCTTGCCACCTTGCATCATAAATGAACGTAATCAACACAACGTCTAAGGCCAACCACCAAATCCTACCAGGATATAGAAAGGGGTAATATTTAAAATTTGAATCGAAAATCTCCCCCATTAAAGCAGAATTAATTGAGGCCACTAAACTCCACTTCCCAAAAATCTTATTCAAAATTTGAATTTGAATTCTAATAATTGCCAAGAAAATATAGGCCATAATGCACAACAAAAACTGCCCATTGACCACATCTTTAAACTTCTCAACCGTCATCCTCAACAACTGCCAAAATAACATCAGAGGCCCGAGACATAACCAATCAACTTTGCAGCTTCTCATCATTAACCAGTCTGATTAACTCCACCATAAAGTCTGAACGCCACACCTTGAATCCATGACTTCCAACAACCAAATTAGCCAAATAATCGGTCGTCGCATTTCCTTCCCTATACACATGGCTAATGGAGAAATCTTCGAAAGAAGACAGGTGGGCCCTATATTTGTCAATGAGATTTGAAAATCGCCAACCCGAACTACAAAGACCTTTCAGCAAATTCACTTTATTCAACAAATCACCTTCAATGATGACCCTGCGACCTCCCAAATCCTTTTATAATTGAATACCCCAATAGGCAGCTCTATAATTAGCAAATTGGGAATACTGCAAACCTAAGTCTTCATAAAAGGCCATAACGATATCATCAAAATAATATCTAATTAAACCACCCATGCCAACTTTGCCTGGATTATTTTTTAATTTTATGTATTGTACATTATATACATTTTTTAAAAATTTAAAAATTGTTATTGATATGTATATATAGATTTGTTGGATTTATAAAAATTAATTTTAATGAGACATCTTTTGTTAACAAAATTGACTCTAAGATGCATTTTAAAAGACTTTGAGAAAATTTTTCTCACTTCAATTAAATTATATAAAATTAGAACATATACTTTTATAGAGGTCAAATATTTTTAACAAGAAGAAAATTTACCCATGAACAAATATTTTTAACAAAGATGCATTTCAAAGGATATTGATAATATTCTTCTTGCTTCAACTAAATTATACAAAATTAGAACATATGGTTTTATGGAGGTTAAATTTTTTTAAGAAGAGGAAAATTTACTAATGAATAAATCTAAAATAACATTAAGTTTAAATGATAATCATAAATGAATGTAATGATATGACTAGGAGCAAGTATGAATGCTATATTGATAATAAAAATATTTTTGATGCTTTTCAATCATTAATTATGATATAAAGTTACTTATTCTACATATTCTTGTGCTCACAGGGAAGAAAAAAATAGATAGATTATTTATTAGAAAAAAGCATATGGTAATTTTTTGTCAATTAATTACCTTTAATAAAGGAACATGGTAGAACTTAATGTAAGAATAACTTCTTCTAATCTATCTCAATCCCTCTTATCTTTCATTTTCTATCTATATCACCAAAAACACCTTTTGATAATGTATTAGCGTCATCTTAATTTAAACCCTAGGTGTATGCTAGGTATAAGCACATTCCACTTTATCAATAATACCTACTTTTCAATTACCATCATACACATAGTGTTGTTATCAGCATAAAATAAAAACAACTAGAATCTTTATCATTTTTTTATGAATTTGAGCATGGTTATTTCATTTTCAACCTTAGTCAATAAATGTTTATATTGATATATATCATATTAATAAAATTATATAGCGTTAGACCAATATTTTCCAATAAGACTATGGTGTATCCAATTCACATTCTCAATAAAGCAACCCTGTAATTTATTATGGAAGAAAAATTATTCAATTCCTCCCTACACACTACTTTTATTGTCTATCTTCTTTCAAATATAATTTAGTGTGATATATAATGGGATTAATACTTCTAGCATACTATTTGTTGTTCTACTAAGTAATTTTCGTAATATTGATATTGAAGCATGACACAACTTGTCTTTCTCTCCTTTCATGCTAGTATAGGTTCCCATACATACTTCAAAGTCTTGGTTGAGACCCATTATCCAAGAAAAATATTATGAAAAAAATGATCAAGGATCCAATATTCAAAGTTAAAATACTGGGACATCAAGTTAAGCATTTATTAAGGAGATAAATACCCTTTATTTTATTTATTTATTTGAGGATTTTGTTTTTCTTTACATAAATTGTCTATATTACTAATTTATTAGGACTTAATTAATAATTTCTATATTAGTTGTCTATGTATATCAATTCCACTTTACACATCAAATCCTTTTAGATCATTCCCTTAAATATTTTCCTTTTATATTTTAACCTAACCTTTCTCATATTTCTTACTTTTCTTTCCCATATAATAGGGGTCTTTATTAGACTTATAGTCAAGGGTGTAGTGTCTTTTTAGACTTGTCTAATTTTTAAGAAAACATAAATAGTTTAGCTAATTAGGAAATTGTCGTCCTAATATATGATTGGCTTAAATAAATCCAAGCCTTTGTGATAATGATATAATAAAAAGTTTTCAATATTAGTTTTGTAATGGGAATGTCCCTCAAATAATTGTTTTTTTTTTTTTTATTTACATGGTGGAATCGGTAGCCATCACGAATCCAGGTAGGCTGTCCAGCTTTTTATGGCCGCCACAGTATTTTGCGATGTTCGCCCCAGAAGCCGCCACACAGATCTTCACGCAGTTCGCCCCTATAAACACCATGCCACAATCATTTTAAACCTTTTACGCCGTTGAAAGCACTAGGAAAGGGACAAATGTTCAGTTCGACCAGGCCCGAGATTTGAACCTTGGACCTCCGCCCCTTATGGGGTTTGGATGAACCAATTGGTCTACACCTCGGACCTTCCCTCAAATAATTGTTAAAAAATCAATTATATAACAATTTATTTATTTTATATCTTTATAATATTAATTAATAAATAAGATATGTTTATTTGAATGGTTAGTATTTATAAAAAAACTTGGCTAATAGAAATTCCACCTATGGATGGCATTGCTATCCATTAAAGGTAAAACTAAACTCTTTTGAGGGTGAGATAGGAGTTGATAAAGGAGCTCTTTAGGATAATTCAGAATGGTCAACATGTGAACTTTTGACTATACTTTTAGGATGGGTACCAATATTTGGTGGTTTAATTTCCAAAGTGCAGACCTTTCATGGAGCAACTACACAATGTAAAATAGATAACTGTAGCAACATACTATAGGTACCAAACAAAAAATTTAAAAGATAGAAGAAATTGAGTTCACATAATTAAATGGCCAATTCAAATCCTAGAGAGGCAAAAGATGGATATCCAAAAAAACTCTACAAATGAGACCACTTTAATGGTCTCACACAAAGGATTCCCTTAGATGGGACAACATGAGTCACTGGAGTATACAATAACATGTGGATATGTAGTTATATGGCAAAGTACTCTTAACCTACTTCAAGACTTATTCAATAACATATAAGCATAGAAGTTATGACCTAAGATTACATTCTTCATTTGGTTGCTTCTACATAAAAGGGTACTACAAGGGCTTACATATATTGTATAGTTTGAATTTAATTTAATTTTTTTAATTATTTTAATTTGTTTTTAATAAGTTTACTTACATAGCCAGATGTGGATATGTAATTATATGGCAAAGTACTCTAACCTACTTCAATAGTTATTCAAACACATAGAGACATAGAAGTTATGACCTAAGATTACATTCTTCATTTGGTTGCTTCTACATAAAAGGGTACTACAAAGGCTTACATATATTATATAATTTAAATTTAATTTAATTTTTTTTAATTATTTTAAATTGTTTTTATTAAGTTTACTTACATAGCCACTTACATCTATTTAAATATAATTAGAATTTAAACCTTCCAAAATCCAAAATTTTATACTACCACTACACTCTGCAAGAGAAACTATTATCTTATATTCAATAACCACCCCAATCAAATCGATTGTGATTATGATTTATGTTTTTTTATTTATTTTAAATGAAATTCTTTAATGCATTGTGTCCTAAACATATGTCTCCGATATATGTTTTTTTATTATTTTTAAATGAAATTTTGTTTTTTTTATTCATTCCCCTTTGGTGAATGAGGATTATTTTTTAAGTAACCTCAAATACAACGATAATATAATGGACCATTTAAACGTCAATAATATACTATTAAAATATTGTCACAAGACTTGATGGACGGCGCCGTCCACTAATATATCTCAGCTGGCAAGTCGTGCACCGGTTCTCCGCCTCGTCAACATCCATAAACCCACCACTGCCCGCATTTTCTTGTATCTTCGGCTTTTGAAGGAATCGATCCTCGGACTTGTGTCCTATAATGAAAGGCCATTGTTTCGTAGCGGGTAATATATCCTGAATGCGTGTGCACAGTTTCCCTTGTTTTATCTGGGCGTTGGTGAGGTGGTAACGGCATAATTGAGGTGAGGTGAAGTTGAAAGGCGATCCTTTACAAGATCAACGAAAAAAAGTAAAGGGCGCTGTGCACTAATATATTTCAGCCGGCAAGTCGTGCGCGGGTTCTCCGCCTCGTCAACATCCATAAGCCCACCACTACCCGGATTTTCGTATATCTTCGGCTTTTGAAGGAATCTATCCTCTAACTTGTGTCCTAAGGCCATTGTTTCGTAGCGGGTAATATATCCTGAATGCGTGTGCACAGTTTCCCTTGTTTTACCCCGGTGCTGGTGAGGTGGTAACGGCGTTATTGAGGTGAGGTGAAGTTGAAAGGCGAGGCGGGGTTCCACCTTTGGGAATACAGACGCGCGATCTTGATCATAAGCTAGGGATACCAGGAACCGCGTTGGGACGTTTGCATGGCCTTTGCGACGTATAAATTTTATAGGTCATATAAGATTATATGATACGAGGATGTTATTTACGAGCGAGCAAGCACGTTGAAATGTTTATCTGGAAAAATAGTTGTCTCACATTAATTATTAGACTACAATTTGATTTGATTTGATTTGATTTTTTATTTTATTTTATTTTATTTTTTTTTTTTTTGATGAAAAAGTAAAAATTTATTAAAAAACAACTACAACACAAGCTAAGAAACAAATTACGGAAAGAATGCCTCAACCAAGAATATTATCATGCAACAACAAAGAAAGAGTAAGAGAGCAGGTTGAAGGATGTTGATGCCACTCCCTAACATCCCATCCATCCTGGAATTTCAAGGCCCATTTCGCCAAACAATCAGCAACACCATTCCACTCCCTAGGGATATGAGTAAAATTGATAAACTCCATATGACGAGAAAACCGAAGAATTTGCCTAACCACACCAGCCAACCTCCAACTAGTATGACAAAAATTACCAGAATTCAAAAGGTTAATGATAATTTGTGAATCAAATTCACAAATAACCCAGCGCCAACCCATAGCATACCCTTGCTCCAAAGCAAAAAGAATAGCAAGAGCTTCCATATAATTATTTGCATGTCTCATTTTAAAACAAGAGAAGAAGAAGTGAGCCGAGCCACTACTATCACAACCCACACCACCAATGTCAGCACTTTTAGGATTACCTCGAGAAGACCCATTAGTATTAATCTTAAGAACCCCCCTAGGAGGAGGGCGCCAGTGACCATCTCTCTGTACTATATGACTCTGGTTCCTCTGGTGAGAAGAAATAGAAGGATGAGGATCAGAAGCCCTCAAACCTAGCCCAGATATAATCTGAAGCTGCCTAGTATCACCAGGAATACTAATCTAAACACTTAGAAGACACTGCTTCCTAAACCAATCTTAAGATCCGCTGCAAAACCTAAACAACAGAAGACTTTACACCTCAAAAAATGCAACAGATCCTTTCAAGCCAAATTTTCCATAAGATACAAGAAGGGCCTATATGCCAAGCTACCTATAAAAAGAAAACTGAAGCAGGAGGCCTTCCCAAACTGCGCCAAAACTCCACAAGAGAAGAAGAATGAATACAAGGTTGTTGCCACACAGCCCACCACCAATGCCATAACTGACGAGCAAAAGTACAGTTGAGAAGCAAGTGCCCAACAGTCTCCTCACTATCTGCACATAAGAAACAAAAGGAAGGCCCACAAATACCACTTTGAAGGTTATCCCAAGTAAGGCAACAATCCCTGGTAGCAACCCATAAGTAAAAAATACATTTTGGCCATGCAAATTTATTCCACACTTATTTCAACCATGGAATAACTGCAAAGCCATATCGTTGATGGTCCAATTCATAATAACCAGAAGCAACCAAGAAAATCCCTCTAGGATCAGGACCCCAGGCCAAAATATCATCATCCTAAGAAGAAGAACATTCCTGAGAGGTGAGAATACGAACCAACTCCTCTCTATCTTCCACAGAACCCCCAACGGGCCACTCACCTGGATCCCTACATTGAACAATTTCCATTTGACCAATTCTCTTAAGAACTTTGAAATCACTCACCTTAACCCAACCCGCACCCATAAAATGTTGAGCCAGAATAAGAAGATGAGGGTACTCTGAAAGAAGAGGAGGAAAACCATCCCAAGCATCCTGCCAAAAAAGAGCCTTTGAACCTTTATTGCAAATCCAAAACATACCCTGTTTAACAAGCATAGCTCCCTTATTCAGAGTGTTCCAAACAAAAGAGCCCCTCCCATCCAGATTATACCGAGGTATCTCATCACCTGGCACCCCTTGAAGATACTTATAAGAAAAAATTTAGCCCAAGATTGATCATAAAGAGTACACCATCTCTAGTAAAGTTTGGCAACCAAAGCTTGCCCAACTAAAGAACTCAAGAGGAGCCCCAAACCACCCTCATATTTGGGTCTGCATAGTGACTCCCACTTCACCAAACTCCATTTAGAGGATTCTAAGGTACCAGACCACAAGAACTTCCAAGAAAGAGAGTCAAAATCATGAAGGAAACTAGCTAGAGCAACTTGAAGTAAACACCTGTAAACTGGCAAAGCCTGAACCACAAACTTAAGGAGCAAAACTCAGCCAGCAAAATATAGCCACCTGTGAGTCCAAAGAGAAACTCGAGAATGAAATTTTTCTAGAATAGAGGACCAGACAGCCCCAGGAAATGGACCAACATAAATGGGAATACCCAAATAAGTAAAAGGAAGAACACCCACTTGAAATCTGAGAATTTGAACAATCCAAGCCTGAATACGGGGATTAGTATTGAAGAAGAAAATATAGGACTTAGCTTCATTAATATTCTGACCAGAGGCTACCAAATACCTATCAAGAGCTGAACGAAAATTAGAAGCCTCACGAATAGAGGCCACACCCATCAAGGCAGTATCATCAACAAATTGTAAATGAGAAAAATTCGGTAAATTGGCACCCCAACGCCACCCAAGAAGACTTTCCTGAGCCACTTGGAACTTGAGGAAATGACCTAAACCCTCAGCCATAATAATGAACAAATATGGCGATAACGGATCACCTTGGCGAAGACCCCGAGAAGCATGGAACAAATGAGAGTGATTGCCATTAACAAGAACCGAGAAAGAGGAAGAAGTAATGCAACTCATAATCCAATCAATCCACGTAGGAGCAAACCCAAAATCTAGAAGGACTTTATTAAGAAAAGACCACTTCACTCTGTCATACGCCTTAGCCATATCAAGCTTCATAAACATAGCACGTTCACGAGACACATGCATGGAATGAATAGTCTCCACAATAATAACAACACTATCAAGAATTTGGTGACCAACAACAAAACCACTTTGCTCCTCAGAAATAATCCTCTCCAGCCAAGGCTTAAGATGATCTGCAATCAACTTAGTAATAATTTTATAAACAACATTACATAAAGCAATGGGGCAAAACTGATCAAAAAAATTAGCCCCCTCCCATTTAGGAATAAGAGCCAAAAAAGTCGAATTAAAAGCCTTCAACATATGTTTATTATGATAGGACTCCTACACAACTCTCAACAAATCAAGCTTAATGATCTCCCAAAATTCTTGGAAAAATTCAACAGGAAAACCATCTGGCCCAGGAGCTTTCCCTTTTTTCATGTGAAAAACAATGACTTCCAATTCATCCATAGAAATTGGGTGCAAAAGTGTAGCATTAATCTCTTCAGAAATGATAGAAGGAATACAGTGTAAAATAGCATTTTCATCCTCCTCAACTGTAGGAGAATCCTCGGTGTAAAGAGAGGAAAAAAAAGAAACTGCTTCCTACAGAATATCATGAGAAGCCTACAAAGGAACACCACTTGAGGAGACAATAGAAGAAATAACATTAGCGTGCCTTCGAGCTTTAACTGAATGAAAGAAGAAAGCAGTATTCCTATCACCCTCTTGCAGCCAGTCCACACGAGCTTTTTGCTTCCAATAGATTTCCTCACGAAGCTCCCATTCAACCAACTCCTTCAAAGCCTTTGATTCCTCCTGGAGAGCCTGAGAAGTCAAACCATAATCCCTAATTTTCTGAGTAATTTGATCAAGCCGATCTTGAGCCAAAGACTTAGCTCGAAAGACATTACCAAAAGACTGCCTATTCCATTTTTGAAGACACAACTTAACAAATTGAAGCCGTTTAGCAAAGGAAAACATAGCAGTCCCATATAACGGCTTACCATGACTCCACCATCCTTGCACAAGATCATATAAAGAGGGATCTCAAAGCCACATCAATTGAAACTTAAAACTAGGGTGATGAATGACAACTTGATTAAGAGCAACTAATTTGATAGGCCAATGATCTGAACCCCTCCAATCCAAGATTTCCGAAGAGATAGACCAAACATTACTGACCCAGTAAGGAGAGACAAGAAATCTATCCAACCTCTCAGATATTGAATCAATCCCAATTCTCCTATTAGACCAAGTAAACATCCCATCACTTGGCTTAATGTCAACAAGGTTAAGAAACTGAATATTATCATTAAGAAGCACAAAAGCCTGGCCAAGAGTACCAATCCCTCCATGCTTCTCCTCCAAGCTGGAAACAACATTAAAGTCGCTTGCAACAATCCAAGGATGAAAGGGAGCCAAGGCACGAACCTCCCTAACATGATTCCAGAGAATATTCTTTCCAACAATATCAGTTGGAGCATACACATTAGTAAAGAGAACAACTTCCCCCGAATCCTGACAAAGAGCAGACATAGAAAGTGAAGATCTATGAGAAACCCACCAGAGGGGAAGAACCTTCAATGGATTCCATAAACAAACAAGACCACCTGAATAACCCTGAGCTCCAATACCCTGACACTGACCATGAGCCCAGAGTTGAGAGGCTACACTAAATAAATTATCCATAGATAACTTAGATTCTTGAAGAAAGACAACATCTAGCATATGAACCTTAATCAAATCACGAATAGCCTTTTGATGAGGGGGACTATTCAAACCCCTAACATTCCATGAGAGCACAATCATTTGGAGAAATGAGAATCAAGAGGTCTCACTGACCCAGACTCAACTAATTCCTCCCCAGCTTGCTTTAATTTGTCTCCATATTTCTTCCGACCCACCTTGCCTTATTTTTCGGGAGCCATCTTCTTTAGAGACTTTTGTTGCAAGCCAAGCAAAAGACCAAACTTAGAGCCTTTTCCGCGGCTGGAATCCACCAAATCAACTAAAATAGGATCTTCAGCTGCAGTGCCTCCCTCCCAAATCACAAGATTGGCTTTTGAAGAGACTGGAGCCAAAGCACCCCTAGGAAAAGAACCTACACAACTAACTGGGACAATCGCCATGCTGAGAGGTTGTACAGAGCTCATATGATCATTAGAAAATGCATCCTTAATATCTGTCAGTTGTGGACCCAAATCAAGAGTTTATGTAGAAACTCCATCAATGTTCCCCAGATCATCTAAAGCATCAAATTTGTTAAGCATGCCATCAACTTGTCTATCCGTAATAGACCTCTTCAATCCCCTCCCCTTGTGATGGGGCTTGACGGGAACAAAACCCTCCTTATCAGTTCCACTAGTAGCCATGGGATCCATGCCTAAAATAGTGCTATTAATCTCCATCGAAGCCTTCCTTTTACCATGACCTGAGCCTTGCCCAACAGTCTTACCCTTGGAGGCCACCACAGGAGGAGACTGTTGCCTAGAGGAAGAAATCCCAGCACCCTTGGGAAACTTCCGCTGAAGGTGACCATACTCATGACAAATCCCGCAATGAAAATGAAGAGTCTCATAATCTAACTGTTGTATCCAAGATAGTGAACCAACATGAATTTCTAGAGAATCTGGTAAAGGTTTAGTTAAATCTAATTCAACACAAACACGGGTGCAAGAAACTACCTTTTTGTCCATAGTATGCTGAGAAGGACCAACAGGTTTCCCCAACAACAAAGCAATGGAATGTAAAATATCATTACGCCAATACTCATAGGGTAACCATGGAAGACGTACCCAAACAGGAACTCGAGATGGGATCTCCTCCGAAGGATTGAAATTCATATGCCACGACTTGAGGAATAAACCTGCCTGATTGAAAAAATAGGGTCCACCTTCAAAGGCCCTAGTACGATCTTCCAAGCAAGAAAAAACAACCAGGAAATAACTATTGGCACCTTGAATAATCTCCATATCCCCAAGTGGATTCCAAACTTTATGAGCCCATGCCTCCAAAGCTGCAAGAGGAACTCGAATGCCCAAAAATTTATAGATTAATGCATGATTCTCCATATATTGAACATCCTCAACAAGATATTCAGGCTAAAGGACAAGAATAGGCCGCTCAGTTGCACGTTCGAAACAACCATTAACCTTAGGAGCTCGGAAGGCATCCACATGAGAGGATCCAACATCCAAACCAAAACCAGAACCGGAAGGAACAAAACCCATTAAAACCGAACGAAAAGAAGGACCTGTCGCAGCAGGCAAATCTCCTGCCATAACACCAACACCACCAAACAAACCACTAATTAAAAAAAAAAAGAGCCCCACCCCGAGAACCAAAAAGAACCCCACCCGCTAGCAGAAAACCCCACCACAAGCAAAAAAAACACCGCACTCACTAACTGAAATGGACGCCCAGCTGCAAAGAAAGAAGAAACAGGGCCATGCATGCCTTATTGTAGCCATGCAGGCCTGCTCACCTTCACTTCCTCACACCACACACACTCCATTGAAATCTCCTCTATCAAAAATAATAATTTTCACAATTTGATTTTATTTATTAATATATTATTCAAATTTTGACTATGTTTATAAATTAAAATTATAAATTTTTTATTCAAATATTTAAAATTTTATTACTATATTTATTTAAATTATATAATTATGTTAAACAGTCTTCACACCTACTAAACGACATTTGTTAATTGTTATCCTAGGATTTAGGATTAAGGCCCATACTCTGGTAATGCTTAATGTCAAAAATATAAGAGAAAAAAAATTAAATAGATAATATTGAAAAAAAGTAATGTTAATTTTAAATAAATAAATAAACACACATAAAAACTTTAAGAAAGTAACAAAAACAATTTTAAAAATAACAAGTAATTGAAAAATAGAAAACGATATAAAAAAACACATTAAAAAAAATTCGAAAAAATAAGAAAAACAATTTTAAAGGTAAAAATATAATTTAAAAATAAAAAAATAATTTATAAATAGAAAATAATAAATTGAAGAATTTATTATTAATGTTATAATATTTTTATATATTGGTGTATCCTCCATCAATTGATTTATTTATCCATACTTTAATGGATCATTCAACCTATGCATAGTTGGATTAGACCATATAAATTTCGTCATTAAAATATTAAGATGTAATGAAGAATGTTGTATTGCAAGGGAATGAGTCAATGAATAAAATTTTATGTATTGCAAAAATAATTTGTATTTTTTGAATGAGCAATTTATATTTTTTGTTTTGTGTTTTTTATGCACAACTTGTTTCTTCTATATAAACCAATATACCAATATTTGGTATCAAAACACTCAATTTCTATAGATGAACATGCCAAATTTTATTATTTTTAACATATCTTAGCAAATGCTACAATGTATTAAGTTGTATTCTAGGTTGTATCATATTTTTATTTACTTACTATAATTAATCTTACCTTTAAAATATCTATATAATTTGTATCATATTTTTATTTATTTACTATAATTAAGCTTACCTTTAGCATATAATTAAGCATATGCTACAATGTATTAAGTTGTATTATATAATTTTTATTTATAAACTAATTTATATATAATATTAAAATAATTATCAATTCATTATGATATTAATTTGTTATTACATATAACCATTACATTGCTTGTTAATATAAAAATAGAATCTAGACATTCACAACAATGGACCTAATGGTATTAAATGATTGACTAGTCTTGTGATACTTACTTTTGTAAAGGAAACTAACTGACACATTATTATTGAAAACATTAAAAGAATGAGTAAAGCCATAAACCTCCAACCTATGGAAGTAGATGAGTCATGTTAACAAAATATTGTTATGCTCATAGGTTAAACAATCTCCAGGATCACAATAAGATCAATAATCAATAAAGAACATTAAACTTATTGAAAATACATTTCCTATAAGCAATGCATAAGTGCAATATTTTTTATACATATTACAAAGCTTTGTCTTCAATACATACATACATGAGACTCTTCCTATTACATGAATCTTGGCCTTTACTCTCCTCAAACTCACAATAGATCCAACTCTTCTCTCTTATATAATAAATTTTACATATTACATAAATATAAATTCTCTCATGATTTCTCATAACTCCCTACTTATGAACTTGATACATCACTCACATAACTCACAATTACTAAAGAGACATATCACACACATAATTCCACACTTATTTACATGACACGTACTCACAATTAATAACTTGACACATACTATAGACACAAATATCAAACACACCTTAATATAAATATTTACAAGGTATCAAATAATGTAATACCTCCAACATCCTCTGTATTATATTATTTGGTATGGAGGCATTTTTCCTTCAATATTTAATTATTGTCTTGGTTATCCTACTCTAGATTTGGTATTGCTTCAAGTTCTAGCACAATATCTCTTTCAGTGAGTTGTTACCTATATCTTCTTTTTTTAGCATATCTTGGATACAAACCTATGCTTGTTAGACTTATTCTCTTATTGTAAAAATATTTTAATATTTTCATAATTCTATTCCATTTTGTTTTATTTATTCATCCATAATATACTTCAATTTTATTTTCTTGATAAGTATTTGTCTTATTTTTCACAGATCTTACAATTCTAGAGCATCCTTTATTTTGGTTCATGCCTTTTATTATTTTTCTACTCGTTTTTTTTAAATAATTCTTGCTTAGTTATCAATATTATTAGTACCAATGTTAATGAATATTTCTAAAATGCTTGTATTATAATATTTCATTGTTTCTCAATTTGGTCCATACCTTCATTTTTTATATTATCTATAATTCTTTCTGTAAGGGCTCTATGAATTGTTTCATTTTCTCTTTCATTGATGTTTTCTATTTCTTGTACTTCTAGGATCAAGTTTCCTTATTTATTTTCTTATTTTGAATATTATTGTTGCATTTATGGGTATCAAGATTGATATTGTCTAGGTTGGTATCTTTGGAAAGGTCTATTCATTTGTTCTATTGGTTGAGAGAATTGTATCTACAATAACTTTTGGTATGACCTTCCTTATTACATATGTGACGATACTTTTCCTTCCATTTGATACTAAGATGGTGTATATTTTTATTTGACCATTTTTTATTTGAGATAAGAGAATTATTTATCATTTCATATCTAACTAGATTTTTCATTTTTTATTCTTGGGGTATATTGAACAATTCATCAAAGAATATATTTCTATTTAGAAATTGAAGAGAAGTGACTAATGTGTTGAATTTTTATGTAAGTGATATTAATATTACTTGAACAAAAAAAAATCTTTCATTTTTCTCCCATAGTTTGTAATTTAGCTTTTAATTGTGCTACCCTTGGAGGATAATATTCTATACTTTCTCCATCATGAATATTTAGAGAATGCAACTATGCTTGCAAGTGTAAAATGGTTGCACGATTCCTTCCCTCAATTATAGTACATAATTTTTTTCTTGTACTATTTTAATTGTTTACCTCACTTATATGTGCCTAAATTTTAACTGATATACCAAATGTGATTAACATAAGAGCCTTTGCATCATCATTTTTAATTTTTTGTATTTCAATTTCATCTTCTAGAACGTCTTTTTTTCCATTTACCACATCCCAAAGTTTCTCAACAATGAGTATTGATCTCATTTTTCTTTTCCATGGAGTAAAATTTTATCCTTTTAGAACTTGTGATTCAGAAAGGTCCCTTGGGTAGATATTTTTTCTCAAATCTAAAACCTACTTAGCCATCCTATTAGGTGGGTTTTACTTTCAAAAAACTATAGAAAGTTCATGCTTCAAATTACTCCTTCCCTTGCCAAAGTCTGTGTTTTTTACTTGCTTTCCAAAATCCATAAACCTAAGCTTACTGGTCGACCCATCTGATCTTATTGTGGGTTTATGCTTGAACCAACCTCCAAATAACTCCACCATTTACTCCTACCCATTTTGCTTAAGTAGGAAAACCATCTTATGGATTCTATATCCCTGATCAAATATCTACATAGTATTTCTTTTACTTAGGATATTATTATTTTTTCCTTCGATGTAGAAATTCTCTATCCTAGTATCCCCAGTTCTCAAGGAATGAATGCTCTTCGTCATTTTTTGGAATATGAATTTGACTCAGCTAAAATCAATTTTGTTGTAAGACTTGCAAAAATGGTGTTAACCCAACACTATTTGGAATTAAAGGATAAAACGTACAAGAATATAAGGGAGACATCCATGGGAAATAATTTTACTCTAGTGTACGCTTGCTTATTCCTTTATCATTTGGAAAAATAGGTATTTGATAAAGTTATTGTGGATTGTATTTTATTTTATAAAAGATATATCGATGATGCCATTGGAGTTTGGCATGGCCCCAAAAAATATCTTGATGTTTTTCTTACTACTTATGGTTCCTTCCATTCAAGCATCAAAATTACTGCCTCTATTTCTGACTTCGAGGTGACTCTCTTTGACACGATGTTTTTCAAAGAGCCTAATTTTTCTCAGACTAGATTTCTCTGCACTAAATTATTCTAAAAGCTGATGAATGCTTACCAGTATATATTTTCTTCCGCCCATCATCTTGTTCATTAAAATAAAGCCTTCATCTTAAGTGAACTCAATAGGTACTTGGTTAGAGAAAGTTTTAGGGAAGGATTTATATATGTTAAAAATAATTTTTTTAACAGACTAAAAGCAAGGGAATATGAGATTAAATTTCTCCTCCCTTTGTTTGAAAAATTCAAATTTGATGCCAGGCCCTCATTGTTGGCTAGAGTTTTGGAGTGAGAAATACACAGACATGGTTCCAAAATAAAAATAGTTACACTTCTTTTGAAATTGGACAATTGTAGCTTTTCTAGAGACCTTCGCATTAGCACAAATATTATCTCTCCAATGTTCGAAATATGGAAAAAATATAGGGATCTCAAACATATTTCTTATGGCATCATTTGTTGGAGGAATCAAAAACCTCTCAAATATTATCTGTGTAAAAATAAAATGGTTTAAAGGATTCTCTTTCCCACCTTGTACTTTTGCATTCTTTTCATGTATTTTTACTTTTCTTAGGGTGGGCCTTTTTATTGGGGGTTGAGCTTGGGCTTTATTTTTTTACCATCTTGGTCTATAAACCTATGGCTTGTATTAAATTCTTGGGTATATTTTATCCCACATGCATTACTCTTTGGCTCCCCCGCATAGTTAGAATTTATAATGAGGGGTTGTACCTCTTCAAAGCTCATACTCCGTTGATGAGACCTGTAGGTCGAAACACGTTCAAAGTTTTGATGTTGTATTACTTATTTTTATTGAAATAAAATTCAATCTCATGTCTTTTATTCCTTTTCTAACTCGTATTTTTTATAAAGTTTAATATTTTCTTGTTTTTTTTTGCCACACTTTTTTTATTGGTATTATGTTATTCACTTGTTGCGTAACACGATCTAGTGAACCAGAAAGCCTCTAGGACTAGTAGTATGCTCTTAACTTGTGTGTAAGCGATCTGGTGAATTAGAAACTAGTTTGCATTTTTTTTAGTACTGCTACGCCATGTTTTATTTTTCATTAATAAAATAAAATAAAAATAGAAATAGGTTGTATGTCCAAAATGGCTATAAAAATAATTATGGTATATAGGTCCTTATGAGGTGAGTACTGAAGTGATATTGAATCTTTGTAAAATGATGAGTTATGTATTATAATTGTATTGAGGGGGTATTCTAGGGTACTAAGTCCTATGTTATATGAAGGTAAATTTGTAGATATATGTATTTGCTAAAAATTTTACAATTTATGTATCAATAACTTCTTATTAGCATAAAAAGAAACTTAAGCAAGTATTGTACCAAAAAGTATAAAGATTATATGTTTAAGTTGGTCTATGATAAATTAAAAAAGTGTTGTATTTGGGTTGCATGATCAGTGGTACTCAACGTCCCTTAATGTTATTTTTAGAAAGACAAGTTACAAAAGCTATAAGAAGGAGCATTCACATCACTTAACTAAATGAGAAAGTTAAAGATAAAATAAGTCAAAACTCAAAAGAGTGCAACATCAAATAAATGTTTTCTTCAAGAAAGGGAAGGTGGAGAACTAGTAGCACTTACTTACAGATCTTTCTCAAAGAATCTTATTTTCATGAAGATCACTTTGAAAATGGTGTTGTGTTCTCTATTTTTGTTATGAAGATAGTATGCAAGGTGTTGATTAATCTTGACATGGTTAAGGTGCAGTCTAAAAATTTAAAGGAGACAAATGAGAGGTTGAAAATCAAGACTACAATGGTAGACATTTGTAAAATAAATAGCCTTATCCAAAGAACATATTATTCTTTTGATAGTAGCATGTATTCTTGTTAAATAAGATTATGATGATCATAATAAAATGAATGATCATTATAATCTTGTTGATAGTAATCTTTGCGTTAATAATTATCGCGGTTATGATATTGATGATTTTAGTGATCATAAAGAGATTAGGTGCTTTGAAAAGCACACCAAAGTTATTGACTTTAAATTAATAAAAATAAAGGAATATGATAACAAATTATTAGGAAGGAATGGGTAAGGAATAAGAAATCTCATTGAGCCAAGTATAAGGCCAAAGAATAAAGGCCTTGGTTATGTTGGTCAGATAAAAAGCAGTGACACAAAGTTTTGAAAGGTGAAATGTAGGTGGTATATGGGACATTTATAGGTGTACAAAAGGAGTTTCTTCATGAAAATGATTGTAGTCATTATGGCCTATGTGGACATGTAAGAGAAAAGTGTTGAGATCTTCATCCTTATGACAATTATGGTATGAAAAATCATTATCAAAAATATTGGTGACAAAGATTAAATGGAAAATATGATACATGGTCACTATAAATGGATGAATGTGATAGAATAAGAAAAAGTAAAAATCATGTTGAAAGGATTCTATAGGAAATTGTTTTCTTCTCAAAAGAGTAGGCCAAAGAGTAAACGATAGCACTATATCAATAGTGATTGTTAATGGCTATCAAACCTTCATGTATGCACTTGGTTGAGTGGTTGAGAGAAAACATAGTCATGGTTATGAGTTATCACATAAAAACTCTTTTATAAGTTGGTCATGGGTCAACCATAATAAAATCTATTTTTAAGATGGTTTTATGTTAGCCTCTTGAAAAATCTTAATGATGTTTGTACACACAAAATGGTTTATGTTGTAGTAAACCCTTATCGTAAATGGGTGCCTAATCACCCATTAAACCCATAGAGGCAGGCATGAGCCCATATTCCACTATTGTAAGATTAATTTATGGGGGAATGTTGGAACATAAATTAATATTGTTAGTGAATTAATAAACTAACTAAAACACCAACCAACAAGTAAATGAGAGATTTAACTAAAATGTCAATGCAAGTTAGATTTAAACATATATATACCTATGTAATGCCATAAGATATCTTAGTTTGATGTTTCAATAGATTTATTAGTTTGATTGAATTTGTTCATAATAGTTTATCTTTTTCACAGTTTCCACTATCAAACCTTAAAAAATGATACATCAAACGTTTCTGATTAAATTTGTCTATAAGATTAATGAAATAAGTAAACAACGCTTTGCACTAATATAACTGAGTCGACATGTCATCTCTTTGCTCCTCGAACCATCAACATCCCTAGATTAACGAATATGGGCGCTTTCATACGTATCTTCAAAATTTGAAGAAATCGATTCTCTAAACTCTATGTCCTCATAATTAGAGGCCATTGCTTCTCAACAAGTAATATATTTTGAATGCGCGTGGATAGTTGCCCTTATTTTACCTAGGCATTCGTGTAGTTATAATGTTGTTATTGAGATGAGATAAAATTGAAAGGTAAGGTGGAATGCAAACTCACAACATTACTGCCATCAACTATGTTGAGATGTTGTATGGCTTTGACGCCACTGTCCACTAAAGTTGGTAGCGAATAACCACATATTCACAAGTTGACCAGGACATGTGTTATATTAATAGCTTAATATGAAAAGTGATTATCCCTACTCATTAATCTATTAAACTTTGACATTATAGTTTCTTTACTAGAGCCAAAATTTGACTGAACAAATTACATGAAAATTTTGTTGCCTTTCCTGTTGTATTCCAGTTTGTATATGACCCGAGCAGCTTTTATTCATTGGAGACAATTAAACCTATAATATAAAATATTTCGTAATAAATAGTTTTTATGTATAAAAGAATATATGTTTGTGTAACATATTACATATAACCTACGTTAGAGGGCGCTGCTATAATAAGAGTTGGCCAATAAAGCACCGTCTGTTTTTTTATTACTTACACTAACTCGTACGTTATCGTTGAAAATTTTATAAAAACGACTAAATAGCCGTCTACTCTTTAATACTTAAATGAAACCGAAATAAAAAACGTTGGAAAATTAAAACGACTAAAAAGCTGTCAAGGAACAGTATAGGAAATTAAATAGGCAACGTGATTGTATTCAATTTTAAGTAGCAAATTAATAAAACGACTAAGAAGCTGTCAAGGAACAGTGTACGAAATTAAATACGCGACATGATTGTAGATATCAGATTAACTTTCTCACCCCTCTGTTTGATAAAGTCTCCGCTTCAATACTTTTCTCTTGCGATTGTTTTCTTGGCCGTAGTCATTAAATTCCTTTACAAGATGATCGAAAAAAGTATATATCTCTCTTGTTTTCTTGGCGCTGTCCACTAATATATCTCAGCCTGCAAGTCGTGCGCCCGTTCTGTGTCCTTACAATGAGAAGCGATTGTTTAATATATCCGGAACGCGTATGCACAGTTGCTGAGGTGGTAACGGCGTTATTGAGGTGAGTTGAAGTTGAAAGGCGGGGCGGGGATCCATCTTTGGGAATGGAGACCCGTGATCTCAATCATAATTGTCAATATAAAGATGGAAGTTAAGACATTTACAACACTAGTGATACTTAACCAATCATATTTAACATTACTTGTCAATACGAAAATGAAACATTCACAACACTGGACCTACCGCTATTAAAAAATTTGATCGGTCTGGTTACGTCTGCTTTTACAAAGAAAACTAAACTCGTTGTCGGAGCCACCAGGGTTTCCCCACTCTGTGTTGCGTTTACTTAGGAGACAGCCGGTTAAAGGCAATTTCAATAATTTAACCTGTGTTGAAAGACAAAAACCTTGGGAAGAATGTC
This sequence comes from Wollemia nobilis, assembly GCA_028583015.1. Classification (NCBI taxonomy): domain Eukaryota; kingdom Viridiplantae; phylum Streptophyta; class Pinopsida; order Araucariales; family Araucariaceae; genus Wollemia; species Wollemia nobilis. Next base: position 1,364,697 of record JAQPPZ010002916.1, on the reverse strand, counting down.
TGACCAGGTGTCCAACTATTAAAGATGCCTTAATAATTTTTGAGTGATTAATGGTCCATTTAAGGTGGATTAAACAATAATAAAATGGGATAAAGATTATAGAAAATACCTTTAAAATTTAAATTATAATAATAAAAAACTAAATATATAAAAAAACTATGATAGTAAAAAGATTTACTGGAGGTTATAATGATGATAAGGAGGGTCCTTGTGGGACACCCATGAGGTTAGGGCTTTGGGCTTTCTTTCAGGAGACCAGGTTCAAACCAACTTGAGGGTGTGTGAATGAGCTTATACAAAAAAAAATTAAAATTAAAATAAAAATGGTGATTAGGAACGAGATGAATCCAGTAAGAAACTAATAACTTCTGCATAAGTGGTTGAGGTAACATTTTTTTTAAGTAATACTTATTGGTTGTGGGGATTAAACTTGGCGATTGAATTTAAGTCACATTACCGATAATGTAAGTGAAATTTTTAAGGTTAAATTTTTAGGAGGTAAAGTAATGTAATTAAACTGGGCTATTGAATTTACCCATAATGTAAATTTCTGAGGCTAGATTTTTAAGAATTAAAGTAATGTAATTAAGGTAGGTAATATAATTGAAAACGTTAAAATCATATTCATTGTGGTATAACTGTGATATAATTGTAGTAAAACTAGTGTTACAATCCCTTAAAATAAGGTTATTCAACACAATTAGTGTTACACTCCCTTAGAATAAGGTTATAATTAAAACCATATTTATCCTAAGTAAGTGGTATAACTGGTATCAGTTATTGCACACTCTCGGGAAAGGAGCCTCTTCCTTATAATTTGAACTGATGTTATTGGAATAAAACATAACAACTGGGGTTTCTTATCTTCCGGAAGGACACGCTCTTTATTGGAACACCATGTCTCCGCTCCAATTCTTCTCTGCTGCGATTGCTTTCCTGGCCGTAGTTGTTTGGCATCGCCGGCTACGAAGAAGCTTGAAGGGACCTACGGTGTGGCCTCTAGTAGGCTATCTTCCCTCCCTGGCTTTGCATTTCGAGCACCTGCACGAGTGGGGGGCTCATTTCATGATTTCAAATGGCGGCACGGCGAGACTGCATGGCCCATGGAAGAGCAGAATAGTAACGGCCGATCCCGCCAACATAGAGTATGTTGTGAGAACAAAGTACAGTAATTTCGTAAAAGGGGAGTCCTTCAAGGAGTCCTTTCGTGATATCTTTGGCGATTCCTATTTTCTGCAGGAATCGCCAAGATGGTGAAACAACGTGGCAATGTAGGATGGGACCAATTCTAATCTTGCATAATCAATTTTAAAATAAATTAAAGATATTTTAAATAGTTTTAGATGACATTTTAGGAGTTAAATTTATAGTAAAAATAATTTTAATTTAGTTATGCGTAGATTTTAATTTAATTTAATTATTTTTTACTTTTATGTTTTGTATATTATATTGTTTTGTTTAATAAATTTTAAAATTGTTTATGTATAAGTATAGTTTTATTGGGGTTAAATTAAGATGACATTAATATATTTTTAATGTTTTTGTTAATGCAAACACGTTACTAGTTGATGCTTGTTTGTTTATATGTTGATCTTAGATCTATTTTACTTGGGAACATAGATTATGTTGTGGATCCTTTGAGGTCATACATGCTATATTTTTCTTGTTTTTTATGCTAGGAGGGAGAAAGAACAAAATATTTATAACTTTTGTGTGTAAGGTTTTGGTTATGTGGTGCTCAATGTTAGTTCCTAGAGGTATTTAGGCTGAGTTCATTAAATGTAGAGCTCTAGCTATGTGGGATTCAACAACTTTTCCTAGGGTTTTTCTTCCCGAGTTCAATGGATTCAATATTTGTGGATTTTGAGCTTTTCTTTCAGGAGATTTTCATGTTGGAAGGGAGATTTTCTCAAATGATCAAAGTTGTGTGTAGGGTTCTAGCTATGTGGGATTTTGTGACTGTTCCTAAATATTTTCTTCTTAAGTTTGTGGATCCATCATTTGTGGGTCTCCTCTTGAGCTTTTTCTATAGGAGTTTTTATGTTGAGAGGGAGAATGATTCTAAGTTTGATTTTGAGTCTCCCTCCCCCAATTTCCTATCTCAAATTTTTAGTGGTAGAAGGTATGGATCTAGCTTTTATTGGGTTGAATCTAGTTTTACTTGTGTCTATGGATCCTAAGACATCCTTTCAAGAGACTTTTTCTTCATTCTCCTTCATGGGTATAAATTTGTGTTTTTTGCATGTTTCAAGAAAGTTTGAAATCTTGGTTGTGAAAGACTTGGCTGATAGAAATACCCTCTCTGTAGTTTCTTGGATTAAAGCTGAAAATTTTTTGAGTTTAACTCATTTGGAAGAAATATCTTCCCTTTGATTTCTCGGATTGAGGTAATTTTTTTTTTTTTTGAGCTCCAGGTTTAACAATCTTCATAGTGGTTGGATTCTTCTACTTGTATAGGGTTTCTGGATTATGGTTTATGGACTGATCTATCTGATCTTCCCTATTAGATAGATGTGTGTTCCATATTCTCCTTATCAAGTTTAGAAATCTCTTTTGATTTCAAACTTGAGTAGGACTTTGGTGGTCAATGGCTACCAGTTGGGTTCAATTTGATCTTACTTGGCTGGGTGAGAAGATTTTTCAAAATTGATTCTAAATTTCAAGTAGGTTTTTTTAATGGTTCAAATATTTTCTTTGGTGCTTGGTTTTCTAGTCGAGTACTAAATATATCCTTGATATTTGTGCTCCAATTTATGTTTTGTTGCTAATGGTTTATACGGATCCTAGGAGATCATGATTGTTCTCTTGGAGATTGATATCTTGTTCTTATTGTCAGATCCCTTTAATTTTTATTTGGATCCTCATCCTTGTTTTTCTTGGGGCTATTTTTAAGGTGAATTTCTATTGTTAAGGGTTTTGGGATCCTCAAAACCCCCTTGTAAAATGTTTTTAAATCCTTTCAAAACCTCTATTTGGGCTTATAAAAAATACACACCCATATAGCTAGATTATTTTTTGCTTTCAACATCTTTTGAATATCCCCCTTCCTAATGTTGATAGATTCGCCGATCCATTGAAGGGGCATAAACCTTATTTCTAAAGGGTTATATCTCTCTACATATGCTTGAATAACTCAAGGTAGCTCCATACATGAGGTACTAGATTCATGGATAACCTTGAATATCATATGATGTTGATGACTTAGGAATCAATCTAAGGTCCCAAATTAAACCATCTCAAATATTCTTTCCTTAGTTGCTCAATAGGGTGTGTATACCTCCCTTCAAAACATTGGTATAGATCTTTAGAAAAATCCTTAGGCCTCTTTGGGGAAGGAGGAGCCTAACTCTTTCTCTTTTCCTTTTCTTTTTTATTTTCTTCTTCTAGGATTATTTGTACTAGTAAGAGGTGAGCAAACATGGGTGGGGCAGTGGTAGTAGAGGGTAACAAAGTGAATTTGGATTCTACAATGGATGGAATAATAGGTATCCATGATGATCAAAATGTGTAAAATATGAAATCAAATTTTTGGCAAAAAAATTTACACAAGTCTCAAAAAAGGGAGTGATACATTTTCTTTTTTGGAATAATTCACTCGACTAAAGGGCACTTCGTAATTTTTAATTATGAAGTGATCAAATGCAAGTTATGTTTTTACATAAGTGGGTGGTTCACTCAGTTTAAGGGGACTTAGAAATATTTTATGCTTTATGTCATTCCGTTAGAGGACTTATCTGTTTGCTTGAATCAATGATTAATTTGATAGATAATTTGATTGATTCACACATTGTACTAGGCCTTAAAAAAAATATTGGAGCTTTTACATAACAATTCATATATTGAATGAGGCATTTTTCTAAATAAGGTAAGCAAATTGCTTATTGAGGTACTCAACAAATTGTTTGCGCTTAATGTTACAGAAATTCACTCATGGACAATAATAAATCTTTATTTAGGCTAAATACAAGAATTCAAGGAGATTTATGGTCTATGGTGGTAAGCATAATGAGTGTGTTCCCTTTATCCTCTACCTTGAAGTGAGTGTCCTAGTTATGGTGGGTATCCCATATAGGTTTCTACCTACATAGGTTGATTATTTATCATAAGAGTGGTCCATGTAGAATAGGTCTTGTGTCATATTGCAAAGAATGAGGGTATCCCTTACGATGTGGGAGGGGGGTTTATAGCCTCCATACCATGTTATCCCTTGCTTGTACTTACCCATTCCTAGCATAGGCTTATATGGATAGGGTGATAGACACAAAGGGGTAATTTTTTTAACCTAGATGAGTCACTCATTTTTGTAAGTGAATCACTTCAAACCTTGATTTTTTCTTAATATCACAACAAAATGGAATAGTGATTGTACCTGTAAGAAGGGAGGAAGAATAAAAATAAGAAAATGAGAAGGTAGGAATTTTAGAAGAAAACCGAAAGGAAGAAGTAAAAATCAAAATATGAGGGAAAGTAATTACCAAAAAAATAATAGCCAATGACTCACTTAAAATATTGATATTTTTTTAATATCACAAGAAAATGGGAGAGTGATCGTGTCTGCAAGAGGGGAGGAAGAATAAAAATAAGAATATGAAAAGGTACGAATTTTGAAATAAAATTGAAAGGAAGAAATGAGAATCAAAAGATGAGGGGAAGTAATTACAAAAAAATATAGCCACTAGAAGGATCTTAAAAACTAGATTGAGGGAAAATTAGGTAGATATACAACATAATAGATTTTCCAAGCCAACATTAGAAAATTATTAATTGATAATAGACCATCATATTTGTATAGAGGAAACTAAATGTTGACAAGAGAAGATCCCTAAAGTAAGGGAAAAATGAAAGAGGCCTTGGATATTGAAAAATGACCCTTAAATATCAATAGAAAATATGGGTTTAAGCTTAGTTCATATTAGAAACTCCTAACCCTTCATATAACACAAGCTTATAAATCTAATATTGCCACATATGTGCTCTGGGTAGGTTTTTAAAGTTGGTGTTAAAATCCCAAATTGATTTAGTTTCATAAGCCTTACTAGTTTTATTTATTTATTTATTTAGGTTTCAGGATTTAAGATTTTACCATCTAACAATACACTTTGATTTTAATATAAATCATAGATGTCAAAGTTAGTTTGATTATGATTAGATTTTATTTTTTCTTCTTCTATTATATGTATAACATGGTGTTGGGAACTCAAAATGTATATATTCACACAAAAATATTAATACCATTATCATTATTATAACGATGGTATGACAATAATTATAATAATGTTTTATTATTAATAATAATATTATTATAATAATAAATGTAAAATTATTATTATTATTATGAATTCTTGATTTTCAATTTTTGGATATTTTCAATTTTTTGTATGAATGCAAATATTCCGGAATTCAACATCCTTATTGAAATTTTCCTATGGCAGCCTTCACAACACCAAAAATTCACCTCTAATATCTATGCATTGCATCTTAGTAGAGTAATATTTCCAAAATATCACACTATCATAGTCTGCTTTTCAAAATCTCGATTTCTAGTTTCCTTCCTGAAACACAAGTGCACCTACAAAAATTATAATAAATAATTTATATGAAAAAAATTTATTGTTACAAAATAAAGCGTATATTACCAATGGAAAACAATAAAGTAAATATTAATCATTAATTTATTTAGAAAATCAACATTTTCTTATCAGTTTCAACTAAACTTACTACTTCCTCTAAACATGGAAAGGATAAATTAATTTCACAATCCTCAATCAAAATATCTCTATCATCTAGCCTATTTGCACATGTTTTCCTTCCTTTAAAGTGTGTAAACCTAATTTCTTCAAACTCTTTACCAAGATCTTGAATTTCCATAATTATATCGTGTATGTTCCATGGAGCCTTTGCTTTCCTCAAAATTACATTTATTACTATGAGAGAATCACCTTCCATCCATAGTTTGTTCCATTTTATTTTTATGTATATTGTTAACCCTTCTAAAGCTGCCCAAGCTTAAACTTCATTATTTGTCTTAAATCCACTATTGAAAGCATAGTGAGGAAAAATATCCCCTCTATTATTTCTAATTATTCCTCATCCTCTTTCTAGTCCTAAATTTCCTTTAGATGCTCCATTAAAATTCAATTTAACCCACTCCACATCTAGTGGTTTCCACTTTATATTATTTTCCTTCTTTTCATTTATCTTGTACCCAACATCATAATTCCATTTAATTACTTGACTCCATCTATCAAGGATCTCTGCTTCCAGGTTAGGATCTGAGTGAGTTGATAGGGTTGTTTTATACTCCTCTATGTCTAAACATATCTTCCTTTTCATTACCTCTAAATTGTCTTCCTTTCCTTTAAATATTCTTCTATTCCTTTCTAGCCATATAATCCAAAGTACTATATCCTTTGATATATCCCATGTTGTTTGTAAAACCTCACTTTTATAAGTGCTCTATGATTGATTTAATCAATCTTCAATTCTGCTATTCATCACCATGCACTTACAAAACATATTAAGAATCCATTGCCATATATTCCATACTATTGAGCAATGTACCAAGAGATAGTCTATACTCTCCTCCTTTTTACAAAGAACACATTGAGAGGGGCGATGAAAATCCCTTTTCATAAGGTCTTCCTAGGATAAAATTCTTCTATAACCTACTAGCCAAACAAACATTTTAACTTTAGGAATGCTTGGGCTATCCCAAATGTCTCTCCATATTCTAGTGATATTATAATTTTATTGATGTTGTACATTATATCCACTTATTGTTGTGTATTATCTTGAGCTATTCAACTCCTAAATCAATTTATCCTTGGATTACCTTGAAATAATCATAGTTTTTATCTTTCTACTCAATTGCCTCTTAGCATCAATGTCTTGTAAACTTGTAAAAAAAATTATTTCCATTTCTATCTTCCTTATTGATCCTTGCATAAAATATTTGAAACCCTATCACCATATTTATTTTGAAGTAATCTCATCCAAGGTTTCAAAAGTATATCTAAATTGATTGGTTTTTTATCACACCAAGTATCCATCCAAATAGAAAAAAAATCTCCATTTTCCACCACCCATATTAAACCTTTAATCATAAGATAAATAAATTTTTCTAAACCATTCCAAAGAGTAGAACCATTTGGTAGAGAGAATGTGATGGCTTTTTAAGCCTTATACTTAATATAAAATTACCATAGAAAATTAATCACATGAATGAATAATAAAGTTGCAATATAATGGACCCAATAATAATTTGTAACAAAGATATGAGACAAATAATATGTAATATCAAGGTTTTAACAAGATAACAAATAAAATTCAATGATATACTTAAATATGAATGTAAAACCTAAAATATACAATATAACACCACTTACAATACTAGTTTCTCAAATGTATACAAACTTGTATTATTCCTCTTTTTGTTACAAATATTTCATAGAGATGACACTATAGAACATTGTAGGCTATGTAGGCAATGTAGGTTATATAGGCAATATAGGTGATATAGACAATGTCCTCTATGGAGTAATATATAGTCATTCTAGGATAACTCTTTGGCTACTATGACTCTTCCTTTCCATATGCCAAGCCTTATGACTATTGGCTTCTATACATAACACTTGCATGAAAATGTACACTTGTACTTGAATCTTCCTAATCTAAGGACATATATGCACATTTACACTCTCAACACTTGTACTCATATAAACATGATACTTGTGTATTTTTCTTGCACATTATTGCATTAAATTAAATATTAGCTCACTCACTAATATTAGACACAACCCTAATATAATATTTACAATGATGTACCAAGGTGGTACATTGGCATGTGCCAAATAATGTAACATTATCCAATAAAATGCAATAAATATTAAACTTGGGTCATTGGGATCAACATACTTAGAAGAATTTTTGTTCATTATATTTGAATCTATTTGTATAATATCCATATTACTTTTCCCCTAAGAGCTATGTTTGCATCTGTAAGAACTCTTAAACCAATACCTTCCCTAGTTTTATCATCACACACCTTGCTCCATTTCACCAAAGGAAATTTCCTTTTATCATGTAAACCTGACCATAAAAAGGATCTCATAATATAGATTAAATTTTTTTCAAATTATTTTGGCATAGAATACAATGACATATAATATGTAGGAATGGCCTAAAAGATTTATTAATTAACTACACTCTTCTCTCTAATGATAAAAATCTACCTTTCCAAGCTGAAATTTTATTCTAAACTTTACTAATAACTAGATTCCATAATTCTATCCTTATTCTCCCTTCAAATAAATGTATCCCTGGATAATTTGCTAGTAAATTTACCTCCTCCATTTGAAGTAACCTACAAATTCTTATTTTGATATTAGTTTGAGTGTTCAGGAAGTAGATTTTAGATTTTTTCCTATTAAATTTTTGCCTTGATGTTCTTTCATATTCATTTAAACATTTATTCAAAGCTTTGGTCTCATTTATCCTTGCCCTTCCAAAAAGGGTTGTATCATATAAAAAATATTGATGGGTGATGTTTTCGATGTTATTACTAACCTTAAGTCTACTTATAAACCCATATTTGTAAGCCTTATTCAAGTTCCTACTCAAAATATCTACCATAATAATGAACAAATAAGAAGATAGATGATATCCTTTTCTAAGGCCTCTCTTGTCTTTAAAATATTATGTTACTAATCCATTGACCAACATTGAGTAAGAAATTGTAGAGACAAGTTTTAATCAATCTAACCTATTTCTTCCCAAATCCAAACTTTTCTAAAACTACAAATAGAAAATCCCATTTAACCATATCATAGGCTTTACTCATATCAACTTTCAAGATAATTGCTTTCACTTTTCTTGAGGTTGTTGAATGTATAACTTCATGAGCTACTATGATCTCGTCCAAAAAATTTTCCCCTTTCACAAATCCACTTTGCTCTTCTAAAATAATTTTGTCTAACAATGGCCTTACACTTTGGAGATAATATTATGTGCCATATTACATAAGCTTATGGGTATAAAAGAATCAAACAATTCAACATCCTTCTTTTTTGAAATCAGGGTAAGATATGTTGCATTTATTTTATAAGGTATGAATTATTTTACCTTATATTGTTCCACTGCCACCAAAAAATAATCCTTCACTATATCCCAATTATGTTGGCAAAAATTTGTAGAGAGTCCATACTAACTTGGGAATTTATCCTTATTAGAAGAGGAAAGAGCTAAATTAACTTCTTCTAGAGTAAGAGGCTCCATCAGTTTCCTATTATATTTATTCATTATAACTAAAGGAACATCTTGAAGAAGTTTATCATTAAGAAATTTAGTCCCCTCTGATCCTAAAATATTTTGATATAAATACTTTACGTCTTTTCTAATTTCATTTTGATATTCAATCCAAACCCCTTCTATTGATTTAATTCTATTAATTCAGGATGTTGATCTTTGTATTATAGCCATCCTATGAAAAAAAAATATATTTTCTCCTTCCTTTAACCAGGTCTACATTGATTTTAATCTCTAGAATTTATCTTCCTTACTCAAAATATTATGATATTCACTAAGAAAATCCCTTTCCTTTGAGCTTGGATTATTATGATCACCTTTTTGGAATTTTAGAATTTTATCTTTTAGTTCTTCTTTCTTCTCAAAAATATTTCCAAAAGTATTCTTGTTCCATTATTTTAATCTAGATGTCATAGATTTAATTTTATTTTGAAGTGCATAAAACCCACCATTACCTTAATAATTCCATGTTTGAGCTATCATATCAACGAATTGAGGATGGTCTTCCCACATTTGCTCATATTTAAAATAAGATATTTTTTTAATTCAATTATCACCATTTTCACTCTTATTGGATAGTGATTTGAACCAATCCTTATTAAGGTATTACTTTTAGCACAAGTTCCTTCATCTACCTAATGATCTGAGAGTATGCATCTGTCTATTTTTCTTCTATTAAAATCTGGCCTCTTATGTTGTTGGTCCAAGTATAGTTGTCTTCTTCAAATTCAAACTCCCATAGATTATTATTTTAAATAAAATCTAATAAATCTCTCATACTTTGGGTTAATTTCCTAATTCCTACAATTTTTTTAATCCAACATGGTTATGGCATAAAATATCCTATGAACATGAATAATGTTTCTTGATATTTACTTCTCACAAAGGCTTCACTAGCACTCCAAACTTCAAATCTACAAAACTAAGTTGGAGGTCAATAGACACTAATAAAGATGAAATAAATATATGCAAAGTAGCAAGTGACTAAAGAGGCTATCCAATACCTATTTTTTTGAATGGTTACATAGGAGGTTCTATAAGGGTTCCAACAAATTAGAATTCCCCCTACCACTCCTTCAGAATACATAGCATCCCATTCACATATTTCCCATATTACTTTTATAGTTTTTTAAACTTCTTCGTTTGTTATTTTAATTTCTTGGATACAAAGAATATCAGGATTATTACTTAAACATAAGTCCCTAATACACCTATGATTTGAGAGAGCATTAACACCCTTTATATTCCATGAGATGATAATCATATATCATTAGGGGCTTTTGGTCTGACCTGCATAATACCAATATCATTGTGTTGTTTGGTAATGAGAAGTTCAACCAACGTAGGGTTTGTTCCTTTCTCTATGTTTTCTCTTGCTTCCTTGGATCTTGCTTGATAATTTGAGGGTTTTCCTCTTTTTTACTTACCTATATCAGGAGTAGGTCTTATTATTCTATTCCTCAATATTATTTCATAATTTTATTTTTCATCATATTTATCCTCTCTTGGCTCTATTACAAAAGATTTTGACTTATCCTGCTCATTTTTTGGTATTTTCTTATTAATTGCAGAAGTATTAATTTCTAAAACTATATTTTTTTACCATTTTTTCTCCTGAATGGTGCATGGTACATCAAGAGAGTTTTCAAAATCTGATGAGACACATTTCTTAGGTTCATCGAGAATGTTCTTCCTTAAATCAAGATCATACTGAATAGATGGTTCCTTTTTAATATGTTGAAACTATTATACTATGTCATCTAATTTTTTATCTACTTTTTCTTCATAGGTTGAAGCCTCAAAAGAGTTGGTATTTCTTCGAGTGCCCTTCCTTCCTATTATCCACTATTAATTTTCTTTCATTTTTCTAGATCTATTTTTTGGAAGTTGAAAACCATCTTTATCCATAACCATTTGTATGTTTCTCTTACAGGTTTCTACATATGATTCTGTTGGGCTCTTCTTAGGGCATGATCTCTAAATATACCTTTTATCATGACATATTATACATATAAAAGATATGTTTTCATAATCTATGGTTTGGATCCACATATTATCCCTATAATTAAGAATAATTGATTTTGGTAAAGCTTTACTTATATTAATCATGACTAATATTCGAGCATAAATAGGAAAGAATCCATCTTTCATTGTATTTTTTGAAAGCATGAGATTTCGGGCGAAGGAAACACTAATTGCGATGCATTCAAAATCAAATACGCTTAAGTCCTAGAAATGTAAATTGCATGAAATGAAAGAGACGCATTGGAAGAGACACAAGCAAATGGAGAAAACACAGCCCTTTCATTAAAATTTCTTGATCTCTATTACAATGACGCCTCCTCCCTTTTCAGGGGCTAGGAGCGTTAAAATAATTTGATTACAATCACTTAATGTTCCTCTTTCCGCGTGCCCACGCTTGAAATGGGCGGGCCAAGATGATGCCGCCACTGATGTCGATGAGTCCTTGACCTCTGCTGCTCCTCCTGCGAACAAAGAAACAACAAAGATGTCAGTAGCACCTACTACAAATAAAAAGTGTTTGTTCTCTAAAATCATCAAAAGATGCATGTAAACATTTGTCTAAAACAGTAAGTAAAGTGAGTCCAAATGGCCTAAAAACCTGACAGAAGACAGAAGATATTACCAGAAGGCCATTGCCACTGAGACAGTCGGCCAATCTGCCTTCACCTAGAAATCGTCCCTGGGCAGGACGATTTCTGACTGCTAATCGTCCCCGGGTGAGACGATTTATACTGTGTTGGAAAATCCGAGGTGATCTGCTCCAATGTCGACTCCCGAGACCTCCAAAACACCTGCAAACAGAGGGGTTATGTAATTGGGGCCATTTTGGGATGACCCAGATGGTCGGATTCTCCCAATTTGGCCTCTATCCTCGGGAATTTGATATCGCCACCTGCAAGTTAGTGAAACAACAAAGCGACACAAAACATACTAGAATCTGATCAAAAGTTATGAAATTGCAGCTATGAGTTCACCAAACAGAATGACACAATATGCAATGTAAACAAATAATCTAGAATGCTATGAAAAAAATGGAACTTGAGAAGTGCGGGGGTGCCCCAAGTGGGCCTCCCACCGTTGGCACTTGATTTTGGCGCCAATCCACTAGGGATGGGCCCAAAACCTCTTAGGATAGAGGGGTCGGAAAATTGGTTGATTCAGGTGTCCATATGTTGGATTTGGGTCAGATTCAAGCTTCCAAAAGCCACCCAACAACCTCCCTTGCAAAAGAGATTGGTGGATGTGAGAAGGTGAACCAAAGGGGATGCAAGTGGGTCTTCAACTCGGCAGCACTTCGTTGCTTGAAATCTCCTTCAACCTGCCTATTTTGGGTGAGAAAAGTCCCACCTTTTATAGACCCATGGGGTCTCTTTTGAGAGGGAAGCATAAGCGCCACGTGTTGGTCATAGGTGCCATGTGGCAATCATGTCTCCCCATGGGAGGGGAGAGTCCTTCATGACTTGGGCTCTCATAATTGCCTTTGTGATAGTCTTCTAACGGCCCATCTGTCCACCCACACATGCGTGCGAGGCAGGAGTCATCAACTGACTATTTGTGGCTGCCACTTGGCACCATTTTTCTTTTTGCCCGTTAAACTTGGAAATCGTCCTTATCGGAGACGATTTTAGAAATCGTCCCCGGGTGAGATGATTTCAAGTTAATAATCGTCCCTGGGTGAGACGAATACTGGGCAAAGTGTCCAAGTGTGCCAAATTGCTTCTTGACCTTACAAAATTGCTATGAAAGTGGTTAAGACCACTGTTTGACCTCTGAGGGCTGCCCTGGGGGCTATGTTTGTCAAAGCGATCAGTGTTTGCAGTCACATAATCGGATTGGTGCTATTTTGGTGTCTACAGATGCCCCTTTTTGGGAAGCATTGTGGGTGATGCAGTGTTGAGCAAAAAATAGATAACCAAAGCACTAATGATTAGGGTTTCTTGGTAACCTAACCAACTTTTGATGCCCCAAGCATGGAAAGGGCATGCATTCTTGAATCCTTGCTTCTGACGAGCTAAGGAATTTGATTTCAAGTATTAACCTATTTTGGTGAGGTGTGACTTGAACTTGGACATTGATCAGTCATGAATAGGCGAAGGGCGGGACCTTTTATCCTCAGGGGGAACCTTGTGTTCATGATTCACGAAATGCCAAGTGTTTGATTGATTTGATTGTTGCTTGTTTACTGCCCCAAGCAGGAGCGTGATTGTCTTTGTCAATGATTCTTTGAATGCATGTCATTTTCCTTAATTGGGTGTGTGATTGTTGATTGGTGACTAAGTGTGACTACCCCCTCAAGCGACGAATCGATGAGGGAATGACCTTCGTGAGAGAAGCGACGAGTCGCTTGACCCAAGATGACTTGTGCAAGGGTGCCTTTAGATGGTTTATCGTTAAGCATGTGCAATTTTTCCAACATTTGGACCTATTTTTGGTGGGTGTTAACCCTTTTGGTGATGCCGTAATGGGGTGAAATCATCGAAAACCCATCTTCCCGTGGAGCGGTCCGGCTATGGTAGCCTTCTTGGGGAAGTAGGAGAGTGATAATTTGAACCTCGACATCGATTTTCTTTTCCTAGAGGTTAAGTGCAAGAGCACTTGTGTCCGGCAATGCTTATTGTTGTTTGTTTGTGTTGCATTTTCTTATTGTTTTTGAGTGGGCTTTGACCCATTTGTGACATCATTTGGGGGTGAAATTGTCGAAAATCCGTCTTCCCGTGGAGCGGTCCGGCTATGGTAGCCTTCTTAGGGAGTAGGATAGTGACAATGTAAACCCCGACATCAATTTTTCTATGCCAAGAGGTTAAGTGCAAGAGCACTTGTGTCTGGCAATGTTTATTGCTTTTTGTTTTTGTGTTGCATTTATTTGTTGTTTTTGTTGTTTTGATTTTCTTTGATCTTATGCATGATGGTTGATGAATATGGATGTATGCATGTTGATTTATTTTGATGGATGCATATGCTATGATGAATGCAAATGTTTTTGATTTATATGTGATATGCAGAGATGAAATGGATGAATGGGATTTGTGATGTTTGGCTATGGCACCATAGACTGTTTAGAACTCTGTTATTTTGTTTTTAGGCGATTGCTTGTGATGCATGACTTTGTATGTATACATGGGTTTTCTTTTTTTGTATTTTTTGATGGTATTGTAAGGATGAAAAGTAGCGCAATTGGTTTAGAAATGTAGCTAAGGTTTTCTGAGACTCAAGACGGTTTTAACTCACTAGCCACGATTGTACTTTATCTTACAAGACTTTTGAACAAGGTATGAATCGGACTTGTTTTTGACCAAGCTATTTCACATCCCTGTGTGTGCAATTGAGTTCATTAATGTGGTATTTATCAGGATACCGCCAGTGCCAGATGGGCTTTCAACCGAACCTATACTGAGGATCACCTAATTAGCTCCACTAACTCCTTTGTTGTATTTAGTTAGATTAATCTACGGTGTTATCCAGGATGCCATAAGCTAGCTCATCCACATGCAAACATTGATCTGTACGCAAGTTAATGTGACAGATATATCGTCATGCGAGAAGTTTACCGCCAGTTACCGATAGGCTATCAACCAAATCGGTACTGAGGCTTGCCTTATGACCTTTTAGAATGCTGAGAGTTCCAGGGATTCAAGTTCCACTCCCTTCTTTTCTTCAATTGTATTGGGATACTTGCTCGTTTGTAGTGATAAGATCACTGTTTATTTTGATTTGTTTTTCTTTTGAGCAAGGGATTGGGGACATGGAGTGATGAAAATCACTATCGTTTGTGCCCTTTGATTTGTGCACTTTGAGATGTCAAGTATTTGATTTTTGATATTTTGCAAATTTTTGATGTTTTGCAACTATTGAGAACTTTAGGGATTCTTAGGGAATTGGGTAGGGAGGATGCTTGTCCTTTTGCCAACTCTCAGCATTCTTTGGGTCATTCACACAGGGGGATGAGCAAGATAACCGTTTCGCTTATGGTGACCTAGATTACTGTGCAGGTTTCATCTTTCGTTCACACAACTCTGGAATTGTTTAATGTTTTTATTTGTGTTGGGATGTTATGTAACAAGGTGTATTTCAAGTATGACTCTACCTTCGTAAAATCTGTCTGACTTGATACATTACATGGCTAAAGAGCAAAATGATGACTGAATCACAAAAACTCTTGATACATTAAAAGACCACTGACTCTAGTGTGGTAAAAGTAATGCATGGTGTTTTTGTTTTTTTTTGTAAAATGGAACAGTGTGGAACAAGATGGACTAGCGGAGCAATTACAGCCTATGGTGCCTTTGACCTATACGACCACAAATATGCAATGTATGGATGCAATGATTTAATGAGTAATGTATTTTTGTATTTTTGATGGATATGAATATGAAGTGCGAGAAGAACTCTCTATTGATGAATTTGAGTATGCCTAGAAATGAGATGCAATTTTTTTGTTTTTGATGATTTTTGTTGTTTTTGAATTTTCTTGATTTTTGACCAAGTGATTGCGATAATCCTTGGAGCTTTTTGGGTTTTGACCAAGTGATTGCGATAATCCTTGGAGCTTTTTGTTTTGACCAAGTGATTGCGATAATCCTTGGAGCTTTTTGGGTTGACCAAGTGATTGCGATAATCCTTGGAGCTTTTTGGGTGACCAAGTGATTGCGATAATCCTTGGAGCTTTTTTTTTTTTTTTTTTGGCTTTTTGGTTTGACCAAGAGATTGCGGGAATCCTTGGAGCATTTTTGGGATATGGCTCTCTTAGATATGAAATGGTCGCAAATGACTGATATTCAAGGGTTCTGTTTCCTTGATACCGTCAAGAGAAGCTAGCCGGTACGTCCCGGGTCCTATTTTGCTATCAATGACATAAGGACCTAACCAATTTGCCGCGAACTTGTCCCTTAGGTGGGACGGCAAATTAGAGTTCTGTTGGTTTTCCTTCAAAACCAAATCACCAACCCGAAAGTCCCTTAGGTGAACTTTCATGTTGTAAGCTTTCTTAAGCCGCTCTTGATAGATACATAGGTGCTCAAGAGCATTAACGCGTCGTTCGTCAAGCAACGTAAGTTGGTCTAATCGGGCTTGCCACGCAGTGTCATCATCGATGAACTCCTGCATTGATATGCGGAGGGAAGGAATTTCCAACTCGAGAGGCATTACTGCCTCTGAGCCATACACGAGCGAAAATGGAGTTGCCCCAGTTGGCGTCCGAATGCTAGTGCGATAAGCCCAAAGGGCAAGTGGGATTTGTATGTGCCAATCCTTATGATTGTCTGCGACTGTCTTTTTAAGGATGGCGACTAGTGTTTTGTTTGATGCCTCTGCTTGCCCGTTTGCTTGCGGATAATAGGGTGTTGAAAAGTTGTGCTGAATTTTGTACTTTGTGGTCAAAGCACGCACGTCTTTGTTCTTGAATGATGGCCCATTATCTGAGATTATTTTGGATGGAATACCAAAATGACATATGATGTTATGCAAGATGAACTCCACAATGCGGGGTCCTTTCGTTGAGGTTAACGGAATTGCTTCCACCCATTTGGTAAAATATTCTGTGGCCGTTATGATAAACGTGTGACGGCCTGACGATGCAGGGGAGATCTTTCCGATTAGATCGAGGCCCCACTATGAAAATGGCCAAGCAGACTGGACTTTCTGTAGGGCCTGGGAAGGTACGTGCATCAAATTGGCATGATGTTGACATTTCATGCACTTCTTGACATATTCGCAACAATCTCGCTCTAAAGATGGCCAATAATAGCCCATGCGGAGAATGCGCTTTGCAATGGCCATACCACTAAAGTGGCCACCACATGTACCGTCATGCGCTTGGGCGACTGCCCAAGTGGACTCTTGCTGGTCCAAACAACGAAGAAGAATTCCGTCATAGCTGCGACGATACAAAATGTCTCCTATCAAGACATACTTAGCCGCTTTCTGCTTGAATGTTCGTTTTGCGGCGTGCGTCAATCCAAAGGGAAGATTACCTAACTTGAGGTAATCTCTTATGGGTAAATACCAGTCCTGTTGATCGAAACCTTGACAGTATGAATAGCCAATCCCTTTTGAAGTTCTTCCCTAACAAATGTTGAATGGGATAGAACTTGTAAGAATAGCGTTGTGTTGCTATTAATGGGAGTGGGGGAAAACAAGGACCCCCAGTTGGCACGTTTCAGACGGTCTCGGATTCGAAAGAACTTATCCGAGGATGGTTCGATCTGGATCATGTGGATTCCTGGTGTCAAGTCTGAGCTTGCACGCTCCATCACGGATTGCGATAAGGTTTTGACTTGAATGGTTGTCATATCACCGAAAAGGTCTTGCGGGATTAGTGACCCCAAGGAGGCCATTGTGTCCGCAAAACGATTCGATGATCGAGGGAGTGCCTCGATGTCATACCATTCAAGTTTTGCCAGGAATTTGTCCACGAGGGCTTTATAGGCCTTCAAAACTGGGCATTTGCATTGATATACCCCTTTGACTTGATTGACGATTAACAGTGAATCACCAAAGATGTTCAATCTTTTGATGTTCATGGCGATTGTTGTTTGAAGACCTAGGAGCAAGGCTTCATATTCTGCATTATTGTTGGTGCATTGGAAGTTTAATTTAAATGACAGGGGCATTGGAGCGCCCTGCGGTGTGAAGAATACAATTCTCGTGCCACCACCTTGCTCACACTTAGAACCATCGAAGAATAGGGTTATGTCGGCCTGTGACTCAGGCTCATCAGAATCTGGCGATTCTGAGACATGGAAGACCCCATCATCGGGTAGTTCTATGACCAGAGGCTGATCATCTTCAAGAGGAGCCTCTGCTAGTTGATCGGCTATGACTTGTCCTTTGATAGATTTTTGCCCAATAAACTCAATGTCAAATTCCGTCAACAACATGATCCATTTTGCCGTGCGACTACTATGATAAGTACGACTCATCATGTATCGCAATGGATTCTCCTTAGACACAACATACGTAGTGTTGCTCAGCATGTAGTGGCGTAGCTTCTTGGTAGCAAACACCACTGCCAAGCAGAGTTTCTCAACGTATGCATAGTTAAGTTCGTAACTGACCAGGGTGCGGCTAAGATAGTAAGTAGCCTGTTCTTTGTGAAGTTCATTCTTTTGGGCTAGCATGGCTCCCAGTGCCACCTCAGTAGCTGAGATGTATAAGTAGAACGGCACTCCTGGTCTAGGTGGTGCCAATACTGGCGGCGAAGCCAAGTATTGTTTGATTTCGTCAAAGGTTGACTGGCACTCGTCATCCCAATGAAATGTGACCCCCTTGTGCAATAATTTGTTCATTGGTCGGCATTTGTCAGATAATTGCGCTATGAAGCGTTTAATCGACGCGACCTTTCCTTGCAGACTTCTGAGCTGCTTGATAGTGGTTGGGGGAGCCATTTCAAGGATTGCCTTGACTTTGTTTGGGTCCACTTCGATGCCTCGCTTTGAGACTATAAAACCCAAGAGTTTTCCAGATGTGACGCCGAATACGCACTTCTTGGGATTCAGTCGACCTTATGCTCTATGAGGCGATCGAGAATCTTGCTTAAGTCATCGAGATGATCTGAGCGCAAAAGAGATTTGGCTAACAAATCATCCATGTAATCTTCCAAAGTTTTGTGCATGTAATCGTGGAAGATATACGTCATGGCACGTTGGTATGTAGCGCCAGCATTTTTAAGGCCAAAAGGCATGACCTTATAACAAAATGTCCCCCAAGGCGTTGTGAACGCCGTTTTGAGTTGATCCTCAGGATTGATACGAATTTGATTGTATCCTGAGAAACCATCCATTAGGGAGAGCATTTCGTGACCTGCTGTAGCGTCTACCAATGCGTCGATGCTCGGCAAGGGGAAATCATCCTTAGGACTCGCTTTGTTTAGGTCTCAAAAATCGGTGCATATGCGAATCCTCCCGTCGGGCTTCTTGACGGGAACCATGTTGGACAGCCATGGCGGATAATCCACGTAGATGACAAATTGTGCATCCAACAGCTTTTGCAATTCATCTTTGACCATCAAGGCCATTGTTGGGTGCATCTTTCGTAGTTTTTGCTTTACGGGCTTGATTGTCGGATCAAGCGTTAAATTGTGCATGACTAGCTGCGGGTCTAGTCCTGGCATATCTTTGTACGACCATGCAAAAACCTCCTTCTTCTCTTTGAGAAGGGCAATGTAATCGGCTTGCTCTTCGGGGGAAAGACTTACCCCCAGCTTGATAATCTGTGGATTCTTTGGATCTATGTCGATATCTACGTCAGTCGTCTCCTCGACTGACATGTGGGATCCGTCCTCCAACTGATGTGGAGTTGGGATCAAATGGATATCATTAGCTGAGTTTAGGTCTACGTTTGGAACCTCGGGTCCCTCTTCAGCTTGAAAGACATCCTGAGTTGTCCTTGGGGTGAAATGAAGCATTTCACCGAAAGGCCAGTACTCTGATGGTGATAAAGGTGAATTGACGCGATCCCAGTCGATGGCATCTATGTCTAGATGCAATGACCGTGATGGATCGGTCGGATTGCGGATGGGTGCGGTCAAATCAATGGAGATCATGTGGATGGAATGAATTTGGTCTCCAGAACCGTGGGTGTGATGACTTGATTCTTTTAGATGCTCCCTATACTCCGGATCTGGCTCTACGGGAACGGGCACGAATGGATCTTCCCTAGGTGCGAATTCATCTCTATGTGCGAAAAGGAGGGCGGGGTCTTTCCTCGGCACTGATGTCATGATGGGATCTCGAGGTGGACGATGCTCATCTTGAATTTGGAGCCATGGGTCTAACACTTGGTCCCACCTCGTTGGGTCTACTTGCCATTCATGTCCTAACAGTATGCCCATCTGTCCCATTAGATCTTCATGAGTTAAAGGGCGGTGATGTCGTCGCGCATGTCTGAGATAGTCCATCTCAGTCTCATCTTCTGAATCACTTTCGAAGACCCAAAAATGTTCATCCTCTTCAGAAACTGTTGCTTGTGACGTTGAGGACTCTCCTTGTTCCAGTAAGTTGATCTGGTCCCATTGTGGTTGTTCCACTCTTGGTGGAGGGACCTGATCCTCTTGACACTGTATTGTTTCATCTGGAACCTCTAAGGGGAACAACTTTAGAAAGATGTCCGGAAGTCGTTGATGTTCTCTTTGAGGATTAATCTCTGAACTTTCGCCTCTCTCTAGCAAAGGAGAGGGATTACATTGTTCTGCCAGGGGTGTTTGTTGACCATGGGAGGTAGTCTCCCAATGTGTATTCTATATTTGGATTGGCATACGGATCTTGTGCCAATCCCCCCTTGTTGCCTATTTCTAGGCCTTGCATATTTTCAACCAAGATGTCTAAGGGCAGGGGATGGTTGAACCCTACTCCTGACTTGTCATATGGCATCTGATATCTTGGTTGGCAAAGGACCCGCATCCCTTGCTCATATCTGCCTAGCCCGTATCCATGCCAATTGCATTGGCCGAGATATTTTAGGGCAAAATCTGGGTTTGACAGATAGTTGATGTTTTCAACAAAAGGTTCTTCGTCTGCTTCCTTTTGTTGGCATGGTTCAAGACCATGATCAAGGCCCCCATACACAAAATTTGTCTGGTTTGGTGGGTAGCCTAGAGGAACAATTGTCCCTATGGGAAGGCGAGGTCTTCCCATGTCTTGTCTCGACTCCAATGTAGGGGTTGCCACAACATTTTGCACTAAGTACTCCCCCAGGCCCGTACTGGCCATTTCAACAGTGATTGTTGATGATTGGGTGGGAGGAAACGGTAGTCCTTCCTGAGTCCATTCCATTTTTGGTGGTTCAGGAGTCTTGGTTTCTGTTGTGTTGGGTGTTTCCTCTGTTGATATTGTTGAAATTGTGGGCAACCCCTCTTCTAGAGGCTTAACCTCTTCCATGATCTGTTTTCCCTTGTCCTTCTATTGGGCCGTGATAGGTGGCATTGATGATGAAGGAGCAGGTGATGAAGTCTCACCTGGCTGGGATTTTGCCTTGTTGGTCACCAATGGTGCCTGCGGTATTGGACCCTGTTTAGATGGATTTAACTGGAAATCCAAATGCGTTGAAGGGAGGGTCGATTGAGGTATGAATTGTACCGCATTGCAATACTTGAAGGGCTCTAAGTCCATTGGGACTACATGTATTTCTCCTTCATAAGCATACTTTAAGCATTGGTGGGCGATCGAAGGGACACACTTCATGTCCCTGATCCAAGGCCGCCCTAGCAGTATATTATAAGCCATTTCGCCTTCCAACACATGGCACAGTGTAGGTATTGACTTTTGTCCTACCTGGACAGGCAGAACAACCGTGTCGACTTGTCGAGCATATTGCATCGTTAAAAGCTCGCAGTGTATACGTGGAGGCTGTGATGTGAGAGGCTGGCGACTTCAAATGTTTTAAGGCTGCAGTGGTAATGATGTTACTGGACGAGCCAGTATCTATCAACACCCTCTTGTACGGAATCTCGTTGACCCGCGCGATAACGTGCAGGGGTGGATCTGCCATGTCATTTGATATCGTTTTGACCTCATCTTCTCTGAATGTGATGACCGGCTCCGTACATTGTTTCACATGTCCCACGAAGTTGTTGAAAGAATTTGCTTCGTGAGGCTGTAATTCAATGGCTTTTAAAATGTCCATAAGAGCTTCCCTATGGGGTGCTGACTGTTGAATAAGCTCGTAAATGGACAGCCTAGCCGATGTGGTCCGCAAACTCTGCGTGAGTTTGGTCCGTATCGTGACCTCGGGTCTAGGCGGAGGCAACTACGTTGGGCGTTGTTGAGGCTGCGATGTTGTCGGAACTTCCCTCGTAGCTACCTCGGGGGCAACTGCTGGGTACCTTCTGTTCCTTGTTACTATGCTAATCATTCCCACAAATCCTTGCATGGGAAGATCTTGTCGCACCTCGTTAACATGGAGAGGTTTTGCCTGTTCTTCGTGGGCAGGCAAAGGGTCTTTGAATACCCCCATTTGTTGATTGTTTGGCGCTATGGGGTTGTCCACGGCCAATGTTCTATTGTCGATCAAATCCTGGACTAATTCTTTGAATTTCCAGCATCCATTCAAATCATGTCCTCTGCGCCTATGGAATCTACAGTACAATTCCTCTCTGTATCCCCTAGGCTTAGGAGCGTTAGGGTCTATAGTTTGGATTTCTGGCAGAGTGACTAAATTTGCCACTGACAAGCGGTCAAATAAGGAGTCCCTAGACTCCGCATATGGGGTGAAATGTCGCCTAGGGTGACGCGGGTAATTCTGCTCCTATTTTCTATTATCTCTTTCATAACCAGGAGGCACTGCTTGGTAATTAGCCTTTTGGGGCTGCATTTCTTGCACAGGCACGGGAACATTTATCGCAACTTGGTTGACTGTAGCATGTTGTGGTTGCGTTGTCCCGATTTTAGTGGTTTTATTCCACTCTTTCTTTTTAGGCTTGGCGATTGCGCCTTCGCCTATCTTAATCTCTTCTATAACTCTGGCTTGCGCCAAAGCTTCTTCTAAGCTGTCGTATTGCCATAGCAACAATAGACCAGAGATTGATTTTAAGCAACTTTTTGTGAACATCTGCGTGAGATCAGACATAGGGGGACGGTAGGGTAACTTAGAAAGCAAAGCTCTCCATCGATTCCCGTATGCTGCCATTGTTTCTTCCTCAAATTGCTTGAGGCTCGCCAGATCACTCAGTGATGCCTTCTTCCTTGTGTTGAAGGCAAAGCGTTCAAGAAACGCATCTACTAATTGATCTAAGTTGCTTATGCTTGTGTTTGGGTAGTTGTGTGAACCAATCCGAGGCGGGGCCTACGAATGTGGTTATGAATGTTCTAAGCAACAATGCGTCATTATCTTGGATGTCGAAGCATTGGCTTAGAAATCTTGTAACGTGTTCTTGTGCGTCCTCTTCACCTTTAAAGATTGCCAATTGAGGCAACTTGAAGTGCTCGGGGTAAAGAGGTGTAGGCACTGAGGGATGCACCGGATTACTGCGGAGTTGACGTAATGTGGGTTTTTGATGCCCAGCAGCTTTTGTTTCCACAGACTCCAAACGCTCTAATAGCGCTTGGTATGCATCGGAAGATTTTATTTCTTCCTCTCTTGTTTGCTCTCGTTGTAAGTTATGGTAAACTGGAGGCCTATGGAGGGGTGGCCGAATGGCAGCCCTCCTACCTTGATGGGGAGTTTCAACATATTCTACTTCTGGTTCGTACTCCTCATAAAATTCTTGAGGAGTCTCTGGGTGAGACCTATGACCCTGATCGAGTCCTCGTTGAAGGTACCCATCATTGTTTCGGGGAGTGGCCTCCCTCTCGGGTCTATAAGGTCTTGGAGGCAAAGCTTGACGAGGTCGTGGAGACCTGTCCTGCACCAACGGATTATGCCTCTCATATTGTTCGGCTCTTTGGATGCGAGGGGTTGGCTCCCTCTCAGGTAGTTTATAGCGTAGCTCATCCGCTTCGCGTTGCATGCGCTCTCTATCCAAGCGGTGTCGATACTCTATCTCCTGATGACTTTGTTTAAGCCGCATGATTTGGGCTTGATGGGTGGCATGTTGGGCGACTATCGGGTCAATTTGGTCTACCCTATTTTTCTCAGGAGGTTCGAATGTTCCTCCTATGTGTTTGCCTTGATTTTGATGATCTAAAATTTCAATGGGTCGCTTCCCTCTGTCGAGGTAGGCGGCATGTACTCGAGGTTCTGGCCTCAAGGGGTGATCATGATGTCCAGCTGGTGCGGAAATGCAAGGTTCCCACGTTGTATGTTGTTGTCCTTGAGGAATGCGATGATCTTCCTCGCGCTCCCTCTCATAGGTGTGAAGGGGGTGGGCGGAGTTAGGTCGCCCTATGTAAGGAGCCCTACGCTCTGGATTTTGTCTCTCTGTTCTGATGGGAGGTAAAGAAGGGATACCATATCCACGTTGTCCCTCCAAATGGATGGTGTGCCTGTCTAGCGCTTCATCGCGTCGTGGCCACTCATGTCTAACCTCAGAAGGTGATTCTCTATTTATATCAAGGTCTACATGTAGGGCGTCTTCCCGAAAGGGGCTGCTTTGAATGGGCATACCCCACCGAGGATTCTGAATTGGATTCTTTTGTAGGTTAGACCGATAAGGCGGTATGACCAAATCCTCAAGACTGAAGCGAAGGCGACTTGTGCCTGCTTCTTGTGTACCTTCCGGAGCTTCTGCCCTTGATTGGGCTTGGCTGCGGGTGTACACCATTGCGGTGCTTCTATACTATCTAAATAGATTTTTATCTCTTTTATGATGATTTTTTTTTTTTTTTGTCTACACTAAGCAGAAATAAACACACGCATACACAAATCGTGATTATCTCTTTTAAGGATTATTGGTGTGCCCTAAACTGGTTTAGTGCATTTTGATGTTTTGTTTTGTTTTTGTAGGTTTTGAAGATCGTTTAAATGCATTATGACGGCTCATATAACTCCCAAAATGGTCGCCCCTTCAATATACCAACCAGGCCGATATACCAACCTCTCTATATACCCGCCCTTACGAGAGGGAGACTATAGGTACGTGAGAGCAGAAGGTACATGGTACGTAGGTAGTACGAAAGGGGGATTGTCCTGTTAATGGCACCTACCATAGAAAACTTATCCTCGCGCGCATGGGAATCACCCCAGCGACACTCGGTCTGCTTTCGTCAGGATTTACGCCTAACAACAGTTGACAATCGGGAAATGGATGCAAAGCTAAGCCAAGGTGGTGATGAACCCACCGTTGGTCTTGCTCAAGGGCTGGGGTCTTACGACCAGCTCCTTGGTTTAAAATTGTTGCGTGGAGTGTGTGAGATTCATTTTATTTAGCGAAAATGAAACAAGCATAAATGACTTTTCCCTAAGCAATGCAGGATAAAATGAAAACAGTCAAAGAAACAGAAACAGAAACAGAAAATTTAACAGAGATTATAAAAATCCCTACCTCTTCTCTGCCTGCTCCGATTGCTTCTGAATTTCTGCTCTGAAAATTTACAGACAAAAAATCGTCCCTTGGTGAGACGAATTACAGAACAGAAATCGTCCCCTACAGAGACGATTTTAAAATCGTCTTAGGGTGAGACGATTTCCAGTAGAGTATTCGTAACAGTCAGAGACGATTAACAGTCTGCAATAAAAAAATGTACCTGTCAAGCACAAAACACAAAAACCCGATTAGTTTTCTGTGATCTTAAAAAAAAATAGGGAACAATGTCCCACCGTGATCGCCACTGAAAGCACGAGATTTCGGGCAAAGGAAACACTAATTGCGATGCAACCAAAATCAAAAGCGCTTAAGTCCTAGAAATGTAAATTGCATGAAATGAAAGAAACGCATTGGAAGAGATAAAAGCAAATGGAAGAAAACACAGCCCTCTTCATTAAAATCTCTTGATCCTCGGTTACAATGCGCCTCCTCCCTTTTTAGGGGCTAGGAGCGTTAAAATTGTCTTTGATTACAATCACTTAATGTTCCTCTTTTCGCGTGCCCACGATTGAAATGGGCGGGCCAAGACGATGCCGCCGCTGATGTTGATGAGTCTTTGACCTCTGCTGCTCCTCCTACGAACAAAGAAACAACGAATATGTCAGTAGCACCTGCTGCAAATAAAAAGTGTTTGTTCTCTAAAATCATCAAAAGATGCATGTAAACATTTGTCTGAAACAGTAAGTAAAGTGAGTCCAAATGGCCTGAAAACCTGACAGAAGATAGAAGATATTACCAGAAGGCCATTGCCACTGAAACAGTTGGCCAATCTGCCTTCACCTGGAAATCGTCCCTGGGCAGGACGATTTCTGACTGCTAATCGTCCCCGGGTGAGACGATTTCTACTGTGTTGAAAGGGCCGAAGTGATCTGCTCCAATGTCGACTCCCGAGACCTCCAAAACACCTGCAGATAGAGGGGTTATGTAATTGGGGCCATTTTGGGACGACCCAGATGGTCGGATTCTCCCAATTTGGCCTCTATCCTCGGGAATTTGATATCGCCTCCTGCAAGTTAGTGAAACAACAAAGCGACACAAAACATACTAGAATCTGATCAAAAGTTATGAAATTGCAGCTATGAGTTCACCAAATAGAATGACACAATATGCAATGCAAACAAATAATATAGAATGCTAAAAATAATGGAACTTGAGAAGTGCGGGGGTGCCCAAGTGGGCCTCCCACCGTTGGCACTTGATTTCGGCGCCAATCCACTAGGGATGGGCCCAAAACCTCTTAGGATTGGGGGGTCGGCAAATTGGTTGGTTCAGGTGTCCATGTGTTGGATTTGGGTCAGATTCAAGCTTCCAAAAGCCACCCAACAACCTCCCTTGCAAAAGAGATTGGTGGATGTGAGAAGGTGAACCAAAGGGGATGCAAGTGGGTCTTCAACTCGACAGCACTTCGTTGCTTGAAATCTCCTTCAACCTGTCTATTTTGGGTGAGAAAAGTCCCACCTTTTATAGACCCATGGGGTCTCTTTTGAGAGGGAAGCACAAATGCCATGTGTTGGTCATAGGTGCCATGTGGCAGTCATGTCTCCCCATGAGGGAGGGGAGTCCTCCATTGACTTGGGCTTTCATAATTGCCTTTGTGATAGTCTTCTAACGGCCCATCTGCCCACCCACACATGCGTGCGAGGCAGGAGTCATCAACTGACTGTTTGTGGCTGCCACTTGGCGCCATTTGTCTTTTTGCCCGTTAAACTTGGAAATCGTCCTTACCGGAGACGATTTCAGAAATCGTCCCTGGGTGAGACGATTTCAAGTTAGTAATCATCCCTGGGTGAGACGAATACTGGGCAAAGTGTCCAAGTGTGCCAAATTGCTTCTTGACCTTACAAAATTGCTATGAAAGTGGTTAAGACCATTGTTTGACCTCTGAGGGCTGCCCTGGGGGTTGTGTTTGTCAAAGCGATCAGTGTTTGCAGTCACATAATCGGATTGGTGCTGTTTTGGTGTCTACATTTTTAATCTAAAGGAATTATCCTACAGTGTCACCTATTGCCTTGAGGGTATCCATTTTATAAACTTCAATGGGTAACCCAAGCATCCTAACCAAGACTGTTACTAGAGATAGATTTACATTTTAGGTGAAAAACCTTCATACCAACGGGTAAGGAAGAGTCTTACTCTTCCCATAAACCAAGCACCCCATTTTAGGATTTTTCTCTTTATTCCCTAGAAAAAAAAATTGATAGGAAGAAACCTTTGGGAATAAATTATAGAATATGAAAGCACGAGGATACGAAAACAAAAAGGAAAATGCCCAATACGATGCCTGTAAAACCAAACTTAACGCTAAAAGCCTATATATTGAAAAATGCATGAAAAGAAAGAAACATAAACGAATCGACACAAGATAAAAGCAATATGGAATACAGCCCTCTTTATTGATATGCTTTTAAAGTCATGTTACAATACGTCTCCTTCCCTTTTAGGGGATAGGAGCGTCAAATATGTTTCTTGTCACATCCATGGATAGCAATCCTTCTTCCGCGTGCCCACATGTAAGATGGGCGGACCAAAACATCGCCGCCACTTGTGTATATGATTGTTGACTCCTTCCTGCTCCTCTGATGTCGAAACTACTGCATTCAAGGAAACATAAAATATTCGGTAGCACCTGCAGATAGAATAGAACATGTATTTCCCAAGGCCTACTGTTAGTGTATGCATGAAAATATTAAACCGATAACCAAATAATATCAAAACGACCTAAAAATTTGATAGAAGCATGAATATGTTACCAGGAAGCCACTACAAAAGGAACAGTCAAGAAATTCCTCACATATTTGTATTCGCTCCGGGGCGGGACGAATAAACCTACAACAAATTGTTAGAAAGCACCCTCTCCAATGTCCTATCCAGGAAGCTCCAAATGACCTGCAAAGTTGGGGTTAGCTAATTGGGGGTATTTTGGGATGACCCAGATGGTCATATTTCTCCAATTTGGCCTATATCACCCAGAATATGATGGCGCTATCTGCATGTTAGTAAAGGCGGGAAATGATAAAAGCATGATCAAAACTTGTCAAAATGAAGTGAAATTTAAACTACAACCTATTTAAATAACCTAGAATAAGATGCAAAAGAAAAATCAGAGAAATCTACCACATATTTCTATTCACTCCGAGGTGGGGCGTTTAGAACTGCGATAGTTTGGGGGGTGCGCGGGGGCAGGACGCCCACCGTTTGGGACTCTGTTTCGGCACCAATCCACTTGGGATGGGTCCAAAACCTCTTATGGGGTGTTGTCGGAAAATTTTGTGGGATATTGTGGCCAAATGTTCGGGTTTGGGCTCTGGATTTGCGCTTCCAATAACCACCCTATGACCTCCCTTCCAAAAGAGATCAAGGATGTGAAAGGCACAAATCAAAAGGTATGTGTGTGGATGTAAAATGGCAGCACTTCGTTGCTCAAAATGCTACCTCTCTCCTCTATATTTTGGGTGAGAAGACTCACCAATTTATAGACCTAGGGTCTCTCTGTTTGAATGCGCATGCGAGGGCGCCACTGGAGTTGCATGTCCTATTTTGGGAAAAATATTATTCCCTGATTTAGAGTCTCCTTGCATGAGGCCTCCAAAAATCAAAGACATGCATGACTGAAGTCTCTCTCCTTGATTTGAAGTCATTCCTCGCAATTGCATGGCCTGAAGCTGTAGTTAACTGGTGGACCTGTCGAGGTTTGACTTTTTTTGCCAGTCAAACCTTCTATTCGCCTCACCCTGGGGCGAATGCTGATAATCGTCCCTGGGTGGGACGAATACCAGTTTGTATTCGTCCCAGGGTGGGACGAGTAGGGAGCAAGGTGCCAAAAAGGTGCCAAATTGACCTTTGACCTTCCAAACTACTTTTGGGAGTGGTTAGGACCACTGTTTAACCTCTCGGGGGCTGCCCTAGGGGTTGTGTGTGTCAATGCGATCAGCGCTTGTTGTCACATAATCGGATTGGTGCTTGTTTTGGTGTCTACGAGATGCCCCTTTTTGGGATGCATTGTGCAAGGCACAACGCCGAGCAAAAATAGATAACCAAAGCACTAATGATTAGGGTTTCTCAGTAACCTAACCAACTTTTGATGCCCCAAGTATGGAAAGGGCACGCATTCTTGAATCCTTGCTTCTGACGAGCTAAGGAACTTAATTCAAGTGTTAACCTTTTTCGGTGAGGTGTTACTTGAGCTTGGACATTGATCAGTCATGAATAGGCAAAGGGCGCAACCTTTTGTCTATGGGAACCTTGAGTTCATGATTCATGAATGCCAAGTGTTTGATCAGCTTGTGATTATTGCTTGTTTGCTGCCCCAAGCAGGAGCGTGATTGTCTTTGTCAATGATCCTTTGAATGCGTGTTATTTCCTTGATTGGGTGTGTTTTTGTTGATTGGTGACTAAGTGTGACTACCCCCTCAAGCGACGAATCGATGAGGGAATGACCAACATGAGAAAAGTGACGAGTCGCTTGACCCAAGATGACTTAGGTAAGGGTGCCTTCAGTTGTTTACCGTTGAATGCGTAAGCAGTTTCCGAACATTCTGACCTATTTTTGGTGGGTTTCAACCCATTTTGTGATGCATTTTGGAGCTGAAATTGTCAAAAATTCATCCTCTCGTGGAGCGGTCCGGCTATGGTAGCCTTCTTAGGGAGTAGGATAGTGACAATTTGTAACCCCAACGTCTTTTTTGGATGCCAAGAATGTCAGGCGCAAAGGCGCCTTCGTTCGGCAATGTTATTGCTATTTTTGGTTGGGTTTTGACCCGTTTTGCGACGCCGTTTGGGGATGAAATTCTCGAAAATTCGTCCTCCCGTGGAGCGGTCCGGGAGTAGGATAGTGAGGATTTGTGACCCCGACATCTATTTTGCATGCCCAGAATGTCAAGTGCAAAAGCACTCTCATTGGACAATTTTATTGCTTGTTTTTGGTGCATTTTGTGCAATTTTTGATGTTTTTGAAATTTTTGCTCTGTATTCATCCTTGGGTGGGACGAATACCAGTTTAGTAATCATCCCAGGGTGGGACGAGCACTAAACAGAGCGCTCATCCCAGGGAGGAATGATTACAGGCTCAAAAAGCCTATTTAAGGGCCAAAACTGGGTTTTGGGCTCATTTGCATTTGTTTTTCCTGGCGATTTGGAGCTCTAAGGAGGAGGAGGTCAATTCTGCGAAGCGAAGCGCTGCTAAATTTTTCCCCCACCATGAGTTCATGGACCGGATCCTCAAGTGGTGGAGCCGAAGCGAGACCAGTGAGTGTTCTTCCTCTTTATTGTTTGTTTGCGTTATAATTTGAAAACCGCAATTTGTTTTTTTTTTTTGTCTTTTGTATTTTGTTTTTCAAATTAAAAATGAAACCTAAAAACTAGTAACTATAACAAATTAAAAACTTAGTTAGAAATAAACTTAAAAACTTAGTTGAACCCTAGTTAAACAAAGATCAAAAGTTTAGTTTAAAACTTAGTTAAAGTAAATTTTGTTTATAAACTTAGTTTAAAACATAACTAAAAAATTTGTTTAATGTTTAAAGTAAAACTTAGGTTAAAACGTAGGTTAACCTAGTTTTTTTGTTTTTTTTGTTTTTTTAATTTATCAATTTAGAGTTAAAAAACCTAGGACTAAAAATTGTTTTGAATTTTTTTGTTTTTTGTTTAATTTATCAGTTTAGAGTTAAAAACCCTAGAATTGACAAATTAGTTTTTGAATTTTTGTTGTTTGTTTTTAATTTATCAGTTTAGAGTTAAAAACCCTAGAATTGACAAATTATTTTTTTTGAATTTTTGTATTTGTATTTTTTTGTTTTTAGTTGTACATCATTGTTGTATATTCATGTTTTTGTTGTATAGTTTTTCATGGTTTTTAATGTTTTTATGTTGTTTTCTTTTGCAGGTTGTGAAGAGTCGGTATCGTGTACCTACAGTTTTCACGAAAGCGCATGAGGCGCTGACTTTGGATGATTGGGAGTGGCTTGATGCCCTTGGGCTCAAGCAAGTGACTCGACTAGAGCCTATGGTCGGGGATCGGGCCTATCTGATGGCCCTGATCAACTTATGGGAGCCCCGGACCAACACCTTCCATCTCCCAATAGGGGAGATGACGGTGACCTTGGAGGATGTCTATCGGATTCTATGGATTTTGATAGATGGACTACCGATCAGGATGACGTCGCGTGATCAGCGGACATTGCTAGACATGATGCTTTGGGCATGGGGAGGAGGTGGGTGTGGATAGCCTAGTGGAGAGGGTAGAGGGTGACTGCCTGATTGGTGGCATTTTGGTTCGATGGTGGCTTGAGATGGGTGTGTTGGGAGTGAGGCACATTGATGGGCCTCATTTCCAACATGTTGCTACCCGACTCTTCGGGTGCGAGGTTCCCGTGGAACCTGCTGGAGGTGGTGTTCAGGTTGGTGGAGTGTCCTACGGATGCACCTATGATCATGATATGGGGACAGACTCTGCTGGCATAGCTCTATGATGAGTTGTACGAGGTCCATTGTCGAAGGCGGAAGGGGATTGGATGTAGCTACTTGTTGCAGTGCTGGGCTTGGCAGCACATAGCGGTGGAGAGGCCGGTTGGGTTGCCATGGATGACTCGAGCGGAGATGGTAGACCGAGAGATTGGTTACGGGGCATTATGGCGGCGGTCTAAGGAGCAGGGAGTCGAGATGGGCAGGTGTCGTAGGGCACTATGTCGATGCCTTCGCTCGGCTTACTCTGGGGAGGTGTTTGGCGCCCCTATCGGACTGTCCGGCTGAGGCTGGAGAGTGGCTCCGGTACGTTCACAAGGGGCGGTGGCTGATTGGGCGTCATGGGACTGAGCAGGAGTTCTTCCCTTATGGTCGGGTGACATGATAGTTTGGGGTGCGCCAGGGGTTCCTGGTGAGCCCTTGATCTATCGATGTCGGGGGATGAGAGGACTTTGGCTGCATCATTGCATCGTGGGTGAGGATTTAGATACATGGATTGATGCCTAGATGTGGATGACATCGGGGTGATCTGAGTATGAGCGATGGTGGACTCTATGGTGATGGCGAGGAGAGGGGCCTTAGGAGGTAGAGGGGGGAGAGGGTGCAGAGGCACCAGAGAGGTTGGGGTGTTCCTTGTGAGGATGCGGACATGGTGGAGGTTGAGGATGTGGGTGGGATTTTGGGGTTTCGGATCAGCCAGAGACGTAGGACGTCCGGAGCAGGTGGGAGCAGTAGGTTTCAAGATGTCAATGCCTCGGGTGTCTTTGGAGGACATGAAGGTAGGGTTATGTTCTGAGAATGCATGATTGGTGGGGCTACTTTGAGGTGAGATGAGGAGCTGGGGAGGCTTTGTAGGAGAGGGATCTCTTGGGACTTAGCTAGAGCGGGAGAATGCATGGGCTGCGTACCATCGATAGGATGGGGATACCGATGCTAGGAGAGGGATCTCCTATGAATGCAGTTGGCACAAAGCGATGATGTAGTAGCGATGTACCATCGATGGGAGGCAGAGTGGTGTCGACATCGGATGGATCTAGAGGGAGAGATCATCCACCTCGGGGGGTGTACCTAAGCCCTCTAGAGGTGGGTCTTCATGCCGGATGAGGGGCAGCGATACTGAGCAGTCAACATCGTCTCATCGTAGGCGATTGGATGAGGGGGGCTCTAGTAGGCGTGATGCGGGGGCTAGCAGAAGTCGCCCTGAGGGGTCCCATAGGACCCACACCATGGGGGTAGTTCCCGTCGCACCGATCCTGCATGATCATGGTGGCCGACGCCCTAGGCTTGGGGTTTTTGAGCTTTTGCTTTTTGCGAGGTCAGAGGACCGGTTCATTGTAGCCTATGGGCATTTTTGATGATATATATATACATATGACTTTCTTTGTGTTTATACACTTTTCATGGTTTGTTTTTCTGTTTATGCATAGTTATTTATGATGATGTATGCATGTGGTATTATGAATGCGATGTTTCTAATTATATGATGTATGCATATGGAATGAATGAAATGAGTTGTTGATAACTTGTCGATGGCACCATAGACTGTACAAGATTGACTAGCTTGCTGTACTTATGGGATGGCTTTGTGGAATGACTTTGCATGTGAGAACTTTGTTTTTGTATTTTTGTATTTTTTGATGGGGATGGATGTAATGAAATGTACCAGTTGTTTAAAAATGTAGTTAAGCTTTTCTGAGATTCAGATATTTTAACTAACTAGCCAAAACTGTACATTTATCTCGCAAGACTTTTGAACAAGGTATAAATCAGACTTGAGTTTGACCAAGTTATTTCACATCCTTGTGTGTGCAATTGAGTTCATTTATGTGGTATTTGTCAGGATACCGCCAGTGCGAGAATAGGCTATCAACCAAACTCGTATTGAGGATCACCTAATTAGCTCCACTAACTCCGTTGTTGTATTTAGTAAGATTAATCCATGGGACAATCTAAGGTACCATAAGCTAGCTCATCCACATGCAAACATTGGTCTACTCACATGCAAAGCTAATGTGATAGACATATCATCATGCATTTAGGATACCACCATTGCCAGGTAGGTTGTCCACCAAACCCGTAATGAGGATCACCTAGATGGTTTTCGAATGCTGAGAATTCCAGGGATTCAAGTTCAGGCTTTTTATTTGCTCAATGTGTTAGGATACTTGCTCGTATACATAATGATGAAAATCACTGTTTATTTTTCTTTTTGTTTTTCTTTTTGAGCAAGGATTTTGAATAGTGGTGATAACCACTGTTATTTGATTTTGCATTTTGAGCTTCGTAAGGTTGAGCTTGTAGGTTTTTGGCTTATGAATGACCTTGATCCTTTTGGCCTTGGGGATGACTACCCATCCTGTTCAGGGACGTGTAGTATGAATCCTTACGACTTTGGGAACCAAAGGGGATTATGGAGATTATGAAGTAAGGGCATTGATCTTTTAGGCCTTGGGGATGACTACCCATCCTTGTCAGGGGTGTGTAGTACGAATCCTTACGACTTTGGAGACCAAAGGTGATTGGAGATGATCGTGATGATGGCTTGTTGGGATTTTGTTTTTGAATGGTCATTGATCCTTTTAGGCCTTGGGGATGACTACCCATCCTTGGCAGGGGCGTGTAGTACGAATCCTTACAACTTTGGGGACCAACGGTGATTGGGATTTTTGGTAGTGGTGAAAACCACTGTTTATTAGGGGGAATTGATGGGGAAGAGCTTGTCCTTTTGTCAATTCTCAGCACTCTTGAACCATTCGCACAGGGGGATGAATAGGCTAATCTTTCACCTATGGTACCCTAGACTGCTTTGTAGGTGTCTCTTGCATTCACACAACTTGGGAATTATTTTATGTGTTTTAACTTGTGTAGGGATGTTACATAACGAGGCTT
This sequence comes from Wollemia nobilis, assembly GCA_028583015.1. Lineage (NCBI taxonomy): Eukaryota > Viridiplantae > Streptophyta > Pinopsida > Araucariales > Araucariaceae > Wollemia > Wollemia nobilis. Next base: position 1,330,067 of record JAQPPZ010002916.1, on the reverse strand, counting down.
GATCCAAGTAAAACTTTCCCTTGTAAAATCCGTTTAACTTTGTACAGTTTTTGGCTAGAAATTTAAAGACAACTGAATGACGAAAACCCTACATACATTAGGAGACAACTGACTATGCTAAAAATGGGGATGGTGTTATTCTGGATGTATGTGTTTATAAAATGGATGGAATGTGGAAAATGAAGGAATTGCCTAGCAATTACAGTCTATGGTGCTTGTGACATGTATGACCTACAAATATGCAATGTATGGATGCGATGCCTAATGCAACTTATATTTTTGTATTTTGATTTTTACGAGTATGCATGGAATTAAGATGCAATTTTTTTTTTATTTTTGATGATTTTATTGTTTTTGTTTGTTTTTGAATATTTATTTTGACCAAGCGGTTATGGGTACCCTTGGAGCTTTTGGTTTGACCAAAGGGTTTATGGATACCTTTGGGGCATTTTTTGGGTTGACCAAGCGATTGTGGGAATCCTTGGAGCTTTTGGTTTGACCAAAGGGTTTATGGATACCTTTGGGGCATTTTGGGTTGACCAAGTGATTGTGGGAATCCTTGGAGCTTTTGGTTTGACCAAAGGGTTTATGGATACCTTTGGGGCATTTTGGGTTGACCAAGCGATTGTGGGAATCCTTGGAGCTTTTGGGTGGACTATGGCTCTCTAAATGTGGAATGGCCTCAAATGACTGATGTTCAAGGGTTCTAGTTCCTTGATTCCTTCAAGAGAGGCGAGCCGGTATGTTCCAGGTCCTATTTTACTATCAATCACATAAGGACCTAACCAGTTTGCCATGAACTTGTCCCTTAGATGGGACGACAAATTAGAATTCTGTTGGTTCTCTTTTAAGACCAAGTCACCAACCTGAAAGTCCCTTAGGTGAACCTTCATGTTGTATGCTTTCTTAAGTCACTCTTGATAGATACGCAAATGCTCGAGAGCATTGACGCGTCGTTCATCGAGCAACGTAAGTTGGTCTAACCGGGCCTGCACGCGAGTGTCATCATCGATGAACTCTTGCATTGAAATGCGTAGGGAAGGGATTTCCAACTCGAGAGGCATGACTACCTCGGAGCCATACACCAGCAAAAATGGAGTTGCCCTAGTGGGCATCCGAATGCTAGTGCGATAAGCCCATAGGGCAAGCGGGATTTGAATGTGCCAATCTTTATGACTATCTGTGATGGTATTTTTGAGGATGGCGACTAGCATTTTGTTTGACGCCTCTGCTTGCCCATTTGCCTACGGATAATAGGGTGTTGAAAAACTATGCTGAATTTTGTACTTTGTTGTCAAAGCATGCACATATTTATTCTTGAATGACGTCCCATTATCCGAGATGATCTTGGATGGAATACCAAAATGACATATGATGTTATGTAAAATAAACTCCGCAATGCGGGTTCCAATCGTAGAGGTTAGCGAAATTGCTTCCACCCACTTGGTGAAGTACTCTGTGGCCGTTATGATGAACGTGTGATGACCCGACGATGCAGGGGAGATCTTTCGATTAGATCAAAGCCCCACTACAAAAAAGGCCAAGTCGATTGAATCGGTTGCAAGGCCTGAGAAGGTACGTGTGTCAAATTAGCATGGTGTTGACACTTCATGCACTTCTTTACATATGCACAACAATCTCGCTCTAAATATGGCCAATAATAGCCCATGCGAAGAATGCGCTTTGCGATGGCCATACCGCTGAAATGGCCACCACATGTACCATCGTGGGCTTGGGTGATCGCCCAAGCGGACTCTTGCTGGTCCAAGCAATGGAGGAGGATTCCTTCATAGCTTCGACGATACAAAATGTCTCCTAGCAAGACATGTTTTGCCGCTTTCTATTTAAATGATCTTTTCATGGCTTGTGTCAATCCAAGTGGGAGGTTACCTAACTTGAGGTAATCCCTTATGGGTGTGTACCAATCTTGCTGATCAGAAACCTCGATGGTATGAACGACCAATCCCTCTTGAAGTTCATCCCTAGCAAAAGCTGAGCGGGAAAGAACTTGTAAAAATAGCGTTGTGTTGCTATTAAGAGGGGTCGGGGAGAACAAGGACCCCCAGTTGGCTTGAGTCAGACAATCTTGGATTCGAGAGAACCTATCCTGAGATGGTTCAATCTGGATCAGGTGGATTCTTGGCGTTAGGTCAGAGCTTGCTCGCTCCATCATGGATTGCGATAATGTTTTGACCTGAATGGTCGTCATTTCACCGAAAGGGTCTTGCGGGATTAGTGACCCCAAGGAGGCCATAGTATCCACAAAATGATTCGATGATCGAGGGAGTGCCTCGATGTCATACCATTCAAGTTGTGCTAGGAATTTGTCCACAAGGGCTTTGTAGGCCTGTAGAACTGGGCATTTACATTGGAATACCCCTTTGACTTGATTGACAATTAACAACGAATCACCAAAGATGTTTAAACGTTTAATGTTCATGGTGACTATTGTTTGAAGACCTATGAGCAAGGCTTCGTATTCTGCATTGTTGTTGGTGCACGGGAAGTCTAATTTAAATGATAGAGGCATTGGAGCCCCTTGCGGTGTGAAGAATACAATTCTCATGCCACCTCCTTGCTCACATTTAGAACCATCGAAGAATAGGGTCATGTCAGCCTGTGACTCAGGCTCATTAGAATCTGGCGATTCTAAAACATGGAAGACCCCATCATCCGGTAGTTCTATGGTCAGAGGCTGATCATCTTCAAGAGGAGCCTCTGCTAGTTGATCGGCGATGACTTGACCTTTTATGGATTTTTGTCCAATGAATTCTATGTCAAACTCCATCAACAACATGATCCATTTTGTCATGCGGCTACTATGATAAGTATGACTCATCATGTATCACAATGGATTCTCCTTAGACACAACATACGTCTTATTGTTGAGCATGTAGTGGCATAGCTTTTTGGTAGCAAACACCACTGCCAAGCAGAGCTTCTCAACGTATGCATAGTTAAGTTCATAACTGACCAGGGTGCGGCTAAGATAGTAAGTAGCCTGTTCTTTGTGTAGTTCATTTTTCTGGGATAGCATGGCACCCAGTGCCACCTCAGTAGTTGAGATGTATAAGTAGAATGACACTCCTGGTCTAGGTGGTGCCAATACTGGCGGTGAAGCCAAGTATTGTTTAATGTCATCAAAGGCTGACTGGCACTCGTCATCCCAGTGAAATGCTACCCCCTTGTGCAATAATTTATTCATGGGTCGGCACTTGTCAGATAGCTGCGCTATGAAGCGCTTGATTGACGCGACCTTTCCCTACAGGCTTCTGAGCTGCTTGATGGTAGTTGGGGGAAGCATTTCAAGGATTGCCTTGACTTTGTTTGGATCCACCTCGATTCCTCGTTTGGAGACTATGAAACCCAAGAGCTTTCCAGATGTGATGCCAAATACGCACTTCTTGGGGTTTAGTCTGACTTTATGTTCAATGAGGCGATCGAGGATCTTGCTCAAGTCATCGAGATGATCTGGCGCAAAAGAGATTTGGCCAACAAATCATCCATGTAATCTTCCAAAGTTTTGTGCATGTAATCATGGAAGATGTACGTCATGGCACGTTGGTAGGTGGCGCCAGCATTTTTAAGGCCAAAGGGCATGACCTTATAACAAAATGTCCCCCAAGGCATTGTGAACGCCATTTTTAGTTGGTCCTCAGGATTGATACGAATTTGATTGTATCCTGAGAAACCATCCATGAGGGAAAGCATTTCATGGCCCATTGTAGCATCTACCAATGCATCGATGCTAGGCAAGGGGAAATCATCCTTAGGACTCGCTTTGTTTAGATCTCAAAAATCGATGCATATGCGAATCCTCCCATCGAGATTTTTGATGGGCACCATGTTAGACAACCATGGTGGGTAATCCATGTAGATGACAAACTGTGCATCCAACAACTTTTGTAGCTCATATTTGACCATTAAGGCTACTGTTGGATGCATCTTACATAGTTTTTGCTTTACTGGCTTGACTGTCGGATCAAGCGTTAGATTATGCGTGACTAGCTACGGATCTAGTCCCGACATGTCTTTGTATGACCATGCAAAAACCTCCTTCTTCTCTTTGAGAAGGGCAATGTAGTCGGCTTGCTCTTTGGGGGATAGACTTACCCCTAGCTTGATGATTTGCAAATTCATTGGATCTGAGCCGATGTCTACGTCAGTCGTCTCCTCGATCGACATGTGGGATCCGTCCTCCAACTGGTGTGGAGTTGGGATCAAGTGGATATCATTTGCTGAATTTAGATCATCGTTCGGAACGTCAAGTTCCTCTTCAGCATGGAAGACATCCTGAGTCTATCCAGGGGTGAAATGGAACATCCCACCACAAGGCCAGTACTCTGATGGGGATGGCGGTGTGTCAGCGCGATCCCAGTCTATAGCATCTAGGTCTAGATGCAATGACCATGTTGGGTCGGCTGGATTATGGATGGGGGTGGTTAAATCAATGGAGATCATGTTGATGAAATGATTTTGGTCTCCATTACCATGGGTGTGGCTGCTCGGACATCCTAGATGATCTTTGTGCTCCGGATCTGGCTCTGTGGGTACTGGCACAAATGGATCGGCCCTATGTGCGGATAAGAGGATAGGGTCCACCCTAGGCACTGATGGCTCTATAGGGTCTCCAGGCGGAAGATGTTCTCTGTATACCTAGAGTGGCGGGTGCAGTAATTGCTATAACTATGCCTGGTTGAGGTGCCACCTATGCCTTGGCCCTATGTGTAGTTGTTCAAACATGTCATCTATGTCCAAGGGATATTGCTATTGTCGCATATGATTGAGATAGGCCATCTCAGTTTCATCTTCATAATCACTGTCGGAGATCCAAAGGCCTTCGTTGGCTCCAACAACTGTTTGCGACATATGAGGCTCATCTTGCTCGAGCAAATTAATGTGGTCCCATCGGGGTTGTTCCGCTCTCTGCGGGGGACCTGATTCTCTTGAGGTGGCATATGCTCAATTGGAGCATTCAAAGGGAACATTGTCAGGAAGCTCTCCTGATAATCATCCATGGGAGTCACTTGTGAATGATTGCTATCAGATTCGAAAGGATCCCAAGGTGCTACCTCGTACTCGACTCATCTTCTGAAGACCCTTCTTGGTCTTGTCTATATCCCTCTTGTAGGTGAGTCCTCGAACTTTCTCCCTTTTCGACCGAAGGGAAAGGGTTGTTAAGGTCAACAAGGTTGGTTGTTAGCAATGGGTGATAATCCCCCAATGTATATGTTGTGTTAGGATTGGCATATGGATCTAATGCCAACCCATCCTTGTTGCCTATCCCTAGGCCTTGCATGTTCTCTACCAAGATGTCCAGGGGCAAGGGGTGGTTGAACCCTACTCCCGACTTGTCATACGACATTTGATATCTTGGTTGGCAAAGAACACGCACTCCTTGCTCATACCTGCCCAACCCATATCCATGCCAATTGCATTGGCCAAGATATCTCAATGCGAAGTCTGGGTTGGACAAATAGTTGACATCCTCAGCAAAGGGCTCTTCATCTTCATCTTCTTGCATGTAAGGTTCAATGCCATTATCCAGGCCCCCATAAACAAAGTTTGTCTGATTGGGTGGGTAGCCTAGAGGAACCACAGAGCCGATGGGAAGTCGAGGTCTCCCCATGTCCTGCATGGACTCAAGTGCGGGTGTTGCTACAATGTTTCACACTATATACTCCCCCAGGCCCGTGTTGGCCATCTCAACGGTGATCGTTGGCGGTTGAGGGGGAGCGAATGGGAGTCCTTCCTGAGTCCACTCCATGTAGGGTGAACTAGGCATCTCGACTTCCATTCTGCTAGGCATCTCTTCGGTAGAGATGGTTGAGACTAGGGGTGGTTCCTCTTCTAGGGGTTTCTTTCCCTTGTCCTTTGGTGTGGCCACCGTAGGTGGCATCGTTGTTGAAGGACCAGATGAGGAAGATGGACCCGACTGGGGATTTGATGGACTTGTCAATGGGGATGCCTATGGAATCGGACCCTGTTTAGATGGATTCAACTAAAAATCCAAATGCGTTGATGGAAGGGTCGATTGCGGCATGAATTGCACCGTATTGCAGTACTTGAAGGGCTCTAAGTCTATCGGGACTACATGCACCTGTCCTTCAAATGTGTACTTTAAGCACTGATGAGCTATAGAAGGGACACACTTCATGTCCCTGATCCAAGGCCGCCCCAACAAGATATTATAGGCCATCTCACCTTCCAAGATGTGGCACAATGTATGAATAGTCTTTTGTCCCACTTGGATGGGTAGGACAATTGTGCCAACCGTCGAGCATATCGCATCATTGAATGCTCGAAGAGTATAGGTGGAGGCCATGATGTGAGATGCCGACAACTTCAGATGTTTCAATGCTACTATTGTAATTATATTACTGGATGAGCCAGTGTCCACCAACACTCTCTTATACGGAATCTCGTTGACCCATGCAATGACGTGCAGGGGTGGATCCGCCACATCACCAGTCACTGATTTCAATTCATCTTCTCTAAAGGTGATGACTGGTTCTGTACATTGTTTTACATGTCCCACAAAGTTGTTGAAAGAGTTTGCTTCATGGGGTTGCAGCTCGATGGCTTTTAATATCTCCATTAGAGCCTCTCGATGGGGCGCTGATTGTTGAATGAGCTCGTATATGGAGAGCCTAGCCGACGTGGTCCTTAGACTTTGGGTAAGTCTAGTCCGAATCATGGCCACTGGTCTAGGCGGGGAAGTTGCGTAGGGTGTTGTTGAGGTTGTGACATCGATGGAACCTCTCTTGTGGCCACCGCGGGGCAGCTCCTGGGTACCTCTTGTTCCTAGTCACTATGCTTATCATCCCTACATACCCCTGCATGGGGCAATTCTGTTGCACCTCATTGACTTGAAGGGGTTTTTCCTACGCATCATGGGCAGGCAGGGGGTCTCTGAAGACTCCCATCTGTTGGTTGTTTGGCGCTACGGGGTTGTCCACCGCCAACGTCTTGTTGTCGATTAGGTCTTGCACCAAGCCTTTAAACTTCCAACATGCATTAAGGTCATGTCCCTTCCATCTGTGGAACCTACAGTACAAGTCCTCCCTGTACCCCTTAGGCTTTGGTGCATTGGGGTCTATGGTTTGAATCTCTGGCAGGTTGATCAAGTTTGTCACTGACAAGCGGTCAAACAGGGAGTCCCTGGACTCTATGTAAGGTGTGAATTGTCGCCTAGGGTGATGCTGCTGATTTTGTTCTTGCCTCTGATTTTCTCTGTCATAATTGTTAGGAGGCACCGCCTGATAGTTAGCCTTTTGAGGCTGTGTTGCTTGTGCAGGCTTAGGGACGTTTATAGCAACTTGATTGACCATAACGGGTTTCTGTTGCATGGTCCCTATTTTGGTGTTCTTAGACCATTCTTTCTTCTTTGGCTTGGCAATCTCGCCATCCTGTATCTTGATCTCCTCAATGATTCTGGCTTGCGCCAGAGCTTCCTCAAGAGTGGCATATTGCTGCAGCTGCAATAGCATGGAGATCGATCTCAAATAGCTCTTTGAGAACATTTGGGTTAGGTCGGACATGGGAGGGAGGTAGGGCAGCTTTGAAAGCAACGTCCTCCACCGGTTCCCATATGCCACCATGGTTTCTTCCTCATACTGCTTGAGGCTAGCTAGGTCACTTAGTGACACCTTTTTCTTGGTGTTGAAGGTGAAGCATTCGAGGAACGCGTCCACTAGCTGATCCAAGTTACTGATGCTATGTTTTGGCAACTGAGTGAACCAATCCGAGGTAGGGCCTACGAATGTGGTTATAAATGTTCTTAGCAACAAAGCATCATTGTCCTGAATGCCAAAGCATTGGCTCAGGAATCTAGTCACATGCTCTTGGGCATCCTCCTCTCCTCTAAAGAGTGCCAACTGGGGTAGTTTAAAGTGTTCAGGGTATGGAGGTGCCGACACTGATGGATGCATAGGGTGACTACGGAGTTGGCGTAAAGTGGGCTTTTGGGGCCCAGAAGTCTTGGTCTCCATAGACTCTAAGCGCTCTAGCAGCGCTTTATATGCATCGAAAGATTTAATTTCTTCCTCCTTAGTTTGCTCCCGTTGTGGGTTGGGGGAACTTGAGGCCTATAGAGGGGTGGCTGGATAGCAGCCCCTCTGCCTTGGTAGGGCATTTCAGCCTGCTCTTCTTCTTGCTCATACTCCTCATAGGCTTCTTGAGGAGTTTCTGGATGAGACCTATAACCATGGGTGGGTCCCCATGGAGGGTGCCCATCATTGTTCCTGGGAGTGGCCTCCCGCTCAGGTCTAGGAGGTCTCGGAGGTAGCACTTGGTAAGGTCACGGGGACCTGTCTCGCACCAAGGGGTTGCGCCTCTCATACACTTCTACTTTATGTGCATGAGGGGTTGGGACCTTCTCAGGCATAGTGTTATGAAGCAATTCGGTTGTCTGATGTTGAATGCGCTCTTTGCTAAGGTGGTATAGATGATCTAACTATTGTTGATCTTGCTTGAGCTACATGATTTGCGCTTGGTGGGTGGCATGTCTGGCAAATGCCAAGTCAATTTGTTCCATCGTCTCATGTTTAGGAAGCCTAGATGCCTCTCCTACATGTCTATCTCGGTCATGGTGATCCGAGACCCCTATGGGTTGCTTTCCTCTATCGAGGTTAGCGACATTCACCCGAGGCACTGGCCTCAATGGGTGATCCTGATATATAGCAGGTGTGGAGGTGCATCGCTCCCACATTGTGTACTGCTCTTGAGGAACGTGGTGGTCTTCCTCGTACTCCCTTTCGTATGTGTGAAGGGTGTGGGGAGAATTGTCTTGCCCTACCTGGAGAGCCTTGTGCTCTGGATTTTGTCTAGTGTTTCTAATAGTAATAAGGGGTAAAGGAGGGATGATGAAATCATGTGGCCCCTCCTTATGGACCCTATGTTGCTCTAGCACTTCATCACTAGGCCACTCATAACGAGCGTCTAAGGGAGGCCTCCTTTCTATGTTGAGTGCCACGTGTAGGTTCTCCTCTTGAAAGGATCTATGTTGAGTGGGGGTGCCCCTCAAAGAGGTGCCTCTATAGTCCTATTCTGTGGTGGCATGATGTGGACTATCTTGTGTGTCAGACCGCCAAGGCGGGATGACCAAGTCCTCAGGACTATATCGGAGGTGACTTGTCCCCCTTTGTGCACTCTCTGCAGCTCCTGCCCGTGATTGGGCTCGGCTACGGGTGTACACCATGGTGATGCTTTCCTACAAGATGCATAGATTTTTATCTCTTTTTATGATTTTTATGCTACACTAAATAGAAGGGAAACACACAATCAAAGCAATGATTATCTTGTTTAAAGATTAAAAGTGTGCCCTAAATCTGGTTTAGTGTGTTTTGATTTTTTGTTTTGAAAGCTTTTGTAAAGAACATTTAAATGCAATATGATGGCTCTTATGACTCCCAAAAATGGTCGCCCCTTCGATATACCATTGCCAGGCCGATATACCAACCTCTCTATATACCCGCCCTTACGTGAGGGAAACTATTGGTACGTGAGAGCAGATGGTACATGGAACATAGGCGGTACGAAAGGGGAATCACTCTGTTTATGACACCTACCATAGAAGACTTATCCTCATGCACTAGGAATCACCCCAACTACACTTGGTCAGCTTTCATCAGGATTTACGTCTAGCAACAATCATGATCGGGGTTATGTATGCAATATCTCAAGCCAAGGTGGTGATGAAATCCACCGTTGGTCTTGCTCAAGGGTTGGGGTTTTACGACCAACTCCTTGTTGTTTTAAATTACCACGTGGTGTGTGGGGTTCTTTTTAAGTTGCATAAATGAAGGAAACAAGCATTCAAACTCTCCTATGCAAGCAAATAACCAAGAGAAACAAAAAGCAAAAATTGATAGAAGGTGTTTTAAGACCCCTACCTCTTCTCTGCCCAAATTGGATGTCTCTGAATTTCTGCCCTAAAATTGCATAGAGAGCTATTCATCCCGGGGTGAGATGAATAATAGATCTGTATTCATCATAGGGTAGGGCAAATTCCTATTCGTCCCTGGGTAAGACGAATTCTAGCTCTGTACTCGTCATAGACTGAAATGAACAATAGTCCAGCGTTTGAAAACTTGGTACCTGTAAGCAAAAACAAGCAACTTTTGATCAGAAATTTAATCTTAAAATCAAGGGATAGAGGTCCCACCATGATCACCACTGAAAGCATGAGGATATGAAAACAAAAAGGAAAATGCCCGAATGCGATGCTTGTAAAACCAAACTTAACGCTAAAAGCCTATATATTGAAAAATGCATGAAAGGAAAGAGACATAAATGAATCGACACAAGATAAAAGCAATATGGAATATGGCCCTCTTTATTGATATGCTTTTAAAGTCATGTTACAATACGTCTCCTTCCCTTTTAGGGGATAGGAGCGTCAAATATGTTTCTTATCACATCCATGGATAGCAATCCTTCTTCCGCGTGCCCACATGTAATATGGGTGGACCAAAACATCACCGCCACTTGTGTATATGATTGTTGACTCCTTCCTTCTCCTCTGATGTCTAGATCCTATGTTCAAGGAAATATAAAATATTAGTAGCACTTGTAGATAGAATAGAACATGTATTTCCCAAGGCCTACTGTTAGTGTATGCATGAAAATATTAAACTGATAACCAAATAATATCATAATGACCTAAAAATTTGATAGAAGCATGAATATGTTACCAGGAAGCCACTACAAAAGGAATAGTCAGGAAATTCCTCATATATTTGTATTCGCTCCGGGGCGGGACGAATAAACCTACAACAAATTGTTAGAAAGCACCCTCTTCAATGTCCTATCCAGGAAGCTCCAAATGACCTACAAAGTTGGGGTTAGCTAATTGGGGGTATTTTGGGATGACCCAGATGGTCATATTTCTCCAATTTGGCCTCTATCACCCAGAATATGATGGCGCTATCTGCATGTTAGTGAAGGCGGGAAATGATAAAAGCATGATCAAAACTTGTCAGAATGAAGTGAAATTTAAACTACAACCTATTTAAATAACCTAGAATAAGATGCAAAAGAAAAATCAGAGAAATCTACCACATATTTCTAATCACTCCGGGGTGGGGCGTTTAGAACTGCGACAGTTTGGGGGGCACCCGGGGGCAGGACGCCCACCGTTTGGGACTCTGTTTCGGCACCAATCCACTTGGGATGGGTCCAAAACCTCTTATGGGGTGTTGTCGACAAATTTTGTGGGATATTGTGGCCAAATGTTCGGGTTTGGGCTCCGGATTTGCGCTTCCAATAACCACCCTATGACCTCCCTTCCAAAAGAGATCAAGGATGTGAAAGGCACAAATCAAAAGGTATGTGTGTGGATGTAAAATGGCAGCACTTCATTGCTCAAAATGCTACCTCTCTCTCTATATTTTGGGTGAGAAGACTCACCAATTTATAGACCTAGGGTCTCTCTGTTTGAATGCGCATGCGAGGGCGCCACTGGAGTTGCATGTCCTATTTTGGGAAAAATATTATTCCCTGATTTAGAGTCTCCTTGCATGAGGCCTCCAAAAATCAAAGACATGCATGACTGAAGTCTCTCTCCTTGATTTGAAGTCGTTCCTCGCAATTGCATGGCCTGAAGCTGCAGTTAACTGGCGGACCTGTCGAGGTTTGACTTTTTTTGCCAGTCAAACCTTCTATTCGCCTCACCCTGGGGCGAATGCTGATAATCGTCCCTGGGTGGGACGAATACCAGTTTGTATTCATCCCAGGGTGGGACGAGTAGGGAGCAAAGTGCCAAAAAGGTGCCAAATTGACCTTTGACCTTCCAAACTACTTTTGGGAGTGGTTAGGACCACTGTTTAACCTCTGGGGGCTGCCCTAGGGGCTGTGTGTGTCAATGCGATCAGCGCTTGTTGTCACATAATCGGATTGGTGCTGTTTTGGTGTCTACAGAATCACTCCTAGGTACTTCCAACTCCTATCAATTCATTTTCTCAAGGCTGAAACCCCTGGCCAATACCCATTAAATTTACCAAAATTGCCCTATCTTGGAGCAACAAGGATCTCTCTGAGTTGCACTCACTAACCTATACAACTAGAGATGATTCTAAGGATTTAACTATATGTCGGTCCATGGAAATGAAACTAAACTTAAAATCTATTGAAATTTATTTGAATATCCTATAGCAAATATAATATTTGATAAAAGATTTATAATAATTTGCATGCAAAATTTCTAAGATAAAGAAAAGGAAAAAAACTTAGTTGAAAAATTCTATATCTAGAAAGAATGTCTTCTCTCACTAAAGTCCTATCCCTTCATTTCTCTTCCCATCATTTGAACCCTAACTGACAAATATTTGCAATTTCATTTTTCACAACTTGAAAAATCATCACTAACCTTATTTCAAATGGTTGAATTCATAGGGTCATTTCTCCCTGAATATTACTTGGATTCTTTCATATGACCACTTATTTTAAAGCTATTAAAATTTTGCACAAGTTGGTCCAAGAATCAGTTGAATCAGATAACCTTTTGCAAAGATATGGCTCCTAAAAGATGATATATTTTTCACACATTAACCCTAATATTTTTTGAGCTCACGTTTAATTAACTAATTTATTTTAATGTCAATAATAATTATAATATAATAATAAGACTTATTATTATAGGATTATAAAAATATATTAATCCTATATTATTATTTTTATTATTATTATAATTAGTTGTTTAAAACTTAAAACACAAGAATATATTCTTATATATAATATATATTACTTTTAATTTTAAAATTATATTTTCTTAAAACCTTTATTAAGATTTATTTACGTTAGAATATAATTTTGTTATTTTTGTTTTTATTTTTATCTTTAACTCATTTTTATTTTGATAGATATAACAAAAATCCTAATCTTAGGGCTTGAATTTTTAACTTTATTTTATATTAATTTTTAGGTTTACTAAAATAAGGAAGGTTGAGTATTAATAAGTTAATCTCTCTATGTAAGTAAGTTTTTAAAATTTTATATTTATAAAAGAACAATCTAAAACATAAATACAAGAATATAATATCTTCTCACTCCTAATGATGAGACATACATTGTCTTGAAATGTCAAGCAAAAGCTATTGGAAATTTTGAGTAATAAGGTTGTCATTGATGTCAAGTGTTTGGTGCAAGGCAAAGCCCATTTTGGTACAAGCAAAGTGGTAAAAGAACAGGCTATAATATTTTATATTATAAGCCAAAAAGGTTGGCTAGCATGGTTGAAGACAAAATATTATGTCCATGGTTTTAAAGGAAAAAAAAGATATTATAATATTTAAAATATTATAATAATTAAGCGAGGAGGGCTTAATAGAATGAAGAAAAATAATTGGTGAAAATTCCATGCAAAAGTATTATTCAATACTAGGTTAAATAATATAATATTTAACCTAAGGTTAAAATATTATATTAATATTATAATTAAATTTTGAATTTGGCTAAGGTGCCAAAAATTTAAATTTAATATTGGAGGCATATATTCCATCGATATTTTAAACATTACCTTGGAGCATATAAAATGAGGTAATAAAAATCAAAATGAAATATTTGAATGCTCAAGAAAGAAGCACATGCGAACGAATTCAAATGCTAAATGTTGAAGTCCATGCAAACAAAATCGAACGGAGGAGAGAGAAGAAACGTGGAGGTCTCTTATTTGTTGGACGAGCGCAAGGAATAAAGAAAGGGCAACCAATAGTTTCGTGTACCAATGGCTAGTAGCCCAAGCGGTAGGTGGGACCTACATTAAGTTGTTGGCATAAGGGAGGTACGAGGTTCGATTCCCTCCAGTGCTAGTTGAAGGTTTTGTTTTGAGGATTTTGTGGAGGGGGTGAGTATTTGGAGTGGGAGGTTAACACTTAGCATCAACTGCTTAGCTAGAGCAAGTGGTCAAGGCATTGCAATTGGTGGCTGTGGAGGTTCGATTCCTGTCCATGACAAAGGCAATTAAATTTTTTTTAAGGTATGCGCCTTGGTTTATTTATAATATATGCGCTTCATTATTAATTTTTGGCTATGGTATATATTGGCAGATGATTAATTTGGCCTATGGTTTGAAAAATTAGGAGATATAAGGTAAAATATTTTGCAATATTTTTAGGTTTTAAATATTATTTATTTAAATATATTAAGCTTAGAGTGATAATATTATGAAGGATTTATGATTGTAATGTATTTTTTTGATAAAAAATTTGAGTGAAAAATTATTTTTGAAGTGTGGAGATAAAATATGTAAAAGAGATTTTATTTGATTGTAAATTGTGCTTTATGAAAGGGAAATTATTGAGAGAATTTTGAGAGATTTAATGTAGTATCTTTGAGAACTAAGGAAGTGCCCTAGAAGTATTATTTTCAAATATCATTGAATAAAAATTTTTAGAACATTTTGAAATAGAAATGAGGTTGATTGTGAAATAGATTTTGAAGATATATCTTCGTCAAAGCAAAAAGGTATGGGCACATCATCTTTTGTTTGAAGTGGTTGTTGGATTGAATATTATTGAGAGAGGTTTTCTAGAATAGAAGGTGGAGATAAAATTATTGTTTGATAAGCATTGTTGAGTTAGGGTTTGAGACCTTCGTTGTTGTTGAATGAGGTTTTCTGAAAAGAAGGTGGAGATAAAAGGATTGTTTGATAAGCATTTTTGGAATTATTTGAGTTAGAGTTTGAGATCTACATTGTGATATTTGTTTGAAATAGTATGAAACACTTGGTTAGGAAGTTGTGCTTCATTATTTCCTTGATTGTGTGAAAATTTTGAGTATTGGTTTCAGTGTGTTAGCAATTTGTAAGGAGACTTGAGGACTGGTTTTGAGATAGGTTTTGAGACAAGGTTTGAGATAGGGTTTGAGATAAATTTGAGCAAGTCTTGTTGAAATACTTGAAGATATATTTTAGCAAGTTTAGTAAAGACTTAAGAAAAAATTGAGAGTAGGTTTGATTTGTTTAAGCTTTGTGTTAAGGCTTGGGATAGATCTAAGCAGAGTTGATCAAACTTTGTGTAAAGGCTTGAGGATAGATTTGAAACAAATATTTATAATCTAATTTGTGAGTATATTTGTGAGCAGAGTTAGAGTAGATTTGTACTACAATTGGGATAGAGTTTGGTATAGATATAATATAGAGTTGAAAGTAAGCTTTAGAGGTGATATATTAGAGGACAATAGTATCCAATGGATAGAGATCCATTATCCAAGGCAGTGAGGACGGAGGTCTTCCATGGAGAGAGATCCACAAGCTAGAGTAGTGGGGGTAGAAGTCTTTTACAAGAACACCAACCAGAGTAGATGGAAAAGAGTTCTCCTATGGATAGAGATCCATGAATCAGAATAAGGGTATTGGTGTCTCCTTTGTGTAGAGGTCCATAAACATTGTAATAGGGAATTGATTTCCAAACGAATTCATTGAGAAAATTTATAAGGAATATTTTCTCCATGGAGTAGCCCAAATTCGGTGAACCACATTAAATCATGTCTCTCATGTGTGTGATTATTTGTGCAATGTTTATTGGTTTGATATTGATGATGTTGTCATATGGATTGAAAAGTAAATTTTTTTATCTTATATTGTTCATCCCCCTTGTAGTATAATCTTATGTTCTTCAAATGGTATCTGAGCGAGTTCCTTTGTGAAAAGCCTAACATCTTAAGGGAATATCCCACAAGAACATATATGACCTCAAAAAATGGAGAAGGGATCATTCTTGACATAAAAGAGGAATTCTTTGTTGCTCTTAGAAACATGGAAAATGTTAGAAAGGACTCAATTTTATAGGATTAAATTCAAGATGATAAGGAAGCAAGGATGGAACTTCTACAAAATCTCACAGAACTCAAGATAAAAGTTGAAGAGGAAAAGAAAATTGAACAAGATATGATAGAACTGTTAAAGGAAAGAGAAGTTGAATATGAAATATTAGAATCAGAGATTGTCTCTCTAAGGAATGAAGTTGAAAAGAATAAGGGTAAATTATAGCAAGAAACAGAAAGAGGAGTCAAGCTTTCAATAAAAAAATACATCAAAATAAGAACCCGTGACTTATGCCAATGTACTAAAAGGAAAAAGCATCAAGAAAGAAGAGGGTAAATAATATCCATGGACAAAATTTAATTACAAGAATAGTAAAATAAGGAGTACACAACCATATTATTCAAGGGACTCAAACATGTTACACAATTTCTTCCATGGCTATTGTTTTTCATGTAACAAATATGGTCATAGAGTTGTACATTGCCCTAGTTATGTGAAAGATAATGTTGATAGAAATTTCAATTATTTTTTACCTCTTATGAATGACAATATCATATGTTACAAATGTAATAATTTTGGGCACAAGGCAAAATGATGTAAAATGGTATTTCCTGAACCAAGAAAAAATAATACAACTTCAATAGTTAGGAGAGAAAGAAAAGAGCAAGAGAAAGTTAAGTCAATGTTAGTACAAAAAACCTTTCATGTACAAGATAAATGAAAATAATGGTTCCTTGATAGTGATTGTTCTACTCATATGATAGGAGATAAAAATAAATTTATTGTACTTAAATAAATCAATGGAGGATAAGTTAAATTTGGTGACAATGGTTCATCAAAAATATATGGGAAAGGAACTTCAAGTTTAGATAATGAAAAATAAGTACAAAGAATGTATTGTATATCAAGGGATTGAGGCACAATTTACTAAGTGCAATCCAACTCTGTGATCAAGGATACACGATTACCTTTCATCCAAATAGATGTGAGATCAAAAAATATAAAACTGGAAAGCTCATTGTATATGAAAATAGAACTACAAACAATATCTATATGCTAAGCGAGATTAAGGGATAACATTGCTTCCTATCACAAGAATATGTGAGTTGGTTGTGGCATAGAAGAATGGGTCATTTGAACTTTGAAAACAAAGTAAAAATTAGCAATAAGCAGGTATTTAGAGATTTAACCAATATAAAAAGGCTACAAAACATAATTTGTGCACAATGTTAGCATGGAAAGCAAACTAGAATAAGTTTCAAGTCAAAATGATTTATGTCATTTGAGCCATTGAAACTAGTGCACACTGACATATGTGGTCCTACAAGGATAAAGATTCTAAAAGGTGAAAATTACTTTATATTATTTATAGATGATTATTCTAGGATGGTTTGGGTAGCCTTATTAAAAGAAAAGTCAGAAGCTCTTGAGAAGTTTAAAGCTTTAAAAAAATTCGTAGAAAATAAAATATGTAGAAGGTTTAAGGATTTAAGATCAAATAGAGGAGGAGAATTTACCTCAAATAAATTCATAGAATTTTATGCACAACATGAGATCAAAAGATAATATTTAGTAGCAAGAACTCCTCAACAAAATGGAGTAGTTGATAGAAAAAACATGACTGTATATTACCCTTCCTCAACACCATAATACCTATCATTGATTCAAATTGCCTTTATGAGATTGGTTGAGAGGTATATTTTTGACATTGCTCTTTCATAATTCACTTTTCCCCTAGATTGTGACTCCTTGTTATTGATAAACTACTTTGTCTTTGAAATAAAACCCTTATTCCTCTTCCATTGATTCAAATGTAACCAAAATTATGTTTTTACTACTCATAATGACTTTATAATCGAGTGCTTTCTTTTATTAAACAACTATTGCTCTACAACTAATAAGATAAATACTACTTGAGTAGCTACAATACGTTGATTTATGTAGGTTAAGGCATCATTGTAACTTTATGGTCCTACTAAAATTGTTGATTATATATCACCATATGATTTATTTGTATGTACATATTACATTCCATTAGATTATGAGAACCATTATAAAAAGAAACATAATGATTTTGGTTCAATATTTGTATTCACTATCATATATACCATATTATTCAAATTTTAATTTATTGGTTCATGCTATGCACTAGCCTATTTTCCTATTAAGAGAACCTAAAATTTAAAAACATAAGAAATATTTCTTTTTATACATCCTCTATTGTGTCTTTTATCATACTTGTGTCACTTATTAATCATAAACCTATTATATAAGTCTCCTATAAGCAAGAACATCTCAATCATTCGAACCTTGTCTACTCTTTCCCAATCATATGAAGGTTGAATCAAATATATTAGATGAGTATATAGAGGTGTTTGCTATAGTGATAAAAAATTTCAATTCTTATGGTTAGAATACAATAGTATTTAACATGGATAAACCCAATAATATCATCATGCATAAATTTAAGGGTGTTGCTAGTCATGATTGTTGATACACATGCCTACTTAATGGTTGCACATTAGGTAATAGAGTGACTATGGTAGTGGAGGAAACTAAAAATTTTGTATAGGTACATGAATAAAGTTTATAGGATAAGCCGTTGGCAATGATAATAGTATTTTACCTGCTTGCATATGTCTTTCTTCTACCTAGGTAACTTTCTTAAATGATCTCACTAACATGATATGATTTGATGTTATAACAATCATTGTGAGGTTTGATAATAATACTTTTATGTATTACATGGGCACATGCAAATTAGGATCTATTAATAGTGTATGCACAAATTTAATATAAAATTCTTGAATATTCTCATTGGGGTATCTAATCATACCATTTACTTGAGAGAGCTCTAAATATGCATTAGCAATATTACCAACTCATTTGATAAATGGATCAATAATTATGGCCTATTCAATAACATATCGATCTTTAAGATTCCTATTCCATATTGTGGACTTATCCTTTGATAAAAATGTGATCAATTACACAATTATATCTTCTTCTTGAATGTGATAGAATAATTTTAGTATTGATAACTCATTAATATGCTCTAGTATTATTAATATTCTCTAAATTCATTTTTTTTTACTTCTCACCTAGATAAGAGTTCATGGTTCTTGATAAACTATGATACCACAAGACCTCCCTCCTCATCACCTACTTAGGTATTTCTCTTAAAATAGGGAGACAAAAGGAGGATTGGGTTTTGCTAGTGGACATTGTAAAAAGAGAAATATAAAAATAAACTAATTGATGGATATGATAAGGGGGAAGAATAAAGTTGGTTAAATGAGTCCTTCAATCTACACCTATTTATGTCTCCATAGTTTTGGATAGTCCTAATGCAGTGCTAAGAGAGTTGGATAAAAAAACCACTAATTCCTTTCGAGGGGCACTAAGGAGGAAAGTAAATGCACACTAGTGGGGTGGGAAACTTTATGCTTTCACAAACATGAAGGTGGATAAGGATTCAAATTGATGATCAAGAACATCAAGGCACTAGCAACTAAGTTGTATTATAGGATGTTGAACAACCCCAATGCATTATGGGTTCAAAATCTAAGAGCTAAATATACAAAAAATAAATTTTAGTAAACATTATTCATCATCAACTCCCTAGTAGAGGATCCTCCATCTTAGGATTTTTGAGGGTGAGATAGGAGTTGATAAAGAAGGAGCTCTTTTGGATAATTCAGAATGGTCAACATTTAAACTTTTGACTATACTTTTAGGATGGGCATCAATATTTGGTGGTTCAATTTCCAAAGTGGATATCTTTCATCGAGCAACTACATAATGTAAAATAGATAACTGTAGCAACATACTATAGGCACCAGACAAAAAAATTAGAATATTGAAGAAATTGAGTTCACATAATTAAATGGCCAATTCAAATCCCAAAGAGGCAAAATATGGATATCCAACAAACTCTACAAATGAGACCACTTTAATGGTCTCACACAGAGGATTCCCTTAGATTGGACAACATGAGTTAGGGGGAGTATACAATAACATGTGGATATGTAGTTATATGGCAAAGTACTCATAACCTACTTCAAGACTTATTCAATCACATATAGACATAGAAATTATGACCTAAGATTACATTCTTCATTTGGTTGCTTCTACATAAAAGGGTACTACAAGGGCTTACATATATTGTATAGTTTGAATTTAATTTAATTTTTTTAATTATTTTTAATTTGTTTTTAATAAGTTTACTTACATAGCCACTTAGATGTGGATATGTAGTTATATGGCAAAGTATTCCTAACATACTTCAAAAATTATTCAAACACATATAGACATAGAAGTTATAACCTAAGATTACATTCTTCATTTGGTTACTTCTACATAAAAAGATACTACAAGGGCTTACATATATTGTATAGTTTGAATTTAATTTAATTTTTTTAATTATTTTAATTTATTTTTAATAAGTTTACTTACATAGCCACTTACATCTATTTAAATATGATTAAAACTTAAATCTTCTAAAATCTAAAATTGTATTCTACCACTACACTCTGCAAGAGAAACTATTATCTTATATTCAATAACCTCCCCAATCAAATTGCATAGTGATTATGATTTATTTTTTTTATTTTTTTTAAATGAAATAAAAATGCATTGTGTCTTAAACATATGTCTCCGATATATGTTTTTTTATTATTTTTAAATGAAATTTTGTTTTTTTTTTATTCGTTCCCCTTTGGTGCAAAGGATAATTTTTTAAGTAACCTCAAAAACAACGATAATATAATGGACCATTTAAACGTCAATAATATACTATTAAAATATTGTCACAAGACTTGATGAACGGCGCCTGTCCACTAATATATCTCAGCTGGCAAGTCGTGCACCGGTTCTCCGCCTCGTCAACATCCATAAACCCACCACTGCGCGCATTTTCTTGTATCTTCGGCTTTTGAAGGAATCGATCCTCTGACTTGTGTCCTATAATGAGAGGCCATTATTTCGTAGCGGGTAATATATCCTGAATGCGTGTGCACAGTTTCCCTTGTTTTACCCCGGTGTTGGTGAGGTGGTAACGGCGTTATTGAGGTGAGGTGAAGTTGAAAGGCGAGGTTCCACCTTTGGGAATACACCATGAACCGCGTTGGGACGTTTGCATGGCCTTTGCGTCATTTAAATTTTATTGGTCATATAAGATTATATGATACGAGGATGTTATTTACGAGCGAGCAACCACGTTGAAATGTTTATCTGGCAAATTAGTTGTCTCACATTAATTATTAGACTACAATTTGATTTTATTTATTAATATATATTATTTAAATTTTGACTATGTTTAAAAATTAAAATTATAAAATTTTTATTCAAATATTTAAAATTTTATTACTAAATTTATTTAAATTATATAATTATGTTAAACATTATTCACACCTACGAAACGACATTTGTTAATTGTTATCCTAGGATTTAGGATTAAGGCCCATAATTTGGTAATGCTTAATGTCAAAAATATAAGGGGGAAAAATTTTGAATAGATAATATTGAAAAAAGTAATGTTAATTTTAAATAAATAAATAAACACACATAAAAAATTTAAGAAAGTAAGGGAAAACAATTTAAAAATAAAAAGTAATTGAGAAATAGAAAACGATATAAAAAAACACATAAAAAAAATAGGAAAAGTAAGAAAAACAATTTTAAAGGTAAAAAGATAATTGAAAAATAAAAAAATATTTTATAAAAAAAAATAATAATAATTTATAAATAGAAAAGAATAATTTGAAGAAGTTATTATTAATGTTATAATATTTTTATAGATTGGGGTATCCTCCACCAATTGATTTATTCATCCATACTTTGGTGGATCATTCAACCTATGTATAGTTGGATCATATAAATTTAATCATTAAAATATTAAGATATACTGAAGAATATTGTATTGCAAGGGAATAAGTCAATGAATAAATTTTTATGTATTGCAACAATAATTTGTATCTTTTGCATGAGCAATTTATATTTTTTGTTATGTGTTTTTATGCACAACTTGTTTATTCTCTATAAACCAATATACCAAAATTTGGTATCAAAACTCTCAATTTCTATAGATGAACATGCCAAAAATTTATTATCTTTAGCATATTTTAGCATATGCTACAATGTATTAAGTTGTATTCTATAATTTTTATTTATAAACTAATTTATATATAATATTAAAATAATTATCAATTCATTATGATATTAATTTGTTATTACATATAAACAATACATTGCTTGTTAATATAAAAATAGAATCTAGACATTCACAATAATGGACCTAATGGTATTAAAAGATTGACTAGTCTTGTGATATCTACTTTTGTAAATAAAACTAACTGACACATTATTGTTGAAAACATTACAAGAATGAGTAAAGCCATAAACCTCCAACCTATGGAAGTAGATGTTAGAATAAGTAAATATTCTCTTAAGTTCACTAGGGTACACACTCGATTTTCCACTCCTCCATGTGTCAGGAGTACTCTCAGTGGTGTCTATTCTCTTAAGTTCACTAGGATACACACTTGAGTTTCCACTCCTCCATGTATCAGGAGTACTCTTAGTGGTGTCTTCATCAGGTTTGATGAGGTGTTGTAATCCAAAGGCTCTCAATAATCAACTCTGCTATTTATATAGAGTTGATCCTAAATATAAATCAATTAGTTCCACTCTTCTCTTCATATTTTGTGTAATACTTTGGATATCTATTATTGTGAAATTCTAACATGCTATTAGAGCGAGATAGATTTTTCTAGTATTTTCTCTTGAAGGTTCTAGGATCTGATTCATTTATTTTTCCATATTTTTATTTGTTGCATGTTCCTGAATTGCTTGAGGATTTTTTTTGAGAAAATATAGCCATTTCCTTTTTTTTTAACATGGTTAACCTGTGTGAAGGCGCTTTTTTGCCCTTCCCTTTTAAAAGGAAAATAGACTTTTTTTCTTTATTTTTTTTCTCGACATTTTCATATTGGAAAAGTATTCTAACACTTCTAGTTATTTCCTTCTTTTCCGCTATTAAAAGGAAAAATCACGGAATAACTAAAGTGTTATTTTAGAGATTATTTTATGAGTTTCTATTTGCTCATGAGGATTTAAATATACCTCACTCATTATTATTAACTCATTGTTCGATCTCATGTTTTCTAACGCTCTTATTCTCAACGTTCGTTCTCAACGTATATGAGATTCTAGTCGTTGGAAAGACTGCCACTCTCATTGGTGCAGTCTCCTTAAAGTTGTCGTTCGCACTCTAGTTGGTTCTATTTTGTTGGGCCTCTAATCTAGCGCACTCTTCTATTCACCCGTTGGGCTGCATATTCCTCTCGGAGTCTATTCACCGACGCTCACTAAATCATTTGGTATATATCTCTTCCTTTCGGAGTCATTTGGAAGTATTTTTGCTTTACGTTTTTTAAGGCATTTGTGGAATATTACGCTACTCCCTTTTCCTCGAGATCTGTAGGTTCCTTCGTCCGTAGCACTCTTTGACGCTATCAAAATATTTTGCAGTCTCTCGAATTTAAGTAACAACATTTCTTTTGTTCCAATAGATTCATCCAAATCGTAGTGTAATTTTGATTCATTCGAATCTCCTTAGTCTATGTTTTTTGGCAGGCGTCATTATTTTTTGGGCCTCCTCAAAATGACGTAGACGAAAATTGTATTTAAATATAATAAAATATTTCTTTGGGGGGTTCTTAAGTGCATATTTTTGCACTCTTATGTGTCAAAAGGGTGGTGTTCTTTTCTTTGCATATTCTCTTTCAATAGTTTATTAAATCTAGATATCTAATAGTTGTTTATGTTCTTTATTTTAAAACATAAATTTATAAATATTGTTTTATTTATCTCAATAACAGTTATTTCATTTTAAGATAATCATTTTATTTTTTGTTAAACTTTTAAATAGTTTATCAAGATATCTACTTTTCTTTCAAAGTAATTTGATTTATAATTTTTTAATAAAATCATATATTTTAAAATTACTTTGATACATCTGTTAGAATAAGTGAATATTCTCTTAAGTTCACTAGGATACACACTTGAGTTTCCACTCCTCCATGTGTCAGGAGAACTCTAAGTTGTGTCTTCATCAGGTTTGATGAGTTGTTGTAATCTAACAACTCTCAATGATCAACTCTACTATTTATATAGAGTTGATCCTAGAGATAAATCAATCAGTTCCACTCTTCTCTTCATATTTTGTGTAATACTTTGTATATCTATTATTGTGAAATTCTAACATGGTACCAGAGCAGGATAGATTTTGCTAGTATTCTCTCTTGAAGGTTCTAGGATCTGATTCTTTACTTTGGATATTTTTTTTGACTATATAAACTTCAAAAGTTTTCTTTAAGTCTCCTTTTATCCATTGTAATTTTTTTTCTCTCTTTTAGCATATTTTTTTATGTTGAATACTCTTGAATTCTTGAGGAATTTTTTAAGAAAAATAGCTATTTCCTTTCTTTAAACACAGTTTACCCTGTGTGTAGGCGTTTCTCTCGCCCTTCAAATCTAAGGAAAATAGCATTTTTTCTTTATTTTTTTTCCTCTCGACGCATTCTTGTTGGAAATTGTATTCTAAACTTCTAGTTATTATTTTCCGCTTTTAAAGGAAATGAAATAACTCAAGTTTTTTTAGAGATTGAGTAGAGTTTATATTTATTAGTGAGTTTTTTAATTAAACCTCACTTTTACTCTACGTTCAATATCCTCTCAACGATCGCTTTTCTAGACGTTGAGAGAACTACCTCTCCTTGATGTCATTCTAATCATTGAGAATCTGTGGTACGGGGACTCCCAATCAAACTAGAGATTGGTCCTTTTTTTTGGGCCTCTAGGCTCCGACGCTCTCTCATAGACTGTTGGTCTCCTTCGATCTAGACTAAGATTTTCTAGTCGTTGGAGCTTCCTCTCTACTTGGCACCATCCTCTTAACTCCCGTTTGCACTCAAATAAGATCCGACGCACTCCAGTCTCCCTCAACGGTGCTCTTTCATTGAAGGGTATATATATTTCATCCTTTCAAAACTTTTACACATATTTCAAGTTTCTAAGATAATATTACTTTTATGCATATTTCACTTCTCGTTTTTAGCTCAAAGTTCTACAGGTTCTTCTACTTCCAAAGCGCTCTTTGAGGCTTCTCTCAGTTTTACTCAGCAGATAAATATCTAACAACTTTCTGCAGGTTTCCTTTATTTTTGAATGCTTTCTCAAAAATATTTAAATATTGCTATTTAAATATAAGGAAGTATTGTAGACCGTCATTTTTTCATTGTTTCCTTCTTCATTTTATAAATACTACAGGTTATTTCAATATCAAAGGTGATCTTTGATGCTGTCAGTTTTAGGCAACAACAATCTAACATTTTTCGTAGGGAAATATATTATTAAAAAAAATGTCCTCTTGACAAAGTTTTTTTCCTTTAGATATATATTTTCTACAACGTACGTGAAAGAGAGCTTTGCTGGTGAGTTTCGGGAAGCATCACTGGTGAGCTTCGCTGGTAAAGGGATTTCCTCTTTGTAACCCATTTTTTGCAGGTCTGAGATCCATAGCGCCAATATCTCTGCGAAGCCTTTGGAAGATAATTGTCGGACTCATGTTCAACTGATTTCCCCTCTTACTATTTCGGAAAAGAGTATGTATTATTTTTTTTTGCATTTATTTAAGGTGGATATTGATTAACGTGAGCTCCTTTGTCTTCATTATTTTGGCTACCCTCCTTTTTGGGTCACCCATTTATGACGTAGACATAATTTGTATTAAATATATAAAATATTCCTTTGGGGGGGCTCTAGAGTGCATATTTTTGCACTCTTATGTGCAGAGGAGGGGTGTTTACTTTCCTATATTTTGTTTGCATAATATCTCCCACTAGTATATTATATTAGATATGTAAAAGTTCATTTCATTTCTAAAGATTAATTTCAATTTCAAATTAAAATAATTTTTTGATTTTTCAAAAGGAATATACTCAATAGTATATTAGATTAGAAAACTAATAATTCTTTTCATTAATTTATAAAATTTTATTTATAGCATTTGGTTTATAAATTTAATTTCCTTTTCAGATTACATATATAAAAATTGTTTTATTTTTTCAAAGGAAATTATCATTTTTGGTATTTATTCCAGAATTTATTTATAAACAAATATGTTAAATATTGATATATTCAAAACTTAATTGCTTTCATATTACATATCTAAATAATTTTTTTAATTTTTGTTTAAGAAATATATTAAAAAATTTCAAAACTTCCTTTCTTTTTCCATAAATATCTTTTGTCTACATTCCATGTATCAAGGTCCTAAAAACATATAGTCTCCCTCACATAAGGGCGGGTTTTTTGGAAACTTGGTATAACGGCCTGACATATATTTTCTTATCAAAAAGTTTACTTTGGACATATCTCAACTTATAGTCTCCCTCTCGTAAGGGCGGGTTGTTGAGATCACCTTTCAAACTTTTTTCCCCCATGCATTTCAAACCAAAAAACTTCTTATGCTCACAATACTTATAGTTTCCCTCAAGTAAGGGCGGGTACTGTGATCCATTGAAGATTTTGCAATCTAAAGCAAACAATCATAGACCTCTTTATACTTATAGTTTCCCTCTAGTAAGGGCGGCTATATTTAAGTTACCTATTTTTGAAAAAACTTCATTTTCCTCT
This sequence comes from Wollemia nobilis, assembly GCA_028583015.1. Classification (NCBI taxonomy): domain Eukaryota; kingdom Viridiplantae; phylum Streptophyta; class Pinopsida; order Araucariales; family Araucariaceae; genus Wollemia; species Wollemia nobilis. The sequence continues at coordinate 1,303,606 of JAQPPZ010002916.1, read as the reverse complement.
TTATCTTCCTTTTTTGAAATTTTAAAGGGGGTATATTAATTATCTTAAAATATTCAAAAATGAATTCAATTGAGCCTCTCACCCCTCATAATTTTCACACTTGGAAACCTAAAATTCTAAATCTCATCTCTCAAAAAGGTCTTACTCATTTATTAGAAGAAAATCAACCAGAATTTGATAAAGAATATGAAATATTTGTTCATAAAGGAAAAATGCACAAAACTATGGGTATTATTAGCACCAATGTTCATGAAAGCTTGTGGTTTCATATTATAGATTGCAAAACTCATGAAAATTGGGAGAAATTAAAAACCCTATTTGGAAAAGAAGATCAAATGAGATCAATGCAACTATAAGTTGAATTAACTTCTTTATCTCCTGAATATTTTAGTGGTATTATTGATTTCCTCACTAAGTTCAAAGAAATCCTCACTCAATATAAAGGCAGTGGGAAGACTAAGTCAGAAGAAGAACATATTTATCTAATCCTTTCAAAACTAAATGGTGTTTTTCAAATATTTGCAAACACCTTCATATCTACTAAATATGCTCTTGGTGTAACCTTTAAAATGCCCTCTTTAGAAGAATTTTATGATAGATTAACTAGGGAAGAGATCAAACTTGCTATATATGAAAACTCTTCTTCAAAAGCCTTAGTAGCCTCTACATCCTCCAAATAAAAATTCAAAAAGAAGGAAAAGACTCCCATTACCTGTACCCACCGTAAAAAGAATGGTCACTCTGCTAACAAATGCTGGAAAATATTACAACAACTAGAGGCAACCATAAAATATCAAAATATAGAAAATAATAAGCAAATAGGAAAAGCCCTTAATGTTCAAGGAAAAACCTCCAAATCTTCCTCTAATTATTGGGTCCTATATTCTGGAGCAACTCATCACATGTCTGCTTCAGATAAGTCTTTCTCTTCTATCTCCTCTAGCTCTACTCATAGCATAGAAGTAGGAGACTCTTCCTTAATTCTTGTCAAAGGGAAAGGGAATATAACCATTGATGGTGGCTCTATAAACAATGTTCTCTCTATTCCATCCATTACCACAAATCTCCTATCCATTTATCAAATTTGTACTTCTGGAAATGATAAAATTGTTCTCTTCTCCCCAACATGAGTTGAGATAAGAGATTTTCAACCCCCTCATTCGCTTATAGAAAAATGGGATATTGATCATAAATCTCATATTTTTTACTTCAAAAGATTTCAAAATCTAGAAGGAGACTCCTGTTTTGTGGCTCATAGTAATCTTGAAAATCAAATTTGGCATGAAAGGTTTGGTCATATTAATTATAACTACATAAAATATTTACACACCCATAATATGGTTAAAGGATTACCCCAAGTCTCTTCCAATGATGGGGTTTGCTTTGGATGTGCTCTTGGAAAGCAACATCAAGATCCTTTCCACCCAAGTAGCTCTCTAAAATCCTCATCCCCTCTAGATTTAATCCATAGTAACTTAATCCCTCAACTCATGAGGTATTATTTCATAGGAATGTCCAATTTTATGAAACATTCCCTCAAAAATAACCTCCAAAGGACTCTTCCTCCATTGAGCCTTCTCCTATAATGGAACCTCAATATTATGAAGAACCAACCCTTGAAGTTAATTTGATTATTGATAATCAATATGAAGATCATGTAAACCCTTCTCAAAGTCTTTCAACTCCTTCAAATCCCTCTTCTATGCCAAAATGGGCCTGCATAATTGTTAAAGAAGCTACTCTCTACATTCAAAATATTCCCTCGAATATATTAGCCAACCCCATAGCTTCTAATCTTGTATGTCAATCCTTAATCCTTCAAATAAGCCTCAAGTATAAATGAATGAGAAAATGCCATGGATAACAAATTTTCTTCCTTAATCAAAAATGATACTTGGGATTTAGTTCCCTTACCTAAGGAAAGAAAATTAGTTAGATGTAAGTGGATATTCAAAACAAAATATGGACCAAATAGGGAAATAGAAAAACACAAGGCTCATCTTGTAGCCAAAGGTTTTTCTCAAATAGAGGGTATTGATTATACAAAAACCTTTGCTCATATTGCTAAAATGGATTCTATTAAATTAGTTCTTGCTCTGTCCGCTTTCCATAAATGGCCAGTCTACCAAATGGATGTAAAAAGTGCCTTCTTACATGGAAATTTAAAAGAATAAATATTCATGGAACAAACAATTGGTTTTACTCAAGACTCCTCTCTTGTTTGTCGGCTTAAAAAATCTCTATATGGCCTCAAACAAGCCCCTAGATCTTGGTATGAAAATATGGACTTCTTCCTTCTTTCAGTAGGATTTTATCATTGTGAGTTTGATAATACAGTTTACATTTGGAGAAGTAAAGTAAATATCACCATTCTTGTTCTTATGTTGATGACCTCCTTCTCACTGGTAGTAACCTCACTCACATTCATAATATAAAAAACTCCCTCTCTAAGAAATTTAAAATGGTTGATCTAGGTCTAGCTCATTTTTTCCTTGGGATTCAAATAAAACAAAATAAAGCAAGGATCACCTTATGTCAAAAAAAGTACACTCAAGATCTCCTTAAGAAGTTTCAAATGATAGATTGTAAACCTTCTCCCACCCCCTTTAAATATGGCATTCATCTCAGTACTTCCTGCTCATCCCCTCCTTGTGATGATACTCTATACTGTCAGCTTGTAGGCAGTATGTTATACCTCACTCATACTCACCCAGATATCTCATATGCTATTGGGCTCATATTTAGGTTCTCTCATAACCCTCATTTCAGTCATTGGAAAGTAGCTAAAATATTTCTTCGGTATTTGTAGGGTACTACAAACTTTGGGCTCACCTATAGAGGAGACTCCATGGATATCATTGGTTAAATTCATATTGGGCAGGATTAGTAGATGATAGATGTTCTACCTCTGGATATATTTTTTGCCTTGGATCTTCACCAGTAGCTTGGTTATGCAAGAAACAACAAATAGTAGCATTATCTTCTACAGAGGTAGAATACAGAGCAGCAGTTACAGCCAGTCAGGAAGCCCTATTGCTTCATCAAATTCTCAAAGAATTTGGTTTTTACCAAGAAGTGCCTATAACTCTATGGTGTGACAATAAAAACACAATTCATATTGCACGCAATCCAGTTGAACATTAGTGCACCAAACACATTGAGATCCACATGTACTTCATCAAGCAATATATTCAGAATGGGAATATACTTTTGGAATATATTCCAATAGAGAATCAGCTTGCAGACATCTTCACCAAGTCATTTCCTTCTCCACGATACCTTCAGTTGCGAGAGAAACTTGGAGTGTTAACTGCATTGACAAAGAGGTCTTCCACCTCTATTTATATTGTACATGAGTACCTAATCAAGCCTTCTTTTCGGGACTCATATTTTACTTGTTAAAGAGGAAAATCTTCGCCATCCAAAGACAAGCCTATTTCATACTTATTTGCTTTTGATTGGTGTCTTTTCCCACTGGGTTTTTACCATCGTTTAAAAATAAAGAGGTGATAGTTGGTTTTTCCCCATAGGTATTTTTTCCACCAGCTATCAATGTTGTACATGAGTACCTAATCAGGCCTCATAATCGGGACTCATTTATAGAATCTCCCCTAGTATCACTTAAAGGGGGTGTTAGAATAAGTGAATATTCTCTTAAGTTCACTAGGATACACAATTGAGTTTCCACTCCTCCATGTCTCAGGAGAACTCTAAGTTGTATCTTCATAAGGTTTGATGAGTTTTTGTAATCTAACGGCTCTCAATGATCAACTCTACTATTTATACAGATTTGATCCTAGAGATAAATCAATCAGTTCCACTCTTCTCTTAATATTTTGTGTAATACTTTGCATATCTATTATTGTGAAATTCTAATATACACCATTTCACTCAAATATCTTTTGTCTACGTTCCATGTAAAAAGCTCCTAAAAGCTTATTTTCTTAACAATAGTTTTTCTTTGGAAAACTTCTCACCTATCTTGTTTATCAAAATTTGAGAAAAGTTATCTTCCTTATAGCATCTTCTAATTTAATTGTTATTGTTAAAATAATAATTTTACACAAGAAGTTATTTTTTCCTTTGAAATTAATTTTTTACTCTTTCTTATCATTTAGTTTATTAATATATTCGAAATAACTATTTTTAAGAAAGAGATTTTATCATGTTTTATTATTCTCTAAGGGTGTTATTGTTAAATATATTTTAAAGTGAATATTAACAATTTTTTAAAAGGTTATAAATATATATAAAAGTTTAAATAACTTTTTCATAAAATTCATAAACCTAAAATTTTTCATAATTGAAGTTTTAAGGGGGGGAGTATTGATAATTTAAAAACTTCAATCTCTCTCTTGTGTTAAGATGAATTCAATTGATCCCCTCACCCCTCATAAATTTCACTCATGGGAACCCAAAATTTTAAATCTCTTTCTCTTGCAAAGGGCTAAGAGAAAAGCATCATTTGTAACCTAATAATTATATTCTTTTTTGTTTTGTATTTTAGGGAGGGTGTATTCTTCTAGCTTTATTTATAGTAGCCTTTAATTTTTAGAGGTATATATATTTTATAATATCTCTAAAAAGTATAAGAAGATATTCACTAACTTCATTTATATCAAAAAATATATATTTTTATTGTTTTATAGGATCTTTACATTGGCAATTCCTATAAAGATTAACTAAAAATATATTATTAAAACTCAAAAAAATATAAATTTTTTGGTCAACCAAATATCTCATTTTCACTTCAATTTCTCATTTGAAGTTAATGAAGGGATATTTATAGTCGGAGATTTTTTTTCGATATGGACACAATGGTGGTGTCCATTTTTTAGTTTCAAGACTTTTTCCAATGATGTTTTTTAAAAACATTATTGTATGATGGAGTGCACTCTCGGTTGAACCTGAAAATCCTAGCATTGGTGCCCTTGTTTTGTTGGTTGTCCATTTTTTGGACCTTGTTATTCAGCCCATTGTGTCATACAGGTGGATAACACTACTTATGCTTGCGGAGTCAATTTGGACATCCCTTACAGTTTTTGTGGTTCTTTATCCATCCTATCTTCACATTATTTTTGTGAGACACTTTGGTTCCAAGGGATTTTTCTATTAAGAATTATTTTTATTAGACACTTTGGTTTCATGGTTCGTGAGCACGAGTCTGGGAGTATGAATTATTTTCTGCAACAAGTATTTATGTTTTTGAGACATCCAATGGGTCCATTACAGGCTTCTTAATGGAATTTTTCCTAAAGAGGGGGTTGAAGAGGACATATTCCTTCCTCTAAATCCTCCATGAACATATTCCTTATTATTCTATTCTGGCAGGTGGTTTCCCCTTGAAATTTTCTACCATTACCCTAATTTTATTGTTTTTCCACAAGGTTTGGACCTAGTTATCAGCCCATTGTACTCATATAGGTGGGAATCACATACTCATGCTTGTGGAGTCATTTTTGGACTACCCATATGATTTTTTGTGGTTCTATCTCCATCCTATCTTCACTTTGGATTTAGGGGACTTTTCTTTAAAGATATTTATTCTTTTGATCACATGTTGTAAATGAGTATCTTATCAGGCCTTGCTATCGGGACTCATCTTTGTGGCTATGCCATCTCTATTGTACATGAGTACCTTATCAGGCCTTGGTGTCGGGACTCATATTATGTAGGTATGCCACATATTTTTTATTCCTTTTTCACTTACCTCTACTATCACTTAAGGGGGGTGTTAAATTATCTTGGTGCATATATTTTTTTCACCTCTCTCTCATTCTTCTTATTATTCTTAGAATCACTTCATTCGGTAGCATATTCAGAGTGAGGACATACACTTGGAATATATTCCAACTGAGGCATAAATTACAGACATCTTCACCAAGTCAATTTCTTCTTAGCGTTACCTTCAATTGTGAGAAAAACTTGGAGTATTACAGTTGCATTAAAAAAGAGGTCTTCCACCTCTCACAAATTATAAATGAGTGCCTCATCAGGCCTTCTTATCAGGACTCATCATTTTTTTGTATAAGAGGTCAATCTTCGCCATCCGAATACAAGCCTCTTTCATACTTCTTTGCTTTTGATTGATGGATTTTCCCACTGGGCTTTTACTACCACTTCAAAATAAAGGGGTGATAGTTGATTTTTCTCCACAGGGTTTTTTCCACCAACTATCTATATTGTATTTGAGTATCTAATCAAGCCTTGTTGCTAGGACTCATCTTTTATTTGTTAAAGAGGACAATCTTCACCATCCAACGATAAGCCTCTTTCATACTTCTTTGCCTTTGATTGGTGGCTTTTCCTACTGGGTTTTTACCATCATTTCAAAATAAAGGGGTGATAGTTGGTTTTTCCCCACAAGGTTTTTTTCCACCAACTATCCATTTTGTACATGAATACCTAATCAAGCCTCATTTCCAGGACTCATTTGTAAATATCTCCCCTAGTATCACTTAAAGGGGGGTGTTAGAATAAGTGAATATTCTCCTAGTATCACTTAAATTTCACTAGGATACACACTTGAGTTTCCACTCCTCCATGTGTCAGGAGTACTCTCAGTGGTGTCTATTCTCTTAAGTTCACTAGGATACACACTTGAGTTTCCACTCCTCCATGTGTCAGGAGTACTCTCAGTGGTGTCTTCATCAGGTTTGATGAGTTGTTGTAATCCAAGCTGTAGACACCAAAACAGCACCAATCCGATTATGTGACTGCAAACACTGATCACATTGGCACACACAGCCCCAAGGGCAGCCCCTAGAGGTTAAACAGTGGTCCTAACCACTCTCACAGCAGTTTTGGAAGGTCAAAAATCATTTTGGCACCTTCAGGCACTTTGCTCAATATCCGTTCCACCCAGGGACGAATTCAAATTGGGATTCGCTCCTCTCAGGGACGAATTCATAATTCGCTCCAGGGTGGGGCGAATTGCAGGTTTGACGGGCAAAAAGTCAAATCTTGACAAATGGCAGCTCGGATCCACCACTTAACGCCTCCTTCATTTCATGGGAGCATGGGTGAGCATTTTTGAGCGTTAGAGGTTGTTACAAGGGCAGTCATGAAGCCCCTAATCAGGGAGGAATCTTCCCTCCCCTGGAAGGGCATGGCTGCCAAGTGGCGCCCCTGCATGCTCATCCCAAGAGACCTCCAGGTCTATAAATTGGTGGGTTTTCTCACCCCAAAAGATAGAGAGTAAGAGCAATTTTGAGCAACGAAGTGCTGCCATTTTATTTCCCCATACATCCTTGTGCGATTTGTGCCCTTCACATCCTTGATCTCTTTTAGAGAGGAGGTCATAGGGTGACTATTGGAAGGACGAATCTTGAGCCCAAAACCCGACATTTGACCACAGTATACCACCCAATTTGCTGACAACACCTTGTAAGATATTTTGGACCCATCCCAAGTGGATTGGTGCCGAAATCAGGCCCCAAACGGTGGGCGGCCCGCCCGGGCGCCCCTGCACTACTGCAGGCCTAATCGTCCCTTTTAGGAGCGATTGGGAATCTATAGCAGATTTTGCTTTCTATCATTTTCATTTTTTGCATTCAATTCTATGATGCTTAGATAGGTTGTCATTTAAATCTCATCTCGTTTTGAACAATTTTGATCATGTTTCTATATTCGTTCGCTTTTACTAACTTGCAGGTAGCATCATCAAATTCCCATTGATGGAGGTCAAATTGGGAAAATCCGACCATCTGGGTCTTCCCAAAATGCCCCCAATTAGCTAACCCCAAATTTGTAGATCTTTTGGAGCTTCCTAGGTAGGACATTTGGGACAGTACCTTTTCGGCATTTTGTTGCAGGTGAATTCGTCCCGCCCCAGAGCGAATTCAAATCGGTGAGGAATTTCCCGACTATTATTTTTGTAGTGCCCTCCTGGTGATGTCTTGATGCCCCTATCAAATTTTTAGAGCATTTGGATTCATTTTAGTCATAGTTTAATTCATTTTTCTCATTCATTTATCGTAGGCTTGGGGATTGCATGCTTTGTTTTATCCGCAGGTGCTATTGACTATCTTTTGTTTCTTTGAACGCAGGACCGGGATATCGGAGGAGCATCAAGGAATCAAAATTCGTAGACACAAGTGGCGGTGACATTTTGGTCCGCCCATCTTACATGTGGGCACGCGGAAGAAGGAAGGCGATCCATGGATGTAACCAAGAGATGAATTTAACGCTCCTCGCCCCTGAAAAGGGAGGATGCGAATTGTAACCGAATTGTGAAATACATCAATAAAAGAGAAGGGCTGTTATTTCATTTGGGTTTCAATTCATGCTTTCTCCATTTCATGCATTTTTAATTCGTAGGATTTAGCGTTGAGTTTAATTCCATTTTTGCATCGTGCTTGGAGTTTTTCCTTTTTTGTTTTCGTATCCTCGTGCTTTCAGTGGCGATCATGGTGGGACTCTGTCCTCTACTTTTTGGATCAGAAATCTGATCAAAATTTGCCTTGCTTGCAGGTATCTCTTTTTTTGGAACGCGGGACTGTTGTTCGTTCCAGTCTGTGGCGAACACAGAACTGTAATTCGTCTCATCCAGGGACGAATGGGAATGCGCCCCACCCTATGACGAATCCAGTTCTGTTATTCATCTGACCCAGGGATGAATAGCTCTCTACGCATTTTTAGGACAGAGACTCAGGATCAGAAGGTCTGGGCAGAGAAGAGGTAAGGATTCTGCACTTTCTCTGTCATTTGTTGTTTTTAGTGTTTCTGTTTTTGGATTATTTGTTTGCTTAGGGAAAGTTTTCTTTTTGTCGTTTGCTTGTTTCCTTTTGCAAAATAAAAAGAACCCCACACACCACGTGGCAAATTAAAAACCAAGGCGCTGGTCGTAAAACCCCAGCCCTTGATCAAGACCAACGGTGGATTTCATCACCACCTTGGCTTGATTTTTGCATCCATTACCCCGATCGCAACTGTTGCTAGACGTAAATCCTGACGAAAGCTGACCGAGTGTAGCTGGGGTGATTCCCAGTGCACGAGGATAAGTCTTCTATGGTAGGTGTCATAAATAGGGTGATTCCCCTTCCGTACCGCCTACGTTCCACGTACCATCTGCTCTCACGTACCTATAGTTTCCCTCACGTAAGGGCGGGTATATAGAGAGGTTGGTATATCGGCCTGGCAATGGTATATCGAAGGGGCGACCATTTCTTGGGAGTCATAAGAGCCATCATTTTGCATTTAAATGTTCTTTAAAACCTTCAAAACCAAAAACAAAACAAAACAAAAATCAAAACACACTAAACCAGGTCTAGGACACACGTTCAATCTTTAAACGAGATAATCACTGCTTGTGTGTGTGTATGATCTTTTCTGTTTAGTGTAGCATAAAAAATCATAAAAGAGATAAAAACCTACATAGCTTGTAGAGAGTTACCACCATGGTGTGCACCCGTAGCCAAGCCCAATCACGGGCGGACGCTGCGAAGAGTGTACAAGGGGGCACAAGTCGCCTCCGCTACAGCACCAAGGACTTGGTCATACCGCCTTGGCGGCCTGACCCACGAGAGAGTCCGCATCATCCCATTTCAGAATGGGACTATAGAGGCACCCCTTTGAGGGACACGCCCATTCATCATAGCCCCTTTCAGGAGGATTCCTTACACGTGGCGCTCAACATAGATAAGAAGGCTCCCTTAGAAGCTCGATATGAGTGGCCACCATGCAATGAAGCGCTAGAGCGGCATAGTGTCCATGAGGAGAGGCCACATGATTATGGCATCCCTCCTTTGCCCCCCATCACTGTTAGAACCAATAGACAAAATCCAGAGCGCAAGGCTCTTCAAACCGGGTGAGCTAACTCTGCCCGCCCCTTTCACACATATGAAAGGGAGCACGAGGAAGATGATTACATTCCTCAAGAGCAATATACAGCATGGGGGCCATGCACCTCCACACCAGCTAGATACCATGATCACCCACTGAGGCCAGAGCCTCGGGTAAATGCCACCAACCTCGATAGAGGGAAGCGACCTATTGAGATCTCGGATCATCACGACCGAGGTAAGTGCATAGGAGAGGCATCTAGGCCTCCTAGGCTCAATATGGTAGAACAAATCGACCTGGCAGTCGCCAGACATGCCACCCACCAAGCGTAGATCATGCGGCTTGAGCAAGACCAACAATAGCTAGAGCATTTATATCACCTTAGCAAAGAGCGCATTAGGCGCCAAATAGATGAGCTGCTACATAACCCGATGCCTGAGAGGGTTCCAACCCTGTGCACCCAAAGAGCGGAACCATATGAGAGGCACAATCCCTTGGTGCGAGATAGGTCCCCGTGACCTTACCAAGCGCTGCCTCCGAGACCTCCTAGACCTGAACGGGAGGCCACTCCCCGGAACAACGATGGGTACCCTCCACGGGGACCCACCCTGGGTCATAGGTCTCGCCCAGAGACTCCTCAGGCAGCTTACGAGGAGTATGAGCAAGAAGATGAGCGGGCTGAAATGCCCTACCTAGGCGGAGGAGTTGCCATCCGGCCACCCCTTCAGAGGCCTCAAGTCTCCCACAACCCACAATGGGAGCAAACCAAAGAGGAAGAAATTAAATCCTCAGATGCATATAAAGCGCTGCTAGAGCGTCTGGAGTCTATGGAAACCAAAACTTTTGGGCCCCAAAAGCCCACTTTACGCCAGCTCCATAGTCATCCTGTGCATCCGTCAGTGCCAGCACCTCCTTACCCTGAACACTTTAAGCTACCTCAGTTGGCAACCTTTAGAGGTGAGGAAGATGCTCAAGAGCATGTGACGAGATTCCTGAGCCAATGCTTTGGCATTCAGGACAATGATGCTTTGTTATTAAGAACATTTATAACCACATTCGTAGGCCCTGCCTCGGACTGGTTTACCCAATTACCAAAGCACAACATCAAAAACTTAGATCAGTTAGTGGATGCATTCCTCGAATGCTTCACCTTCAATACCAAGAAGAAGGCATCACTAAGTGACTTAGCCAGCCTCAGGCAGTATGAGGAAGAGACCATGGCGGCCTATGGGAATCGATGGAGGACTTTGCTTTCGAAGCTGCCCTACCTCCCTCCTATGTCCGACCTCACTCAGATGTTCTCAAAAAGTTGTTTGAGATCGATCTCTATGCTATTGCAGCTACAACAATATGCCACCTTAGAAGAAGCTCTGGCGCAAGCCAGGATTATTGAAGAGATCAAAATACAGGATGGCGAGATAGCCAAACCTAAGAAAAAAGAGTGGACTAAAAACACTAAAATCGGGACCACGCAACAAAAACCCGTTGCGGTTAACCAAGTTGCAATCAACGTCCCTAAGCCTATGCAAGCAACTCAGCCTCAAAAGGCTAATTATCAGGCAGTGCCTCCCAACAACTATGACAGAGAAAATCAGAGGCAAGAACAGAATCAGCAGCGTCGCCCTAGGCGACAATACACACCCTACACAGAGTCCAGGGACTCCTTGTTTGACCGCTTGTTAGCGGCAAACCTGATCAACCTGCCAGAGATTCAGACTATAGATCCCAATGCACCCAAGCCTAAGGGGTATAGAGAGGACTTGTACTATAGGTTCCATAGGTGGCAGGGACATGACCTAAATGCCTATTGGAAATTTAAGGGCTTGGTGCAAGACTTGATTGATAACAAGACACTAGCGATGGATAATCCCGTCGCACCAAGCAATCAACAAATGGAGGTCTTCAAAGACCCCTTGCCTACTCATGCTCCATAGGCAAAGACCCTACAAGTTAACGAGGTCACACAGAACTGCCCCATGCAGGGGTATGTAGGGATGATCAGTATAGTGACTCGAAACAGGAGGTATCCGAGCATGAATACTCCTACGATAGCTGCAGGAGAGGTGCCAACAACGTCCCAACCACAACAACACCTTGCACAACCTCCTCCGCCTAGACCAGTGGCCACACTTCGGACCAAACTCACTCAGAGTTTGAGGACCACATCGGCTAGGCTCTCCATATACGAGCTTATACAACAATCTACACCCCATCGAGAAGCTCTAATGGAGATTTTGAAAGCCATCGAGTTGCAGCCCCATGAGACAAATTCTTTCAACAACTTCGTGGGGCATGTCAAGCGATGCACTGAGCCGGTCATCACATTTTGAGAAGATGAATTGAGATCAGTGACTGATGACATGGCGGATCCACCCCTGCACGTTATCGCGTGGGTCAACGGGATCCCATACAAGAGGGTGTTGATAGACACTGGCTCGTCCAGTAATATCATCACAACTATGGCCCTAAAGCATCTGAAGTTGCCCGCATCTCACATCACAGCTTCCACCTACACTCTGCGAGCATTCAATGATGCAATCTGCTCGACAGTTGGCACAATAGTCCTACCAATCCAAGTGGGACAAAAGACCATACCTACATTGTGCCACATATTGGAGGGTGAGATGGCCTACAACATCTTGTTGGGCCGGCCATGGATCAGGGACATGAAGTGTGTCCCTTCGATAGCTCACCAATGTTTAAAGTATACATTTGAAGGGGAGGTGCATGTAGTCCCGGCGGACTTAGAACCCTTCAAGTATTGTAATGCGGTGCAGTTGATGCCGCAATCGACCCTGCCATCGACGCATTTGGATTTCCAGTTAAATCCATCTAAATAGGGTCCGATTCCGTAGGCATCCCCGTTAGCAAGTTCTTCAAAACCCCAGCCGGGTTCATCTTCATCGTCTGGTCCTCCACCAACGACACCATCTATGGGGACCAAACAGAAGGACAAAGGGAAGAAACCCCTGGAAGAGGCAAAACCTTTGGAAGAGACACTACCATCAGTATCAACTATCTCTATGGAGGAAATGCCTAGCCGAATGGAAGTCGAGGCTCCTAGTCCACCCGACATGGAGTGGACTCAAGGAGAACTTCCATTCCCTCCCCTCAACCGCCAATGATCAACGTTGAAATGGCCAATACGGGCCTGGGGGAGTATCTGGTGTGGAATATTGTAGCAACACCCGCACTAGAGTCCATGCAGGACATGGGGAGACCTCGCCTTCCCATTGGCACTATTGTTCCCCTAGGCTACCCATCGAACCAGACAAATTTTGTGTATGGGGGCCTTGATCATGGCATTGCACCATGCACGCAAGAGGACGAGGATGAAGAGCCTTTTGCTGAAAATGTCAATTATTTGTCTAACCCAGACTTTGCTCTGAGATACCTTGGCCAATGCAATTGGCACGGATATGGGTTAGGCAGATATGAGCAGGGGATACGTGTTCTTTGCCAACCAAGATACCAAATGCCGTATGACAAGTCAGGAGTAGGGTTCAACCACCCCCTACCCTTGGACATCTTGGTAGAGAACATGCAAGGCCTAGGGATAGGCAACAAGGGGGGATTGGCATCAGATCCATATGCCAACCCTAATACCACATATACATTGAGGGATTATCTCCCATTAACAACAATCAACCTTGTTGGCCATAGCAATCCCTTCCCTTCGCTCGAGAGAGGAGAGAGCTCGAGAGCTCATTTTTAGGGAGAGTCTAGACAATGGCAAGAAGGGTCCTTAGAGGATGAATCAGAATATGAGGTAGCACCATGGGACCCCTTCGAATCAGATAGCAATCACTCACAGGTGATCCCCATGGATGATTATCAAGAAAACCTCTTAACAATGTTCCCTTTAGATGCTCCAATCGAGCAGGCGCCACTCCAAGGAAATCAGGCCCCACCGTAGAGAGCGGAACAACCCCAATGGGGCCAGATCAATTTGCTTGAGCAAGGCGAGCCTTTAATGCCGCAAGCAGTTGGAGCCAACGAAGGCCTTTGGATCTTCGATAGTGATTATGAAGATGAAACTGAGATGGCATATCTTAATCACATGCGGAAAATGCGGTGACCATACCCCTTGGAGATTAACGACATGTTCGAACAATTAAACATAAGGCTTGGGCATGAGTGGTACGTAGACCCAGCATGGTGGGACCAAGTGTTGGATCCGCTACTCTGGGCATACGAAGCATACCTTCCACCCAGAGACCCTATAGTGCCATCAGTGTCGAGGGTAGACCCTATCTTCTTATCCACACATAGGGCCGATCCATTCGTGCCCGTCCCTCTAGAGCCAGATCCAGAGCATAGAGAGCATCCAGGATGTCCGAGCACCCACACCCATGGTAATGGAGACCAAAATCATTTCATCAACATGATCTCCATTGACTTAACCGCCCCCATCCACAATCCGACCGATCCAACATAGTCATTGTCTCTAGACATAGATGCCATAGACTGGGATCACGTCAATTCCCCTCCATCCCCATCCGAGTACTGGCCTTTCGATGAAATGCTTCATTTTACCCCTGGGCCAACTCAGGATATCTTCCATGCTGAAGAGGAGCCCGAGGTTCCTAACGATGATCTAAACTCAGCAAATGATATCCACTTGATCCCAACTCCACATCAGTTGGAGGATGGATCCCACATGTCAGTCGAGGAGACGACTGACGTAGACATCGGCTCAGACCCAATGAATCCATAGATTATCAAGCTGGGGGTAAGTCTATCCCCCGAAGAGCGAGCCGACTACATTGCCCTTCTCAAAGAGAAGAAGGAGGTTTTTGCATGGTCATACAAAGACATGTCGGGACTAGACCCGTAGCTAGTCATGCATAATCTAACGCTTGATCCGACAGTCAAGCCAGTTAAGCAAAAACTATGCAAGATGCACCCAACAGTGGCCTTAATGGTCAAAGATGAATTGCAAAAGTTGTTGGATGCACAGTTTGTCATCTGCATGGATTATCCACCATGGCTGTCCAACATGGTGCCCATCAAGAAGCCTGATGGGAGGATTCACATATGCACTAATTTTTGAGATCTAAACAAAGCGAGTCCTAAGGATGATTTTCCCTTGTCGAGCATCGACGCATTGGTAGATGCTACAACGGGTCATGAAATGCTTTCCCTCATGGATGGTTTCTCGGGATACAATCAGATTTGTATCAATCTCGAGGACCAGCTAAAAATGGCATTCACAACGCCTTGGGGAACATTTTGTTATAAGGTCATGCCTTTTGGCCTTAAAAATGTTGGCGCCACCTACCAACGTGCCATGACATACATCTTCCATGATTACATGCACAAGACTTTGGAAGATTACATGGATGATTTGTTGGCCAAATCTCTTTTGCGCCCGGATCATCTCGGTGACTTAAGCAAGATCCTCGATCGCCTCATGGAGCATAGAGTCAGACTGAATCCCAAGAAGTGCATTTTTGGCATCACATCTGGAAAACTCTTGGGTTTCATAGTCTCAAAATGAGGCATCGAGGTGGACCCAAACAAAGTCAAGGCAATCCTTGAAATGCTTCCCCCAACTACCATCAAGCAGCTCAGAAGCCTACAGGGAAAGGTCGCGTCGATCAAGCGCTTCATAGCGCAGCTATCTGACAAGTGCCGACCAATGAACAAGTTGTTGCACAAGGGGGTAGCATTTCACTGGGATGACGAGTGCCAGTCAGCCTTCGATGACATTAAACAATACTTGGCTTCATCGCCAGTATTGGCACCACCTAGACCAGGAGTGCCATTCTACTTATACATCTCAGCTACTGAGGTGGCACTGGGAGCCATGTTAGCCCAGAAGAATGAACTTCATAGAGAATAGGCTACTTACTATCTTAGCCGCACCCTGGTCAGCTATGAACTTAACTATGCATACGTTGAAAAACTCTGCTTGGCAGTGGTGTTTGCTACCAAAAAGCTATGCCATTACATGCTGAGCAACAAGACGTATGTTGTGTCTAAGGAGAATCCATTGCGGTACATGATGAGTCATACTTATCATAGTAGCCGCATGGTGAAATGGATCATGTTGTTGATAGAATTTGACATAGAGTTTATCGGACAGAAATCCATAAAAGGTCAGGTCATAGCCGATCAACTAGCAGAGGCTCCTCTCGAAGATGATCAGCCTCTGGTCATAGAACTACCCGATGATGGGGTCTTCCATGTCTCAGAATCACCAGATTCTGATGAGCCTGAGTCACAGGCCGACATAACCCTATTTTTTGATGGTTCTAAATGTGAGCAAGGTGGTGGCATGGGAATAGTATTCTTCACACCACAGGGGCTCCAATGCCCCTGTCATTTAAATTAAATTTCCCATGCACCAACAACAATGCAGAGTATGAAGCCTTGCTCATAGGTCTTCAGACAACAATCACCATGAACATTAAATGATTGAACATCTTTGGTGATTCGTTGTTAATCGTCAACCAAGTCAAAGGGGTATTCCAATGCAAATGCCCAGTTCTGTAGGCCTACAAAGCCCTAGTGGACAAATTCTTGGCAAAGCTTGAATGGTACGACATCGAGGCACTCCCTCGATCATCGAATCATTTTGCGGACACTATGGCCTCCTTGGGGTCCTTAATCCCGCAAGACATTTCTGGTGAAATGACAACCATTCAAGTCAAAACATTATCGCAATCAGCGATGGAGCGAGCAAGCTCTGATTTAATGCCAGGAATCCACTTGATCCAGATTGAGCCATCCATGGATAGGTTCTCTCGAATCCATGATCATTTGAATCATGCCAACTGGGGGTCCTTGTTCTCCCCTACTCCCATTAATAGCAATACAATGCTATTCTTGCAAGTTCTCTCCCGCTCAACTTTTGCTAGGGATGAACTTCAAGAGGGATTGGCTGTTCATACCATCGAGGCTTTCGATCAGCAGGATTGGTATACACCCATCAGGGACTACCTCAAGTTAGGTAACCTCCCACTTGGATTGACGCATGCCACAAAATGATCATTCAAACAGAAAGCGGCAAAGCATGTCTTGTTAGGAGACATTTTGTACCATCGCAGCTATGAAGGGATTCTCCTCCGTTGCTTGGACCAACAAGAGTCCACTTGGGCAATCACCCAAGCACACGATGGTACATGCGGTGGCCACTTCAGCGGTATGGCCATCGCAAAGCGCATTCTTCGCATGGGCTATTATTGGCCATCTTTAGAGCGAGATTGTTGCGCATATGTCAGGAAGTGCGTGAAGTGTCAACATCATGCTAATTTGACACACGTACCTTCCTAGGCCTTGCAACCGATCCAATCGGCTTGGCCATTTTCATAGTGGGGCTTAGATCTCATCGAAAAGATCTCCCCTGCATCGTCCGGCCATCACACGTTTATCATAACGGCCATAGAGTACTTCACCAAGTGGGTGGAAGCGGTTCCGCTAACCTCTATGACTGGACCCCGCATTGTGGAGTTCATTTTGCATAACATCATATGTCATTTTGGTATTCCATCCAAGATAATCTCGGATAATGGGACGTCATTCAAGAACAAATATGTGCATGCTTTGACCACAAAGTACAAAATTCAGCATAGTTTTTTGACACCCTATTATCCGTAGGCAAATGGGCAAGCAGAGGCATCAAACAAAATGCTAGTCGCCATCCTCAAAAAGATAGTCATAGATAATCATAAGGATTGGCACATTCAGATCCCACTTGCCCTGTGGGCCTATCGCACTAGCATTCGGACACCCACTAGGGCAACTCCATTTTCGCTGGTGTATGGCTCCGAGGCAGTCATGCCTCTCGAGTTGGAAATTCCTTCCCTACGCATATCAATGCACGAGTTCATCGATGATGACACTGCATGGCAGGCCCGGTTAGACCAGCTTACGTTGCTTGATGAATGACGCGTTAATGCTCTCGAGCATTTACGTATCTATCAAGAGCGACTTAAGAAAGCATACAACATGAAAGTTCACCTGAGGGACTTTCAGGTTGGTGACTTGGTCTTGAAAGAGAACCAATAGAACTCTAATTTGCCGCCCCATTTAAGGGACAAGTTCACGGCAAACTGGTTAGGTCCTTATGTCATTGATAGTAAAATAGGACCTGGAACATACCGGCTAGCCTCTCTTGATGGAATCAAGGAACTAGAACCCTTGAACATCAGTCATTTGCGGCCCTTCCATATTTAAAAGAGCCATAGCCCAACCCCAAATGCTCCAAGGATTTCCATAATCGCTTGGTCAACCAAAAGCTCCAAGGATTTCCATAATCGCTTGGTCAACCCAAAAAGCTCCAAGGATTTCCATAATCGCTTGGTCAACCCAAAATGCTCCAAGGATTTCCATAATCGCTTGGTCAACCCAAAATGCTCCAAGGATTTCCATAATCGCTTGGTCAACCCAAAAAGCTCCAAGGATTCCTATAATCGCTTGGTCAAAAACAAGAAAATTCAAAAACAATAAAATCATCAAAAATAACAAAAATTTGCATCTCATTTCCATGCATACGCAAAATCATCATAACAATACAGAGCTCTTTTGCATCTCATCTTCATATTCACAAAAATCAATCCCTCAAAAATACAAAAATATATAGCTGCATTAAGCATCACATCCATACATTGCATATTTGTGGTCATAAAGGTCAAAGCACCATAGACTGTCATTACTTGGCAAAACCATCATTTTCTACATTTTTCCACTTTATCAATAACTCATCGCCCATAACCGCCATTCACGTTATTCTCCCACATCATAGTCAGTTGTTTTCTAATGTATCGAGAGTTTTCATCATTCATTCATCATTAGCTTTCTAGCCACATACTTGTACCAAGTCAGACAGATTTTACGAAGGTAGAATTCTACTTGGATCACACCTTGTTACGTAGCATCCCAACACAAGTTAAAACATATAACAAAATTCCCAAGTTGTGTGAACGAAAGATGAACCTGCAAAGCAATCCAGGTCACCATAAGCGAAATGGTTATCTTGCTCATCCCCCTATGCGAATGACCCCAAGAATGTTGAGAGTTGGCAAAAGGACAAGCATCCTCCCTACCCAATTCCCCAAGAATCCCAAGTTCTCAAAAAGTTGCAAACATCATAAAAATTTGCAAAAGTCAAAACTCCAAAATTTGACATCACAACCATAGTGCATACATCAAAAAGCACATACAATAGTGATTATCATCACTCACTATTCAAAATCCCTTGCTCAAAAAAAAAAAAACACACAAAAATATACAAAAATAAATAGTGATTTTTATCACTACAAAAGAGCAAGTATCCCAATACAATTGAAGAAAAGAAGGGAGTCGAACTTGAATCCCTGGAACTCTCAGCATTCCGACAGGTCATGAGGCAAACCTCAGTACCGGTTTGGTTGATAGCCTATCGGTCACTGGTGGTAAACCTCCCGCATGACGATATATCTATCACATTAACTTGTGTGCAGATCAATGTTTGCATGTGGATGAGCTAGCTTATGGTATCCTACGATAGCACCACAGATTAATCTGACTAAACACAACAAAGGAGTTAGTGGAGCTAATCAGGTGATCCTCGGTACAGGTTTGGTTGATAGCCTATCTGGCACTGGCGGTATCCTGACCAACACCACATAAATGAACTCAATTGCACACACAGGGATGTGAAATAACTTGGTCCACGACAAGTCCGATTCATACCTTGTTCAAAAGTCTCGTAAGATGAAAGTACAGTCATGGCTAGATAGTTAAAACATCTGAGTTTTGAAAAACCTTGCATACCTTCTAAACCAACTTGCTATCTTTCATCCTCACATTGCCAAAAAAAAAAAAACATGTATACATACAAAGCTATTCACCGCAGCAATCGCCTAGGACAAAAAGCCATAAAGTTCTAAACAGTCTATGGTCCGACCACCAAAAATCACAAATTCAATTCATCCATTCCATTTGCATATCATATAACTTAAAAACATGCACATTTTAGCACAACATATGCATTCATCACTATAACTTAATATGCATACATCCATATTCATCAATCATCATGCATAAAATCAAATCATCACATGCGCATAAACAAAATAAAGTCATCTATATATATCATCAAAAATGCCCACGAGCTACAAAGAGCTGGTCCTCGACCCCGCAACAAAATCCAAAATCTCAAAACCCCCAAGCCTAAGGCATCGGCCACCATGATCACGCAGGATCGGTGCGACGAGAACTACCCCCCATGGTGTGGGTCCTATGGGACCCCTCAGGGCGGCTACTGCTAGCCCTCGCATCATGCCTACTACCACCTCCCTCATCCAATCACCTATGATGAGATGATGCTGACTACTCAGTATCACTATCCCTCATCCGACGTGAAGAGCCACCTCCAGGGGCTCAGGTAACCACCCATCGAGGTGGATAATCTCTCCCTCCATATCCATCCGATGTCGAGACCAATCTGCCTCCCGTTACAACCACTCTGCTTCCTACCGATGGTAGTAAGCTACTGCATCATCACGCTATGCCAACTACATCCGTAGGAGATCCCTCTCCTGTGCAGCGCTGGTGTCCCCATCCCCCCGATGGTGTGCAGCGAATGCGCTCTCCCGCTCTGCCAACTGAGCCCGTAGGAGATCCCTCTCTTACAAAGCTTCCCCCAACTCCTCATCTCGCCTCCGTAGTAGCTCTGCCAATCATGCATTCTCAGCGTGCACCCCTACCTCCGTGTCCTCCACCATGTCTTGATGCATAGGCACCTCTGGAATAGCAGCCTACTCTAGCTCCCACTTCTCCAGGACGTCCTGCATCTCTGGCTGATCTAGAGCCCCAAAATCCATGCCCAAGTCATCCACCTCCACCATGTCTGCCTCCTCGAGCGGAGCTCCCCAACCCTCACCTGGTGCCTCTGCACCCTCATCCCCCCTTCCTCGCACCTCCCAGTGGTCCCTCTCCCCGCCATCATCGTAGTATCCACCATTGATCATACTCTGGCATAGTCCCGATGTCATCCACATCCGGGACATCGATCATCACATCTGAATCCTCACCCAATGGCACGATGACCGGCCGATCCAGAGTCCTCTCGTCCCCCGATGTCGATAGACCACGGGCTCACCAAGAAACCCCTGGCGCACCCCAAACTATCATGTCACCCGATTGTATGGGAAGAACTCCTGCTCGGTCCCATGCCGCCCGATCAGCCATCGCTCCCTGCGTACCCATCGGAGCCACTCTCTAGCCTCAGGCCAGGCTGGACAGTCCCGATAGGGTCGCTAGAACACCTCACCCGGAGCAAGCCGAGCGAAGGCATCGACATAGTGCCCTACGACACCTGCCCATCATCGACTCTATCCCTACTCCTCAGACCACCGCCACAGAGCCGCATAACCGATATCCTTATCCACCATCTCCACCCGCGTCATCCACGGTAACCCCCTAGGTCTCTCCACCGCTATGTGCTGCCAACCCTAGCTCTACAACAGATAGCTACAGCTGATCCCCTTTCGCCTCCGATAGCGGACCTCATATAGCTCCCCATAGAGCTATGCCAGCGTCTATCCCCATCTCATGATCAAAGGCTCCTACGTCGAACACTCCACCAACCGATAGACCACATCCAGTAGGTTCCACGGGAACCTCGCACCTGACGAGTCAGGTAGCAGCATGTTGGAAATGAGGCCCATAAGCAATGCATGCCTCACTCCCAACACCCCTCTCTCAAACCACCATCGAACCAGAATCCCGCCCATCTGGCAGTCAACCTCTGCCATCTCCACTGGACCATCCACCCCCAACTCCTCCCCATGCCCGAAGCAGTGTCAGCACCGTTGTCCGCTGATCCCGCGATGTCGTCCTGATCGGCAGTCCGTCTATTGGAATCCTAAGAATCCGATAGACATCCTCCAAAGTGACTGTCATCTCCCCTATTGGGAGATGGAAAGTATTAGTCCAGGGATCCCACAAGTTGATCAGGGCCATCAGGTAGGCCCGATCCCCAATCACTGGCTCCAGTCGAGCCACCTGCTTGAGCCCGAGGGCATCAAGCCACTCCCAGTCAGCCATAACTAGCGCCTCCCGCGCTTCAGCAAACATAGTCGGCACGCGATACCGGCTCTTCACAACCTGCAATAGAAAAAAATAAGCACATTAGAATCATGAAAAATAGTGTACAACTACACACCGCATAAATGGAAAACAACAGTTAATTTGTCAACCTAGGGTTTATACTCTTAATTTGATAAATTACAACAAAAAAAAAATCAAACATAACAAAATTTAATACAAGAAAATAATAAAGAGGGAGTTCACTTACTAGTCTCGCTTCGGCTCCATCGCTCGATCCGGTTCATGCACTCATGGTGGTGGAAAAATTTGGTAGCGCTTCGCTTCGTAGAATTGACCTCCTCCTCAGAGCTCCAAATCGCTAGAAAAACAAGTGCAAATGAGCCCAAACCCTAGTTTTGGCCTTTAAATAGGCTTTTGAGCCTGTAATCATTCCTCCCTAGGATGAGCACTCTGGTTAGCGCTCGTCCCACCCTAGAATGAATGCTCAATAGGAATTCGTCCCACCCAGGAACGAATCCAGAGAAAACATTTCACAAAATAGCAAAAATGCACAAAAATGCACCAAAAACAACAATAAACTTGCCCGATGAGAGTGCTTTTGCACTTGACATTCTGGGCATGCAAAATAGATGTCGGGGTCACAAATCCTCACTATCCTACTCCCTAAGAAGGCTACCATAGTCGGACCGCTCCACGGGAAGACGGATCTTCGAGAATTTCATCCCCAAACGGCGTCGCCAAAAGGGTCAAAACCCAACCAAAAATAGCAATAACATTGCCGAACGAAGGCGCCTTCATGCCTGACATTCTTGGCATCCAAAATAGATGTTGGGGTTATAAATTGTCACCATCCTACTCCCTAAGAAGGCCACCATGGCCGGACCGCTCCACGAGAAGACGAATTTTTGACAATTTCAGCTCCAGAAAGGCGTCACCAAAAGGGTTAACACCCACCAAAAATAGGTCTAAATGTCGAGAAAACTGCACACACATTCAAAGATCAAACATCTGAAGGCACCCTTACCTAAGTCATCTTGGGTCAAGCGACTCGTCGCTTTTCTCATGTAGGTCATTCCCTCATCGATTCGTCGCTTGAGGGGGTAGTCACACTTAGTCACCAATCAACAAATACACACCCAATCATGGAAATGGCATGCATTCGAAGAATCATTGACAAAGACAATCACGCTCCTGCTTGGGGTAGTAAACAAGCAATAATCACAAGCTGATCAATCACTTGGCATTCGTGAATCATGAACTCAAGGTTCCCACAGACAAAAGGTTGCGCCCTTTGCCTATTCATGACTGATCAATGTCCAAGCTCAAGTAACACCTCACCGAAAAAGGTTAACACTTGAATTGAGTTCCTTCGCTCGTCAGAAGCAAGGATTCAAGAATGCATGCCCTCTTCATACTTGGGGCATCAAAATTTGGTTAGGTTACCAAGAAACCCTAATCATTAGTGCTTTGGTTATCTATTTTTTGCTCGGCACTGTGCCTTGCACAGCGCATCCCAAAAAGGGGCATCTGTAGACACCAAAACAGCACCAATCCGATTATGTGACTGCAAACACCGATCACATTGGCACACACAGCCCCAAGGGCAGCCCCCAGAGGTTAAACAGATGGTCCTAACCACTCTCACAATAGTTTTGGAAGGTCAAAAATCATTTTGGCACCTTCAGGCACTTTGCTCAATATCCGTTCCACCCAGGGACGAATTCAAATTGGGATTCGCTCCCCTCAGGGACGAATTCATAATTCGCTCCGGGGTGGGGCGAATTGCAGGTTTGATGGGAAAAAAGTCAAATCTTGACAAATGGCAGCTCGGATCCGCCACTTAACGCCTCCTTCATTTCATGGGAGCATGGGTGAGCGTTTTCGAGCGTTAGAGGTTGTTACAAGGGCAATCATGAAGCCCCTAATCAGGGAGGAATCTTCCCTCCCCTGGAAGGGCATGGCTGCCAAGTGGCGCCCCTGCATGCTCATCCCAAGAGACCTCCAGGTCTATAAATTGGTGGGTTTTCTCACCCCAAAAGATAGAGAGAGTAAGAGCAATTTTGAGCAACGAAGTGCTGCCATTTTATTTCCCCATACATCCTTGTGCGATTTGTGCCCTTCACATCCTTGATCTCTTTTAGAGAGGAGGTCATTGGGTGACTATTGGAAGGACGAATCTTGAGCCCAAAACCCGACATTTGACCACAGTATACCACCCAATTTGTCGACAACACCTTGTAAGAGATTTTGGACCCATCCCAAGTGGATTGGTGCCGAAATCAGGCCCCAAACGGTGGGCGGCCCGCCCGGGCGTCCCCGCACTGTCGCAGGCCTAATCGTCCCTTTTAGGAGCGATTGGGAATCTATAGCAGATTTTTCTTTCTATCATTTTTGTTTTTTGCATTCAATTCTATGATGCTTAGATAGGTTGTCATTTAAATCTCGTCTCGTTTTGAACAATTTTGATCATGTTTCTATCATTCGTTCGTCTTTACTAACTTGCAGGTAGCATCATCAAATTCCCATTGAATGGAGGTCAAATTGGGAAAATCCGACCATCTGGGTCTTCCCAAAATGCCCCCAATTAGCTAACCCCAAATTTGCAGATCTTTTGGAGCTTCCTAGGCAGGACATTTGGGACAGTACCTTTTCGGCATTTTGTTGCAGGTGAATTCGTCCCGCCCCGGAGCGAATTCAAATCGGTGAGGAATTTCCCGACTGTTCTTTTTGTAGTGCCCTCCTGGTGATGTCCTGATGCCCCTGTCAAATTTTTAGAGCATTTGGATTCATTTTAGTCATAGTTTAATTCATTTTTCTCATTCATTTATCGTAGGCTTGGGGATTGCATGCTTTGTTTTATCCGCAGGTGCTATTGACTATCTTTTGTTTCTTTGAACGTAGGATCGGGACATCGGAGGAGCATCAAGGAATCAACATTCGTAGACACAAGCGGTGGCGACGTTTTGGTCCGCCCATCTTACATGTGGGCACGCGGAAGAAGGAAGGCGATCCATGGATGTAACCAAGAGATGAATTTAACGCTCCTCGCCCCTGAAAAGGGAGGATGCGAATTGTAACCGAATTGTGAAATACATCAATAAAAGAGAAGGGCTGTTATTTCATTTGGGTTTCAATTCATGCTTTCTCCATTTCATGCATTTTTAATTCGTAGGATTTAGCGTTGAGTTTAATTCCGTTTTTGCATCGTGCTTGGAGTTTTTCCTTTTTTGTTTCCGTATCCTCGTGCTTTCACCAACAACTCTTTATAATAAACTCTTCTATTTATACAGAGTTGATCCTAAATATAAATCAATCAGTTTCACTCTTCTCTTCATATTTTGTGTAATACTTTGCATATCTATTATTGTGAAATTCTAACAGTAGATAAGTCATGTTAACAAAATATTGGTATGCTCATAGGTTAAACAATCTCCAAGATCACAATAAAATCAATAATCAATAAAGAACATCAAACTTATTGAAAATATATTTCCTATAAGCAATGTATAAATGCAATATTTTTTTATACATATTACAAAGCTTTGTCTTCAATACATACATACATGAGACTATTCCTATTACATGAATCTTAGCCTTTTCTCTCCTCAAACTCACAAGAGATCCAACTCTTGACATTTCTCTCTTATATAATAAATTTTACATATTACATAAATAAAAATTCTCTCATGATTTCTCATAACTCCCTACTTATGAACTTGACACGTCACTCACATAACTCACAATTACTAAAGAGACATATCACACACATAATTCCACACTTATTTACATGACACATACTCACAATTAATAACTTGACATATACTATAGACACAAATATCAAACACACCTTAATATAATTATTTACAAGGTATCAAATAATGTAATACCTCCAACACCCTCTGTATTATATTATTTGGTATGAAGGCCTTTTTCCTTCAATATTTAATTATTGTCTTGGTTATCCTACTATGGATTTGTTATTGCTTCAAGTTCTAGCACAATATCTCTTTCATTGATTTGTTACCTATATCTTCTTTTTTTAGCATATCTTGGATACAAACCTATGCTTGTTAGACTTATTTTCTTATTGTAAAAATATTTTAACATTTTCATAATTCTATTCCATTTTTTTTATTTATTCATCCATAATATACTTCAATTTTATTTTCTTGATAAGTAATTGGCTTGTTTTTCACAGATATTGCAATTCTAGAGCATCCTTTATTTTGGTTCATGCCTTTTATTATTTTTCTACTCATTTTTTTTAAATAATTCTTGCTTTGTTATCAATACTATTAGTACCAATGTTAATGAAGATTTCTAAATTGCTTGTATTATCATATTTCATTGTTTCTCAATTTGATCCATACCTTCATTTTTTATATTATCTATAATTCTTTCTGTAAGAGCTCTATGAATTGTTTCATTTTCTCTTTCATTGATGTTTTCTATTTCTTGAACTTCTTGGACAAATTTTCCTTATTTATTTTCTTATTTTGAAAATTATTGTTGTATTGATGGGTATCAAGATTGATATTTTCTAGGTTGGTATCTTTGGAAAGGTCTATTCATTTGTTCCATTGGTTGAGAGAATTGTATCTACAATAACTTGTGGTATGACCTTCCTTATTACATATGTGATGATGCTTTTCATTCTATTTGATGCTAAGATGGTGTATATTTTTATTTGACCATTTTTTCTTTGAGATAAGAGAAATATTTATCATTTCATCTCTAACTAGATTTTTCATTTTTTATTCATGGGGTATATTGAACAATTCATCAAAGAATATATTTATATTTAGAACTTGAAGAGAAGTGACTAATGTTTTGAATGTTTATGTAAGTGCTCTTAATCTTACTTGAACAAAAAAAAATCTTTCATTTTTCTCCCATAGTTTGTAATTTAGCTTTTAATTGTGCTACCCTTGGAGGATAATATTCTATACTTTCTCCATCATGAATCTTTAGAGAATGCAACTATGCATGCAAGTGTAAAATGGTTGCACGATTCCTTCCCTCAATTATAGTACATAATTTTTTCTTGTACTTTTTTTATTTTTTGCCTCACTTATATGTGCCTAAATTTTTATTAATATAGCAAATTTGATTAACATAAGAGCCTTTGCATCATCATTTTTAAATTTGTGCATTCCAATTTCATCTTCTATAATGTCTTATTTTCTATTTACCACATCCCAAAGTTTCTCAACAATGAGTATTGATATCATATTTATTTTCCATGGAGTAAAATTTGGTGTTTTTAGAACTTGTCATTCATAAAGGAAAATCTTTGTGTTTTTCATAATAGGTTTAATTATATTTTTCGATCTTTAATTTCTTTAAATTCTTCAATTTCAGATTTTAATTGTTTATTCAATTAATTTCATTTTTTATTTTCATAATTCAAATAATTTATCCTTCTTATAACTCCCTTCAATTTTCTTCTTCAATTATATTTGTTAAATTTCTATAATTAAAGTTTTTAATTCATGTTTTTTCACCTTTCTCACTTTCAAATTTCAAAAATTCATAAACTTCTTATATGTACCCTTAATTTAGTTTCTCAATTTCAATTTCCTCTCAATTTTAATTTCTTCTTATATCTCTCTTTAATTCAATTCTTCACTTTATCTTACTCTCTTTATTTTACTTAGTCAAACACGTTACAGCAGATGCTTTACAAATTTTGACCTGCATGCTTGCAATTCTTGGATTTCTTATCATATCCTATGTATTTTTTTTATATCTCCTCATAAATATAGCTAATCTTCAAATGCAATATTTTCTAGATGTATTTCGAGTGTAGCGTTTCCAAAATATCTTCTTCATATGAGTGTAATGTTCTTCCTTTTTAATGTAGGGTTTCTCAAACATCTCCTCATTCTTTAATGTTTCCTAAAAATCTCCTCCTTATGTAGTGATTCTTGAATGTCTCCTTTTGTATGTAAAATTTCCATTTGATATTGTACATACTCCATGCTTTACCAAAATTATTGCTTCTCCTAGCCATATTTTACTAGATGTGCCTCCTCCACTTATATTTACTTCTTCATAGTAGATTAATCTTCTTCCTACATCACTTATTCACATCGTCTCCTCACCACAACTCAATGTTCCTTTATAGTAGTGTAATTATCTGTCCACTTCTCTTCAATGCAACTTAATAGTCTCTTTCCTTCTATCTTCCTCCTAAAATATCACAATTATTCTTTCTTGTAGCTATCTCACTCAATGTGGCTACTTCTAAGCACACTCATGGTGGCTCTATACCAATGTTATCAAATTATCATCTCAAGATAATTTTACAAAGTTTAACAATATTTCTAAGCATAACTTCATACAATATATCACTCAAACAATGCACAATAAATTCATTAAAAACTTTATTGAAAATACAGGTATTATAAGCAATACATAAATGCAATGCTTCTTCAATACATTTTTTTTTTTTTGATTGGTTGAAAGGGTGTTGAAAGGTCCCTAAACCTTGTACAAAATAGTCGTGGGCCTCCAAATAGGGGAGGCAAAGGGGAAGTACGATGACAGTAGAACAAGTAAGCCCAAAAATAGCAGGGGCCACCTAAGGTAAAGGCGCCCGGAAGAACTAACTAAAGTGAAACATGACCAGTGGCCAACAGAAAAAGGAAAGCGAAACTTAAACAGAGAAATTTAAGGCCAAGCATGGGAAAGGGGTTCCCGCATGGGAAAGGGATCGGGTATTCATAATTATGCTTGTGAGGACGTTGAAAATTAGGGGTGCGCTCCAAGGAAACTACCGCTTGTGAATGCCTTTGGACCGATATTCCTTCCATTTACCAGACTTCCCCAACAGATGGGCGCAGGAGTTGATGTTGTCTCTGATTTCGAACAAAACCTCCCTGAGAATGTCATGGAAAGACTCCATGGTCGGCAGGCAACGTGCGGACCAAATGATCGGGTTCCAACTGTCCTCAATCTAGAAATTATTGTGATGCTTGTGGATACATTTGTGGATGGAATTTGCAAATTTGGCGTAGGTGATTAGAGCAGCAACAGACCTGGGATTGTTTCCCTCATAATCGTATCTCATCCATACCAAGCCCCTTGGCAACAGCTCACATTGTGCAAACATTGAAACTTGTAGGGTCGTTCCTTAGGCCAATGGGGAAGGAGTCTCTCCAAACTTGAATGTCAGATTCACCGACTCCCCTGTTAGCTAGCCAGTCCGTAGCTTTGTTTCCTTCCCGGTACTGATGCTAAATGACTAATTTTGGGTAATTGCCAACTAGAGCCTTGCATTCTTGGAAAATCGAATCTAGGGACTAGGGAGGCCTATATGTACCTTGGAGGCAGTTGATATAGTGCAACGAGTCTCCTTCGATGATAATTTTATTGATGGTCAACCCTTCCATGAGGATCAAACTTTGGAACAGAGCTCGAGCCTCTGCCATATTGTTGGATTGAATTCCCAGGTTCTGGGCGAAGGCCAAAATTATTTCTCCCCAGTGGTTTTTGAGAATTCCTCCTCCACCAGCAGCTCCTGGGTTGCCTTTAGCTGCACCATCGAAATTGAGCTTGTGCCACACAGTAGGTGGTAATACCCACTTGATGGCAGACCTGTCAACAGAATTACAAAGCACAACAGAGATGTTAGACAGATTGAAAAGTTTGGCTAGATCCAATTCTAAGCCAGGAGGGGGGTTTGGAGAAGAAACAAGAGAGGCATTCTCCGCAGATAGGGCCAAGATCTTGGCAGTGATAATCCTCTTATCAGTGGCTTGATTTTTTAAAATTCTGGCGTTTCTCTCGAGCCATATCTACCTTACATATTACATAGCTTTGTCTTCAATATATACATACATAAGACTTCATATTACATGAGTTTTGGCCTTCGCTCTCTTCAAACTCATGAGAAATTCAAGGGTTGAAATTTTACTCTTACATAATAAATCTCAGATATTATATAAAAATAAAGTTTGTTATAATTACTCGTAACTTTCTACTTCACTCACACTTAATAACTTAATAAATACTATAAATATAAATCTAAATCTAAATATTTAAAAATACAAAATAATATAATACCTCCAACAAATCTATTATTTATCTTAAATTTTTAAGTCCTATTGATATTACATATGTTAGAAGCTTCATTAAGTAAACAAAATGTTCTTGTAAATTTTATGTCATTAAGTGAATAGAATGTTCTTATAAATTTTATGCAAAATTCATAAATGATTAGCAGGTAGCGGTAAACACTATCCAATACATAAAGTAATATGGTCTTAAAATTATAGGTGGAGGTAGTACATCATTGATTTTTTTGTTAAGTATTTATCAACTTAAAGTCAGCAATCTCAATCTTAAGCTTTTATTAATTCCGGGTATGATGTTGGTCAACTTAAAGTCAGCAATCTCAATCTTAAGCTTTTATTAATTCCGGGTATGATGTTGGTGGCTTTTTAAACTCAAAACGTATCCATAAAAATAAAATAATGAAAATTTATAAATATTCTAAAAAACTAAAAAACTTAAAACCACGAAAAGTAGAGCATAAAATTACAAATAACTAGCTGCGGTGAGTGGTATACTCTAAATCCAAAATTTGAAGGATATAACGTAAATCCAATAGATAGAGTGACGTGCGTTTGATTTTAGTCTTAAAACCAGGAAAAATTACAAATTACTAGCTCGTAGTGTGCTATGCGAGTACATAACGCAATTGACTTGTCGTTTTTTAATAAATCAAGTACATAACGTGACGTGTAGTTTGTTATTAGCCTGAAAACCACGAAAAGTAGCCACTGAAGAACACACTGTTATCGGAACACCATCTCTCCGCTCTAATTCTTCTCTGCTGCGATTATTTTCCTGGCCGTAGTAGTTTGGCACCGCTGGCTACGAAGAAGCTCGAAGGGACCTACAATGTGGCCTATCGTAGGCTATCTTCCCTCCCTTGCTTTGCATTTCGAGCAGCAGCACGAGTGGACGGCTCGTCTCCTTATTTCAAATGGCGGCACGGTGAGACTGCACGGCCCATGGAAGAGAAGAATACTAACGGCCGATCCCGCCAACATAGAGTATGTTGCGAGAACAAAGTACAGTAATTTCGGGAAAGGGGAGTCCTTCAAGGAGACCTTTCGTGATATCTTTGGCGATTCCCAGCTTCTGCAGGACGGGGATCGTTTCACACAAATTAATAAGTCTATCAGCAAGGCATTCGCGTCCGCCGGCTTCCGCAACACGGCTGCGGTGGCCCTGCCCGCGGCGGTGCACAGCAAGCTTCTTCCCCTTCTCCGCCAAGCCTGTGAGAAGGGCGCTGTCATTGAACATCGAAGACGTATTCATACGCCTTGCGTTCGCCTATGCACGGATTTTTCGACAAGGTCTACACTCCACCCTTGCCCGCTGATGCCGATACCGGTACTTGGGACATCTTCTTGGCCTTCCTCCGGTTCGAACGGGAAAGCGGTCAGGAATACTCCCAAAAAGAGCAGGCCCCTCTGGCCGGAAATCTCATTATGGCCGCCACGGATACGGTTGCTTCGGCGCTGACATGGTTCTTCTGGGTTTTAGCACAGCATCCAGATGTTGAATCCAAGATTTTAACAGAGATCCGACGCGTGGTTCAGCAGAGGCCTGATTCAGACAGTCGTGACGAGTACGATCCTTCTCCTTTGAAGCCGGAAGAATTGAAGAAGATGCATTATCTGCACGCAGCATTGACGGAGTCGCTCCGTCTGTACCCGCCTATTCCGGTGGAGATCACGGAGGCCGTGGAAGACGACTTTCTGCCCAGCGGCACGAGGGTGGAGAAGGGTTCGCAGGTGGTTTATTCCATATATTCGTTGGGCAGAATGGAGAAGGTGTGGGGCAAAGACTGCCGGGAATTCAAGCCAGAACGGTGGCTAAAGGACGAAAGGTTTGTGAAGGAGTCCTTTTTTAAGTATCCAGTGTTCAACGCAGGACCTCGAAGTTGTACTGGAAGAGAACTTGCTTACAGGCAGATGATGTTGGTTGCGGCTTCCGTTATCATTCGTTACCACGTAGAAAAAGTTGATAAACGTCCTGTGGTTCACAAATATAGAATGTCACTCTCGAGGAAAAATGGTCTGCCAGTGACGATTCGGCCGAGAGTTGAAGGATATCACAAAGCCACTGCAGAACTGTGACGGAAAAAAAACTTGAATAATGCGCATTCCCGCGAATAGAGCCCTCCCCAGTAGCTCTCGATATATAGCTTATATAGAATTCGATATATTGGTAATATGCCGTATATGCACCTCTCAGAGAGGCTAAGGTTTCCGTTGTTCTTAATATGTATTATTTAACGTATTTTAAAATAAAATAAAAATTTGATGATTTTATTATTTTAAATTTAATATTAATGGAATTTAAAAAAAAAATTGAAATATTTTGTAATAATTTTTTTAATTAATATTTTATGTTCTCATTATCAATAATACAAATGCCCAGACTATTTACCATTCTCAAAACTCAAATATAAAAAATGACATTTATTTTTAATGTAACTTTAAAAGTTGACATTAAATGTACGAAGGATTTAAGTTTTTTTCAAGTGGTTTTTAAGGTAGAGGAGACTATTGTGAAGACACTGAAACATTATGACAATGTATGATGGCACAAATGTTAATTTCGTACAAATAATTTTTAAACAAATTAAAGATATTTGAAATAGTTTTAGATAATATTTGAAGTGTCAAAATAATTTTAATTTAGTTATTATAGAATTTTAATTTATTTTATTATTTTTGAATTTTATGTATTGTACATTATATACATTTTTAAAAATTTAAAAATTGTTATTGATACGAATGTATAGTATATAAAAATTTAAAAATTGTTATTGACATGAATGTATAGATTTGTTGGATTTATAAAAATTATTTTTTAATGGGACATATTGTGTTAAAACAATTGACACTAAGATGCATTTTAAAGACTTTGAGAATATTCTTCTCGCTTCAATTAAATTATATAAAATTAGAACATATACTTTTATGGAGGTTAAATATTTTTAACAAGAGGAAAATTTACCCATGAACAAATATTTTTAACTAAGATGCATTTCAAAGGTCATTGATAATATTCTTCTTGCTTTAACTAAATTAGATAAAATTAGAACATATGGTTTTATGGAGGTTAAATTTTTTTAAGAAGAGGAAAATTTACTAATGAATAAATCTAAAATAACAATAAGTTTAAAGGATAATCATGTAAAGTTATGAAGAGGAGCAAGTATGAATGCTATATTGATAATAAAATTATTTTTTATACTTTTCAATTATTAATTATGATATAAAGTTACTTATTTTACATATTCTTGTGCTTACAGGGAAGAAAAAAAAGAGATAGATTATTTATTAGAAAAATATATATGGTAATTTTTTGTCAATTAATTACCTTTAATAAAGGAATATGGTAGAACTTAATGTAAGAATAACTTCTTCTAATCTATCTCAATTCTTCTTATCTTTCCTTTTCTATCCAAATCACCAACAACACCTTTGAGAATGTATTTGTGTCACCTTAATTTAACCCTTAGGTATATGTTAGGTATAAGCACATTCTACTTTATCAATAATACCTACTTTTCAATTACCATCATACACATAGTGTTGTTATCAACATAAAAGAAAAAAAACTAGAATCTTTATCATTTTTGGACGACTTTGAACGTGGTTATTTCATTTTCAACCTTAGTCAATCAATGTTTATATTGATATATCCTATTAATAAAATTATATAGTGTTAGACCAATATTTTCCAATAAGACTATGGTGTATCCAATTCACATTCTCAATAAAGAAAGCCTGTAGTTTATTATGGAAGAAAATTTCTTCAATTCCTCCATACAATTTCTCATAATTGTATGGGATAATATGAAATAAATATTGGTGTAATAAATGGATTATTATATAAGATTATGATTTTAAAGTTTTCCAAAAAAATTCTAAAGATCAAAATCAGTATCAAGCCAAGACAAGAAAGAATGCAAGAACCAAAGTGGTAAGACCCCAAGGTCTTACTATAAAATTATTAACAAATTAATGTAAATATAATCGCAGGCCACTCAAAGGGGGCTCCCTTGTAATCGCTTTGCCACTATAGGGGGCTCCCTCCTTATAATCTATGCTTATTATTATTCGTCTTGGATGATTTGATATGGATGGCCAACCTAATATATATATCTACCCTTAATGGTGAAGAGACATGATGGTTCACGTATGAAGAGACATGATGGTTCACGTTATGAAGGGTTGTGATGGTTCACTTTATAAGTTAATAATATAATAATTAAATGATTAATAATACTAACTAATAATGTTAGTATTGAGGATCCTAACATGCCACCCTCCTTAAAAATAGCTTTGTCCTCAAAGCTCAAAGTGAGAAGATTTGTCCTTTGTTTTCCAAGAAGGATTTGTGTAAGTTCTTGGACTCTTTTAGTGGTATCCTTTTGTAGGCAGGGATATCGAGAAGGATGAAGCATTAGCGGGGGGTTGCCAAGAACAATAATAGAATCTTCCTTAGTAAAATCATGATGACGATGGGAGGGCAACCCTTGGAGTTCCTCAAATACTTTCATATCCTTTTTTGTTTCCTTGGTAGAGCCAACGGAGGAGGAGTGTGTAGTCACTCTGTGTTGGTTCCAAATAGGTTTGGTCATATGGCAAGAACTCACTATTGATGAGGAAGGTATGTGTAGGTCTTGTAGAGTGCATGTTTGGCTAGCATTTATCACTTTGGGTATGTCTACATCATCCTTTCTTGGTACATCAATCACTTCTTGCATATCGACCTCATTGTCTTCATTGCGGTGAGTAGGTGCACTGGTCGCTTCAAACACAACTACCTCATCTGCTTGCTCTATGGAGAGACAAGGATCAACTTCCTTCAATAAATACAATGTTAGTGTAGCACATTTATGGTGGGGTCCAAATTGTTCATTACAATTATCACAGAGTCCTTTTGATCATCGTTCCTTCATCTCATCAAAGCTAAGATGTTTAATTCGTAAATTTCGGTTAGATTTGGGGGTTGTGTAAGTGCTTTGTGCCCTTCCATTATGCATAGGTTTGGGAGCGATGTAAGTGGTCAAAATTTTTTCCATAAGTGGTTTCCCTAATCGTTGTTGTGCATTGATTTTATCTTCAACTAATTTTGCCAATCCATAGGTCTGCATCATGGTATAGGGATTGAACCTTGTCACCTCCATTCTAATTTCCTCTTTTAATCCCCTAATGAAGCCATTGATGAGAATTGATTCATCCAATCTTGTGTTGTGTTTGGTGATATCCTCAAACCAAGTTTGATACTCACGCACAGAAGTTATTTGATGAAGATCTTTGAGCAAATACCACATGGTTGGATCCCACATGGCTCTGATACCAAACGGTAAGACCCCAAGGTCTTACTATAAAATTATTAACAAATTAATGTAAGGGCCATATAATACCATTCACGATCTAAGTTAACAATATAATGTAAGGGCCATTCAATATCTAAGTGAGGAAACTAAGACCAAAATAAGATATTATACCATATAATGTAATATGGGGGGGGTGTTAGAAGTATTACATTATTTTTTACCTTGCAAGCACATTGCAAGTACCATGTAATTACTTATAAATAGTTTAAAACTAGTTTGTAAATATGTGATGTAAAAAGTGTCTTGTAAATATAAGTCATTTAGTGTTTATCATTTTGGTGTGTGTAATTATTGTAGGTATTTCATTATTAGGAGATAATAATATATATTTCTCTTATTAGAAATATGAAGAGTCGTATCTCCTATGAGTTTAATTATATGGAGAGTTAGTGAAAGTAGAATGTTCAAGAGTCTTATGAATGCAAAGAGTCTCAGATTGAAAGAGTATATTGAAGATAAAACATTATAATACGAGATCGAATAATCTTTACAATACACTTGTATTTATATTGCTTAATTATATAATAGTTTCAATAATATTATCCGTAAGTTTTTTTTATTATCATGTTTTAAATGTGTGACATTATGTGATATTTTTAATTTTAAATATTTTGAGAACTTACTAAATTGCTAATAAATATTTCAATGAGGACCTACTTATATTTCAAAAGTCAATACATAGTCTTAAATCACTAGTTATTTTGAAACTAGGACCAAATTTGTAACCTATGTTGAGTGCTTTATCAAATAAGTGATCTATACTTTTAATAATTTAAGCAACTCTTTTATCATTACCTCTTTAATTTTTAGGTTGATAAGTCCTTATTCCAACCACATAAATAGTGTATTTAATATTTTTATCATAAAAATATAAATCATTGTAAATCAAAGTAATAATGTCATCATACTTAGTACAAAGCTTCTTGTCCAGATAAATTTTGTCTTTTGTTGATTTGTTTCCTAGCAACAAATATTATCCATAAATATTTTTGATTGACATATATGTTGAGGATTTTACATGAGTTCTTTATATATTGGTGTTGTCATTTTGATTGAAGAGGCTTTCTAATGTAATTATCCCCATACATATTTTAAGGAAATTTAATTCTATGATGTCATACTTGATCATCTCCATACTCATTATATTATTCTCTATTTTTAACTTCTAAAATCATAAAATCAATGATTTAGTTATTATTCTAAAATATTTATTGGTGATCAATGTTATGAAGCATAACTAGAATACAAATTGTTTTTATGCCATCTAATTTAGTCATTATATTGGTTTTCAAATTGGTGCAGTTGTGGAGAGGGGTTCAATTAAACAATAGCCTCTCCTAGTTGCCCAAACATCTTCATTCCATCACACCAAAAAATAGTAAATAGAGAATCACTTTAATCTATAAATAGATAAATTGCAAGAACAAACTACATAGAAAAATAACATACGAATAGTTATCTTTTGTCAATTGGCTATTCTCATTATTTGAATAACAATCCCAATAGTTTTATTTGGCTGATAGTTGGATGCTCCTAAATCATAAATCAAATCTTGCAACTAAATAATCTAGTTCATCTACTCTCTAATTATGTACTTGTGGAACTAACCCTCAAAATTTTATACTATGAATTATTCCATATCCTTATATGATTTCATCAATTTATGTTTCGTACAAATTGACCAGACCTTTTTGGTTACTAACTCAAAATCCTAAAAAAAAATTAAATGTTTAATACCAAGAATTTCTACTATCTAAAGACATATACATAATGCTTCATACTCGACTATATTATTCATGTAATCAAATTATAACCATCATTTATATTTTTGGACTTTTCTCTAATAGATGGTAAGCATAATCCTAGCATCTAATGTTTTATTGTTTTTATTTCCATAAAAGTATAAAATCCATATACTCATCGATATTATAAATATTTTCTTTTTTTAATCCTTTTAAATTATGCTTTATAGACTAGTTATTTCTAGCATTACATTTTGAAAATCAAGAACTAAATAATTATCTAGGTTTATTTCTTTGAATGGGCGTAAGGCTCATTAATATCCTCTTGAATACTTTCTATGATTGTTTCCATCTCATTTTGTAGATCCTCTTCTAATAATTTCCAATCCTTGAATCGTTGTGTATTATTCCAACTAGTGGTTTTAGACTCATCAAATTCCTCTAGATGATATGTATATGCTTGTTTAAAGTTCATTGTAATAGTTATTTTCAACTAACCTCTTGGTCCATTTGCATAATGACAACATTCTAAAGTAAGGAGGTAGGTTGTCCTTTATTACTTGCGATTCAATAATCAATTTAAAAAGTAAGTGCATAGTCATGATTAAATATTTTAATGCTTCTATAGTCTTGGCATCTATTCTATCCATTTAAATTAGTTCCTTTGTACCATGGGTTTATGTAAGTCATATTCTATCATATATTGATTTAGGTATTGCCATTGGGGTTACCCCTAAATACACTATAACATTACGCAACAAGAAGTCTTCAATTTTAGGAGTAGTATAAAATTATGGTGATTACATCACATTAGGGTTAGGTAAATCTATGATATCAACAATGTTTACTTGTATATTGGAGGGTACTTGACCAATAAATTTTGTTTTTTGGGATTATTTTATTGTGTTATAGATTCCTTCTATTATGTAGGTTTTGATTTGGCAAATGTTTGCTCCTTTTCCTTTAGATCCGCTTGCAATAAATCATATCATCCTAAAAATAAC
The DNA here is from genome assembly GCA_028583015.1 of Wollemia nobilis. NCBI lineage: Eukaryota > Viridiplantae > Streptophyta > Pinopsida > Araucariales > Araucariaceae > Wollemia > Wollemia nobilis. The sequence continues at coordinate 1,265,603 of JAQPPZ010002916.1, read as the reverse complement.
AAGGCTTCTAACATGTTAATATTTATAGAAGTTCTATTCAACTACCCAACTAAATTAAATATGATCTCTATTATGATAACCTCGTTTAAATATATAAACTTCTTGAAATACCTTATAGTAGGCGGTCAAGCTTACTTAGTGAATAAGAGATAACTTGAGTTTCATTTCACAAGCTCATGTTCTTTATTCTCATAGCATAATAATAAGGTTGATTGATTCTTCATTTAGATTTTATTGGTTCTTTGTCATTTGGTTGTTATGATTTTTAGCTCTTTGTTTGAATTCATGAAAGATTATCAATTTGTACTTAGCAAATTTATTGAGTAGATTGTTATAGAGCCTTGTCTTTGAAATGCAATGATGGTTGTCCTTTTCTCAAAATCATAATACCTACTTCAAATTGCCTTTACGATATTTTTTGAGAGGTATATTGTTGGCATTGCTTTTTCATAATTCTTTTTCCCTTGGATTGTGACTCCTTTTTTTTGATAAACTACTTTGGCTTTGAAATAAAACCCTTCTTCCTCTTCTATTTATTCAAATGTAACCAAAATTATATTGTTACTACTCATCATTACTTTATAATCAGGTGCTTTGGTTGATTAAACAACTATTTCTTTACAACTAATAATATAAATACTATTTGGGTAGCTACAATAGGTTGATTTATGTAGGTTAAGGTATCATTGTAACTTTATGGGCCTACTAAAATTGTTGATTATATATCACCATATTATTTATTTGTATGTACATATTACATTCCATTAGGTTATGAGAACCATTATAAGAGAAACGTAATGATTTTGGTTCAATATTTGCATTCACTATCCTATCTAACATATTATTCAAAGCTTAAGTTATTGGTTTCATATCATGCACTAGCCTATTTTCCTATTAAGGGAACCTAATCTTTAAAAATATAAGAAATATTTCTTTGTATACATCCTCTATTATGTCTTTTATCATACTTGTTTCACTTATTAGTCATCAACCTATTATATAAGTCTCCTATGAGAAAGAAAATCTCAATCATTCGAACCTTCTCTACTACTTTCCAATAATATGAAGGTTGAATCAAATATAATAGATGTGTAGATATAGGTGTTTGCTATGGTGAAAAATAATTTCAATTCTTATGGTTGGCATACAATAGTATTTAACATGGAGAAATCCAATAATATCATCATGCATAAATTTAAGGGTGTTGTTAGTTATGATTATAGATACACATTCCTACTTAATGGTTGCACATTAGGTAATAGATTGATTTATGGTAGTGGAGGAAACTAAAACTTTTGTATAGGTACTTGAACCAACTTTATAGGATAAGCCATTGGCAATGATAGTGGTAGTTTCCCTACTTGCATATGTCTTTCTTCTACCTAGGTAACTTTCTTAAATGATCTCACTAACATGATATGATTTGATGTTATAACAATCATCGTGAAGTTTGATAATAACACGTTTATGTAGTACATGATTGATAAATCATTCTATGGGTACATGCAAATTAGGATTTATTAATAGTGTATGCACAAATTTAATATTAAATTATTGAATATTCTCATTGGGGTATCTAATCATAACATTTATTTGAGAGAGCTCTAAATATGCATTATCAATATTACCAACTCATTTGATAAATGGATCAACAAGTATGGCCTAGTGAATAACATATCGATCTTTAAGATTCCTATTCCATACTGTGGACTTATCCTTTGATAAAAATATGATCAATCACACAATTATATCTTCTTCTTGAATGTGATGGAATAATTTTAGTGTTGATAACTCATTAAGAAGCTCTAGTGTTATTTTTCCATTGTCCCCATTAAATGTTGTTAGGGATTTTAATATCACCTGTAGTATAAGTAAATAAATGGATAGTTTTAATGGATCTTGATGACTCTAGATTGGAAAATAATTTTAAAATAAAAATCACACTTGTAGGCAAAACATGATTGTATATTGCATTTGTTGGTCTAGTTATCCTTATAGAATATATTGTGCTTACTCAAGATACTCAAATTTACATTGAACAAAATCCACATGTACTAAACACTTATTACATTAATATTTAGTAGTAGATAATTTTACGGGCTAAATTAGATGATGATACAAAAATAGTCTTATGTAATCACCAATAGCTTTATGTAATGTCTTGCTCAAATTAATCACCAAGGTGAGGCTCAAAGCACTTTTGCATAAGATTATCTCACTAGAACAAGGTTGTTTTATGGAAGTTAAATAGATAGTGGATGAGATAGTTTTGGTTCAAGAGGCTATTCACTCCATGGAAGCATAGAAATATTCATTCATGTTCGTCCGATTAGACTTGTCCAAAGCATATGATCCTCGTCAAAGTAATGGATAAATTTAACTTCTCATAGGAATTGATAGATTAAATCAAAGGATGTATTTCCTCAATATCATATGCAACTCTAATAAATGATTGCCCCTCATAATAAATGATTGCCCTTCATAAAGGATTATTTTTGCATTGTGTCCTAAACATATGTCTCCTATAGATGTTTTTTTATTATTTTACATGAAATTTTGTTTTTTTTATTCATTCACCTTTGGTGCAAAGGATTATTTTTTTTAAGTAACCTTAAATACAACAATAATATAATGGACCATTTAAACATCAACAAGGAAGGGAATGAGGCGTAATTACGAATATCGGGGTCGATCTTCATGAGTATGTGGTATGGCAAAGGGATTTTTCGTAGATATTGGTTAATTGTGCTCTCAGAGATGGTGGTTATTACACCTCGGGTGGTAGTTGAACGGGTTGATAGGTGTGTTGCTCTAGATATGGTTGGGGTATGTTCTTGGTATTCGGAGGCCCTTATTTTATTTTCTTGTACGCTTTTGGACGTCAGGTTTGGGAATGCTTCTTTTTCAAATCTCTACCCCTTTTCAAAGCCTTTAATGTTATTTCTTAGTGACCGTTTGTTGGTCAGTCTGATTATTTTTTTGGGTACGGATCTTTGCTTTGGTGGGGCTGAGAAGGTCCATCAGTGTTCATTGATTTTATTTTTCTCCTCTTTTATCGGGTGCATTTATTTTTGGTGGAGATCCGTTATGTTCTATTCCTTGTCCTTTCTTCTCGGTTGCGACGGGAGTGATGGCCTTGGAAAGCTCTGTCTGGTTAGTGTTCGATGGGATTTGGTGTTGGTGACATGGTGTTTGGGGGGCAAGTTGTCTAGGTGGTGTAGTACAGGTGTCTCATTCCTTTTTTTGTTGTGCTAGCCTATGAAAGCACGAGATTCCGGGCGAAGGAAACACTAATTGCGATTGCATTCAAAATCAAGTACGCTTAAGTCCTAGAAATGTAAAGTGCATGAAATGAAAAAGACGCATTGCAATGAGACACAAGCAAATGGAGAAAACACAGCCCTTTCATTAAACTTTCTTGATCTCTGTTACAATGACGCCTCCTCCCTTTTCAGGGGCTAGGAGCGTTAAAAGAATTTGGTTACAATCACTTAATGTTCCTCTTTTCGCGTGCCCACGTTTGAATGGGCGGGCCAGAATGTTGCCGCCGCTTACGCTGATGAGTCTTTGACTTCTGCTGCTCCTCCTGCGAACACGAAAACAACCAATATGTCAGTAGCACCTGCTGCAAATAAGGAGTGTTTGTTCTCTAAAATTAGTGAAATATGCATGCAAACATTTGCCTGAAACAGTAAGTACAGTGAGTCCAAATGGCCTGAAAACCTGACAGAAGATAGAAGATATTACCGAAGGCCATTGCCACTGAAACAGTCGGCCAATCTGCCTTCATCTGGAAATCGTCCCTGGGCAGGACGATTTCTGACTGCTAATCGTCCCCGGGTGAGACGATTCCTTCTGTGTTGGAAAAGTCGAAGTGATCTGCTCCAATGTCGACTCCCGAGACTTCCAAAACACCCGCAGACAGAGGGGTTATGTAATTGGGGCCATTTTGGGACGACCCAGATGGTCGGATTCTCCCAATTTGGCCTCTATCCTCGGGAATTTGATATCGCCTCCTGCAAGTCAGTGAAACAACAAAGCGACACAAAACATACTAGAATCTGATCAAAAGTTATGAAATTGCAGCTATGAGTTCACCAAACAGAATGACACAACATGCAATGTAAACAAATAATCTAGAATGCTAAAAAGAATGGAACTTGAGAAGTGCGAGGGGTGCCCAAGTGGGCCTCCCACCGTTGGCACTTGATTTCGGTGCCAATCCACTAGGGATGGGCCCAAAACCTCTTAGGATTGGGGGGTCGGCAAATTGGTTGGTTCAGGTGTCCATGTGTTGGATTTGGGTCAGGTTCAAGCTTCCAAAAGCCACCCAACAACCTCCCTTGCAAAAGAGATTGGTGGATGTGAGAAAGTGAACCAAAGGGGATGCAAGTGAGTCTTCAACTCGGCAGCACTTCGTTGCTTGAAATCTCCTTCAACCTGTATATTTTGGGTGAGAAAAGTCCCACATTTTATAGACCCATGGGGTCTCTTTTGGGAGGGAAGCACAAATGCCATGTGTTGGTCATAGGCGCCATGTGGCAGTCTTGTCTTCCCATGAGGGAGGGGAGTCCTCCATTGACTTGGGCTTTCATAATCGCCCTTGTGACAGTCCTCAAACGGCCTATTTGTCCACTCACACACGCGTGCGAGGCAGGAGTCATCAACTGACTGTTCTGGGCTGCCACTTGGCCTCATTTGTCTTTTTGCCCGTTAAACTTGGAAATCGTCCTTACTGGAGACGATTTCAGAAATCGTCCCTGGGTGAGACGATTTCAAGTTAGCAATCGTCCCTGGGTGAGACGATTATTGGGCAAAGTGTCTAAGTGTGCCAAATTGCTTCTTGACCTTACAAAATTGCTATGAAAGTGGTTAAGACCACTGTTTTACCTCTGAGGGCTGCCCCGGGGGCTATGTTTGTCAAAGCGATCAGTGTTTGCAGTCACATAATCGGATTGGTGCTGTTTTGGTGTCTACAGATGCCCCTTTTTGGGAAGCGCTACGGGTGACGCAGTGCTGAGCAAAAAAATAGATAACCAAAGCACTAATGATTAGGGTTTCTTGGTAACCTAACCAACTTTTGATGCCCCAAGCATGGAAAGGGCATGCATTCTTGAATCCTTGCTTCTGACGAGCTAAGGAATTTGATTTCAAGTATTAACCTGTTTTGGTGAGGTGTGACTTGAACTTAGACATTGATCAGTCATGAATAGGCGAAGGGCGTTTTATCCTCAGGGGGAACCTTGTGTTCATGATTCATGAAATGCCAAGTGTTTGATTGATTTGATTGTTGCTTGTTTACTGCCCCAAGCAGGAGCGTGATTGTCTTTGTCAATGATTCTTTGAATGCATGTCGTTTTCCTTAATTGGGTGTGTGATTGTTGATTGGTGACTAAGTGTGACTACCCCCTCAAGCGACGAATCGATGAGGGAATGACCTTCGTGAGAGAAGCGACGAGTCGCTTGACCCAAGATGACTTGTGCAGGGGTGCCTTTAGAGGGTTTACCGTTAAGCGTGTGCAATTTTTCCAACATTTGGACCTATTTTTGGTGGGTGTTAACCCTTTTGGTGATGCCTGAATGGGGTGAAATCATCGAAAACCTATCTTCCCGTGGAGCGGTCCGGCTATGATAGCCTTCTTGGGGAAGTAGGAGAGTGATAATTTGAACCTCAACATCTATTTTCTTTGCTTAGAGGTTAAGTGCATGAGCACTTTTGTCCGGCAATGTTATTGTTGTTTGTTTTTGTTGCATTTTTTCTTGTTTTTGTTGTTTTTGTGACACCATTTGGTGATTAAATTGTCGGCAATCCGTCTGCCCGTGGAGCGGTCCGGCTATGTTAGCCTTCTTAGGGAGTAGGATAATGACAATATATGACCCCAACGTCGATTTTGAATGCCCGGGATGTCAAGTGCAACAACACTCTTATTAGGCAATTTTATTTTTGTTTTTAGTGCATTTTTGTTGATTTTTTTTTTTTTTTTGAATTTTTTGGCTGGAAATCGTCCCTGGGTGGGACGATTTCCAATTGCAGAAATCGTCCCTGGGTGGGACGAGCACTCGAGCGCTTACCAGAGCGCTCATCCCAGCCAAGGATGATTTCCAGTTCAAAGGCCTATTTAAGGGCCAAAACTTGAATTTGGGCTCATTTGTGTCATTTTTTTTCTTGCGATTTGGGAGCTCTGGGAGGAGGAGGTAATTCTGCGAAGCGAAGCGCTGCCGGAATTCTCTCTGCCATCATGAGTGCACAAACTGGTTCGAGCGGCGGAGCGGAGACGAAACCCGTAAGTGCTCCCTAGAGTTTATTCTAGCATTTGTTTTTTTTTTTTTTTTTTTTTATTCCTCCCCCCCCCCTCTTCCTTCTACTTTTTTTTTTCTCCTCTTCCTCTTTCCTTTTTTTATTAATTTTTTTTTTTTTTTCTCTAAAAACTCAAAACAAAAAAAAACAAACCCACAAAAAATGTGTGTTGTTTTTTTTTTTTTTTTTTTTTTTTTTTTATAAAAAAATACTAAGGGGAAAAAACCCCTAAAGAAAAAAAAATTTTTTTGGTTTTTGGTTTTTTTTTTTTAAATAAACGCTTAAGGTTAGAAACCCTAGAACTGACAAATTTGTTTTTGAATTTTGTGTTTGTTTTTGTAATAATCAGTTAAGATTAGAAATCTTGTAACTGAAGATCTGTTTTTGTTTTGTTTATTTGATTTTTTTGCTTTTGTCATTGCTGTACAGTTCTTTTCCATGATTTTTAATTTTTTTTTTTTTTTGAATTGTTTTCTTTTGCAGGTTAGGAGCCGGTACCGTGTACCTGCCGCTTTCGCTGAGGCGCGGTTGGCGCTGACTGATGTTGACTGGGAATGGCTTGATGCCCTTGGGCTCAAGCAGGTGGCTCGACTGGAGCCTGTGGTCCCGGATCAGGCCTATCTGACGGCCCTGATCAAACTTTGGGATCCGTGGACCAACACTTTCCATCTTCCGATAGGGGAGATGACTGTGACTTTGGAGGACGTCTATCGGTTGCTTCGGATTCCGATAGATGGACTGCCCATTAGGACATCACCGCGTGATCAGCGGACTGCCATACTTACGAGATGTCTTGGGCATGCGGTGCGGCTGGGTGTAGCGAACCTAGTGGATACGGCCGAGGGGGGCTGCCAGGTTGGCGGGATCTTGGTTGGATGGTGGCAGGAGAGGGGGGTGTTAGGAGTGAGGCACGCATTCCTGATGGGCCTCATTTCTAACATGCTATTGCCTGACTCGTCAGGCGCGAGGTTCCCGTGGAACCTTATGGAATTGGTATGGCAGTTGGTAGAGTGTCCGATAGAGGCACCATTGATCCTGGGATGGGGACAGGCATTGTTAGCGCAGCTTTACGGAGAGTTGTATGGAGTCCGCTGTCGACAGCGGAAGGGAGTCAGCTGTAGTTATCTATTGCAGTGCTGGGGTTGGCAGCACATATCAGTTGAGAGGCCGACCGGGTTACCATGGACGACTCGGGCGATGATGGAGGATCAGGAGATTGGTTATGCCGTTTTGTGGTGGCGGTCCGTGGAGCAGGGGCAGAGTCGGCGATGGGCAGGTGTTGTAGAGCACTATACCGATGCCTTCTCTCGACTTACTCCAGGGGAGGTGTTTTGGCACCCTTATCGGGACTGTCCAGCCTGGCCGGAGGCTGGAGAGTGGCTCCGTCGGGTACACAGGGAGCGATGGTTGACTGGGCGACACGGGACGGAGCATGAGTTCTTCCCGTACAGCCGGGTTTCACGATAGTTTGGGGTGCGCCAGGGGTTGCCTGGTGAGCCTGTGGTCTATCGAAAGTGGGGAGATGAGAGGGATCTGGATCCACCGGTCATCGCGCCATTGGGCGATGAGTCAGATACTGTGATTGACGTCCCGAACGTAGATGACGTCGGGACTACCACCGAGTATGACTCGTGGTGGGTGTTACGGCGATGGAGAGGGGAGGGGCCACTGGGAGGTGCGGAGGCGACGGTGGAGGGTGCTGAGGCAGCATGGGATGATTGGGGAGGTCCGCTGGATGATGCGGACATGGTGGATGTGGTGGATGAGGATGTAGACTTGGGCGCTCCGGATCAGTCGGACATGCAGGGCGTGGAGGAGCGGTGGGAGCCAGAGCAGGCTGCTATTCCAGAGGGTCCTGTTCGTCAGGCAGACATAGAGGAGGTGGAGTCTGAGGTACGCACTGAAGATGCGCGTCTTACAGAGCTGCTACGGATACGGGATCTGGAGTTGGGGGATGCGAGGCGGGAGGCGGGGACGCGAGGTGGGAGCTGGGGGACGCGCTGTGGGAGAGGGATCTCCTGCGTGCCCAGCTAGCGGAGCGGGATAGGGTTTTGGCACAACGCGATGATGCACTGTCTTACTATCATCGACGAGAGGCAGAGTGGTGTCTGCACCGGATAGATTTGGAGAGGGAGGTCATCCGCCTTGGTGGGCGACTACCTGAGCCTTCGGTCAGTGGATCTTTACGTCGGACGAGGGATAGTCTGACTGAGCAGTCAACATCATCTCGTCGGAGGCGGTTAGATGAGGGAGGTGGTAGTAGGCATGATGCGGGGGCTGGCAGTAGTCGCCCTGCAGGGTCCCATAGGACCCACACCACGGGGGGTAGTTCCCGTCGCACCGATCCTGCGTGATCATGTTGGTGGATGCCTTAGGGTGGGTTTTTGGGTATGATTGCGGGGTCTGAGGACCATTTTTGTAGCCTGCGGGCATATTTTTGATGATATATATATATATACCGGTTTTATTATGGTTTTGTACATGTGATGATGTGATTTTGTTGTGCATGTTTATTTATTTTGATGAATGCCAATGTTATGATGAATGCAAATGTTTTTTATTTCTATGTGAGATGCAAGGTGAAATGGATGAATGACATTTGTGGTGATTGGTTATGGCACCATAGGCTGTTTAAGATGCTCTTTATTTCATTTTTAGGTGATTGTTGTGATGTATGGCTCTACATGTATACATGGTTTTTCTATTTTTGTATTTTTTGATGGTATTTGCAAAGATGAAAAGTAGCGCAGTTGGTTTAGAAATGTAGCTAAGGTTTTCTGAGACTCAGACGGTTTTAGCTCACTAGCCATGACTGTACTTTATCTTACAAGACTTTTGACCAAGGTATGAATCGGACTTGTTTTTGACCAAGTTATTTCACATCCCTGTGTGTGCAATTGATTTCATTTATGTGGTATTTGTCAGGATACCGCCAGTGCCAGATGGGCTTTCAACCGAACCTGTACTGTGGATCACCTAATTAGCTCCACAAACTCCTTTGTTGTATTCTGTTAGATTAATCTGCAGTGTTATCCAGGATACCGTAAGCTAGCTCATCCACATGCAAACATTGATCTATACACAAGTTAATGTGATAGATATATCGTCATGCGAGAAGTTTACCGCCAGTGACTGATAGGCTATCAACCTAATCGGTACTGAGGCTTGCCTCATGACCTTTTAGAATGCTGAGAGTTCCAGGGATTCAAGGTCAACTCCCTTCTTTTCTTCATTTATATTGGGATACTTGCTCGTTTTTAGTGATGATATCACTGTTTATTTTGATTTGTTTTTCTTTTGAGCAAGGGATTGGAAATATGGAGTGACGAAAATCACTTTTGCTTTGTGCATTTGATGTGTGCACTGTCAAATTTTGATGTTTTGACGTTTTGCAAATTTTTGATGTTTTGCAACTATTGTGAATTAGGGATTCTTGGGGAATTGGGTAGGGAGGATGCTTGTCCTTTTGCCAACTCTCAGCATTCTTTGGGTCATTCGCACAGGGGGATGAGCAAGATAACCGTTTCGCTTATGGTGAACTGGATTACTATGCAGGTTTCATCTTTCGTTCACACAACTCTAGAATTGTTTTATGTGTTTTATCTTGTGATGGGATGTTACGTAACAAGGTGTATTTCAAGTATGACTCTACCTTCGTAAAGTCTTTTGACTTGATACATTATAGGCTAAAGAGCAAAATGATGACTGAATCACGAAAAACTCTTGATACATTAAAAGACCACTGACTCTATGTGGTAAAAGCGATGTATGGTGTTTTTGTTGTTTTTGTAAAATGAGACAGTGTGGGACAAGATGGACTACCGGATTAATTACAGCCTATGGTGCCTTTGACCTGTACGACCACAAATATTTGATGTATGGATGCAATGATTTAATGAGCAATGTATTTTTGTTTTTGATGATTTTTGTTGTTTTTGAGTTTTTTTTTATTTTTGACCAAGTGATTGCGATAATCCTTGGAGCTTTTTGGATTTTGACCAAGTGATTGCGATAATCCTTGGAGCTTTTTGGATTGACCAAGAGATTGCGATAATCCTTGGAGCTTTTTGGTTTTGACCAAGGGATTGCGATAATCCTTGGAGCTTTTTGGATTTTGACCAAGTGATTGCGATAATCCTTGGAGCTTTTTGGTTTGACCAAGTGATTGTGATAATCCTTGGAGCTTTTTGGTTTGTTTTTTTGTTTGACCAAGTGATTGCGATAATCCTTGGAGCTTTTTGGTTTGACCAAGTGATTGCGATAATCCTTGGAGCTTTTTTGGTTTGACCAAGTGATTGCGATAATCCTTGGAGCTTTTTTGGTTTGACCAAGTGATTGCGATAATCCTTGGAGCTTTTTGGTTTGACCAAGTGATTGCGATAATCCTTGGAGCTTTTTGGGTTTGACCAAGCGATTGCGGGAATCCTTGGAGCATTTTTGGGGTATGGCTCTCTTAGATATGAAATGGTCACAAATGACTGATATTCAAGGGTTCTGTTTCCTTGATACCGTCAAGAGAAGCTAGCCGGTATGTCCCGGGTCCTATTTTGCTATCAATAACATATGGACCTAACCAATTTGCCGTGAACTTGTCCCTTAGGTGGGACGGCAAATTAGAGTTTTGTTGGTTTTCCTTCAAAACCAAATCACCAACCTGAAAGTCCCTTAGGTGAACTTTCATGTTGTAAGCTTTCTTAAGCCGCTCTTGATAGATACGCAGGTGCTCAAGAGCATTAACGCGTCGTTCGTCAAGCAACGTAAGTTGGTCTAACCGGGCCTACCGCGCAGTGTCATCATCGATGAACTCCTGCATTGATATGCGGAGGGAAGGAATTTCCAACTCGAGAGGCATTACTGCCTCTGCGCCATACACAAGCAAAAACGGAGTTGCCCCAGTTGGCGTCCGAATGCTAGTGCGATAAGCCCAAAGGGCAAGTGGGATTTGTATGTGCCAATCCTTATGACTGTCTGTGACTGTCTTTTTAAGGATGGCGACTAGTGTTTTGTTTGATGCCTCTGCTTGCCCGTTTGCTTGCGGATAATAGGGCGTTGAAAAGCTGTGCTGAATTTTGTACTTTGTGGTCAAAGCACGCACGTCTTTGTTCTTGAATGATGGCCCATTATCTGAGATTATTTTGGATGGAATACCAAAATGACATATGATGTTATGCAAGATGAACTCCACAATGCGGGGTCCTTTCGTTGAGGTTAACGGAATTGCTTCCACCCATTTGGTAAAATATTCTGTGGCCGTTATGATAAACGTGTGACGGCCCCGACGATGCAGGGGAGATCTTTCTGATTAGATCGAGGCCCCACTACGAAAATGGCCAAGCAGACTAGACTGTCTGTAGGGCTTGGGAAGGTACGTGCATCAAATTGGCATGATGTTGACACTTCACGCACTTCTTGACATACTTGCAACAATCTCGCTCTAAAGATGGCCAATAATAGCCCATGCGGAGAATGCGCTTTGCAATGGCCATACCACTGAAGTGGCCGCCACATGTACCGTCGTGCGCTTGGGCGACTGCCCAAGTGGACTCTTGCTGGTCCAAACAACGAAGAAGAATTCCGTCATAGCTGCGACGATACAAAATGTCTCCTATCAAGACATACTTAGCCGCTTTTTGCTTTAATGTTCATTTTGCGGCGTGCGTCAATCCAAAGGGAAGATTACCTAACTTGAGGTAATCTCTTATGGGTAAATACCAGTCCTGTTGATCGAAAACTTCGACAGTATGAACAGCCAATCCCTTCTGAAGTTCTTTCCTAACAAATGCTGAATTTGATAGAACTTGTAAGAATAGCGTTGTGTTGCTATTAGTGGGAGTGGGGGAAAACAAGGACCCCCAGTTGGCACGTTTCAGACGATCTCGGATTCGAAAGAACTTATCCGAGGATGGTTCGATCTGGATCATGTGGATTCCTGGCGTCAAGTCTGGGCTTGCACGCTCCATCACGGATTGCGATAAGGTTTTGACTTGGATGGTTGTCATATCACCGGAAAGGTCTTGCGGAATTAGTGACCCCAGGGAGGCCATTGTGTCCGCAAAATGATTCGATGATCGAGGGAGTGCCTCGATGTCATACCATTCAAGTTTGGCCAGGAATTTGTCCATGAGGGCTTTATAGGCCTTCAGAACTGGGCATTTGCATTGATATACCCCTTTGACTTGATTGACGATTAACAGCGAATCACCAAAGATGTTCAGTCTTTTGATGTTCATGGTGATTGTTGTTTGAAGACCTAGGAGCAAGGCTTCATATTCTGCATTATTGTTGGTGCATTGGAAGTTTAATTTAAATGACAGGGGCATTGGAGCGCCCTGCGGTGTGAAGAATACAATTCCCACGCCACCACCTTGCTCACACTTAGAACCATCGAAGAATAGGGTTATGTCGGCCTGTGACTCAGGCTCATCAGAATCTGGCGATTTTGAGACATGGAAGACCCCATCATCGGGTAGTTCTATGACCAGAGGCTGATCGTCTTCAAGAGGAGCCTCTGCTAGTTGATCGGCTATGACTTGTCCTTTGATAGATTTTTTCCCAATAAACTCAATGTCAAATTCCGTCAACAACATGATCCATTTCGTCGTGCGACTACTATGATAAGTACGACTCATCATGTATCGCAATGGATTCTCCTTAGACACAACATACGTAGTGTTGCTCAGCATGTAGTGGCGTAGCTTCTTGGTAGCAAACACCACTGCCTAGCGAGTTTCTCAACGTATGCATAGTTAAGTTCGTAGCCCGACCGGGGTGCGGCTAAGATAGTAAGTAGCTTGTTCTTTGTGAAGTTCATTCTTCCGGGCTAGCATGGCTCCCGAGTGCCACCTCAGTAGCTGAGATGTATAAGTAGAACGACACTCCTGGTCTAGGTGGTGCCAATACCGGTGGCGAAGCCAAGTATTGTTTGATTTCATCAAAGGCTAATTGGCACTCGTCATCCCAATGAAATGTGACCCCCTTGTGCAATAATTTGTTCATTGGTCGGCATTTGTCAGATAATTGCGCTATGAAGCGTTTAATCGACGCGACCTTTCCTTGCAGACTTCTGATCTGCTTGATAGTGGTTGGGGGAGCCATTTCAAGGATTGCCTTGACTTTGTTTGGGTCCACTTCGATGCCTCGTTTTGAGACTATAAAACCCAAGAGTTTTCCAGATGTGACGCCGAATACGCACTTCTTGGGATTCAGTTGACCTTATGCTCTATGAGGCGATCGAGAATCTTGCTTAAGTCACCGAGATGATCTGAGCGCAAAAGAGATTTGGCTAACAAATCATCCATGTAATCTTCCAAAGTTTTGTGCATGTAATCATGGAAGATATACGTCATGGCACGTTGGTATGTAGCGCCAGCGTTTTTAAGGCCAAAAGGCATGACCTTATAACAAAATGTCCCCCAAGGCATTGTGAACGCCGTTTTGAGTTGATCCTCAGGATTGATACGAATTTGATTGTATCCTGAGAAACCATCCATTAGGGAGAGCATTTCGTGACCTGCTGTAGCGTCTACCAACGCGTCGATGCTGGGCAAGGGGAAATCATCCTTAGGACTCGCTTTGTTTAGATCTCGAAAGTCGGTGCATATGCGAATCCTCCCGTCGGGCTTCTTGACGGGAACCATGTTGGACAGCCATGGCGGATAATCCACGCAGATGACAAACTGTGCATCCAACAGCTTTTGCAATTCGTCTTTGACCATCAAGGCCACTGTTGGGTGCATCTTGCGTAGTTTTTGCTTTACAGGCTTGATTGTCGGATCAAGCGTTAGATTGTGCATGACTAGCTGCGGGTCTAGTCCTGGCATATCTTTATACGACCATGCAAAAACCTCCTTCTTCTCCTTGAGAAGGGCAATGTAATCGGCTTGCTCTTTGGGGGAAAGACTTACCCCCAGCCTGATAATCTATGGATTCTTTGGATCTGTGCCGATATTTACGTCAGTCGTCTCCTCGACTGACATGTGGGATCCGTCCTCCAACTGATGTGGAGTTGGGATCAAGTGGATATCATTAGCTGAGTTTAGATCTGCGTTTGGAACCTCGGGTCCCTCTTCAGCTTGAAAGACATCCTGAGTTGTCCTTGGGGTAAAATGAAGTATTTCACCGAAAGGCCAGTACTCTGATGGTGATAATGGTGAATTGACGCGATCCCAGTCGATGGCATCTATGTCTAGATGCAATGACCATGATGGATCGGCCGGATTGCGGATGGGTGCGGTCAAATCAATGGAGATCATGTGGATGGAATGAATTTGGTCTCCAGAACCGTGGGTGTGATTACTTGATTCTTCTAGATTCTCCCTATACTCTGGATCTGGCTCTACGGGAATGGGCACGAATGGATCTTCCCTAGGTGCAAATTTTGCGAAAAGGAGGGCGGGGTCTTCCCTCGGCACTGCTGTCATGATGGGATCTCGAGGTGGACGATGCTCATCTTGAATTTGGAGCCATGGGTCTAACACTTGGTCCCACCTCGCTGGGTCTACTTGCCATTCATGTCCTAACAGTATGCCCATCTGTCCCATTAGATCTTCATGAGTTAAAGCGCGGTGATGTCATCGCGCATGTCTGAGATAGTCCATCTCAGTCTCATCTTCTGAATCGCTTTCGAAGACCCAAAAATGTTCATCCTCTTCAACAATTGTTGCTTGCGATGTTGAGGACTCTCCTTGTTCTAGTAAGTTGATCTGGTCCCATTGTTGTTGTTCCACTCTTGGTGGAGGGACCTGATCCTCTTGACACTGTATTGTTTCATCTGGAACCTCTAAGGGGAACAACTTCAAAAAGATGTCTGGCAGCCTTTGTTGTTCTCTTTGAGGATGATTCTCTGAACTTTCACCTCTCTCTAACAAAGGAAAGGGATTACCGTTGCTGCTAGGGGTATTTTTTGACCATGGGAGGTAGTCTCCCAATGTGTATTCTGTATTCGGATTGGCGTATGGATCTTGTGCCAATCCCCCCTTGTTGCCTATTTCTAGGCCTTGCATATTTTCAACCAAGATGTCTAAGGGCAGGGGGTGGTTGAACCCTACTCCTGACTTGTCATATGGCATCTGATATCTTGGTTGGAAAAGGATCCGCATCCCTTGCTCATATCTGCCTAGCCCGTATCCATGCCAATTGCATTGGCCGAGATATTTTAGGGCAAAATCTGGGTTTGACAGATAGTTGATGTTTTCAACAAAAGGTTCCTCGTCTGCTTCCTTTTGCTGGCATGTTTCAAGACCATGATCAAGGCCCCCATACACAAAATTTGTCTGGTTTGGTGGGTAGCCTAGAGGAACAATTGTCCCTATGGGAAGGCGAGGTCTTCCCATGTCCTGTACTGACTCCAATGTAGGGGTTGCAACAACATTTTGCACTAAGTACTCCCCCAGGCCCGTACTGGCCATTTCAACAATGATTGTTGATGATTGGGTGGGAGGAAACGGTAGTCCTTCCTGAGTCCATTCCATTTTTGGTGGTTCAGGAGTCTTGGTTTCTATTGTGTTGGGTGTTTCCTCTGTTGATATTGTTGAAACTGTGGGCAACCCCTCTTCTAGAGGCTTAACCTCTTCCATGATCTATTTTCCCTTGTCCTTCTGTTGGGCCGTGATAGGTGGCATTGATGATGAAGGAGCAGGTGATGAAGTCTCACCTGGCTGGGATTTTGCCTTGTTGGTCACCAGTGATGCCTGCGGTATTGGACCCTGTTTAGATGGATTTAACTGGAAATCCAAATGTGTTGAAGGGAGGGTCGATTGAGGCATGAATTGTACTGCATTGCAATACTTGAAGGGCTCTAAGTCCATTGGGACTACATGGATCTCTCCTTCATAAGCATACTTCAAGCACTGGTGGGCGATCGAAGGGACACACTTCATGTCCCTGATCCAAGGCCGCCCTAGCAGTATATTATAAGCCATTTCGCCTTCCAGCACATGGCACAGTGTAGGTATTGACTTTTGTCCTACCTGGACTGGCAGAACAGCTGTGCCGACTATCGAGCATATTGCATCGTTAAAAGCTCGCAGTGTGTACGTGGAGGCTGTGATGTGAGAGGCTGGCAGCTTCAAATGTTTTAAGGCTGCAGTGGTAATGATGTTACTGGACGAGCCAGTATCTATCAGCACTCTCTTGTACGGAATCCCATTGACCCGCGCGATGACGTGTAGGGGTGGATCTGCCATGTCATTCGATATCGTTTTGACCTCATCTTCTCTGAATGTGATGACCGGCTCCGTACATCGTTTCACATGTCCTACGAAGTTGTTGAAAGAATTTGCTTCGTGGGGCTGTAATTCAATGGCTTTTAAAATGTCCATAAGAGCTTCTCTATGGGGTGCTGACTGTTGAATAAGCTCGTAAATGGACAGCCTAGCCGATGTGGTCTGCAAACTCTGCGTGAGTTTGGTTCGTATTGTGACCTCGGGTCTAGGCGGATGCAACTGCGTTGGGCGTTGTTGAGGCTGCGATGTTGTCGAAACTTCCCTCGTAGCTACCTCGGGGGCAACTGCTTGGGTACCTTCTATTCCTCGTTACTATGCTAATCATTCCCACAAATCCCTGCGTGGGAAGATCCTGTCGCACCTCGTTAATCTGGAGTGGTTTAGTCCGTGCCTCGTGGGCGAGGCAAGGGGTCCTTGAATACCCCCATTTGTTGGTTGTTTGGTGCGATGGGGTTGTCCACGACCAATGTTCTATTGTCGATCAAATCCTGGACTAGTTCTTTGAATTTCCAGCACCCATTCAAGTCATGTCCTCTGCGCCTATGGAATCTACAATACAATTCTTCTCTGTACCCCCTAGGCTTGGGAATGTTAGGGTCTATAGTTTGAATTTCTGGCAGAGTGACTAAATTTGTCCGCTGACAAGCGGTCAAATAAGGAATCCCTAGACTCCGCATATGGGGTGAAATGTCGTCTAGGGCGACGCGGGTAATTCTGCTCTTGTCTTCTATTGTCTCTTTCATAACCCGGAGGCACTGCCTGGTAATTAGCCTTTTGAGGCTGCGTTTCTTGCACAGGCGCGGGAACATTTATCGCAACTTGGTTAACTGCAGCATGTTGCGGTTGCGTTGTCCCGATTTTAGTGGTTTTATTCCACTCTTTCTTCTTAGGCTTGGCAATTGCGCCTTCGCCTATCTTAATCTCTTCTATAACTCTGGCTTGCGCCAAAGCTTCTTCTAAGCTGTCATATTGCCGCAACAACAATAGACCAGAGATTGATTTTAAGCAACTTTTTGCGAACATCTGCGTGAGATCAGACATAGGGGGACGGTAGGGTAGCTTAGAAAGCAAAGCCCTCCATCGATTCCCGTATGCTGCCATTGTTTCTTCTTCAAATTGCTTGAGGCTTGCCAGATCACTTAGTGATGCCTTCTTCCTTGTGTTGAAGGCAAAGCGTTCAAGAAACGCATCTACTAATTGATCTAAGTTGCTTATGCTGTGTTTGGGCAGTTGTGTGAACCAATCCGAGGCAGGGCCTGCGAATGTGGTTATGAATGTTCTAAGCAGCAATGCGTCATTATCTTGGATTGCGAAGCATTGGCTTAGAAATCTTGTAACGTGCTCTTGTGCGTCCTCTTCACCTTTAAAGATTGCCAATTGAGGCAACTTGAAGTGCTCGGGGTAAAGAGGTGTAGGCACTGAGGGATGCACCGGATTACTGCGGAGTTGACGTAATGTGGGTTTTTGATGCCCAACAGCTTTTGTTTCCACAGACTCCAAACGCTCCAATAGCGCTTGGTATGCATCGAAAGATTTTATTTCTTCCTCTCTTGTTCGCTCCTGTTGCAAGTTATGGTAAACTGGAGGCCTATGGAGGGGTGGCCGATTGGCAGCCCTCCTGCCTTGATGGGGAGTTTCAACATATTCTACTTCTGGTTCGTACTCCTCGTAAAATTCTTGAGGAGTCTCTGGGCGAGACCTATAACCCTGATTGAGTCCTTGCTGAAGGTACCCATCGTTGTTTCGGGGAGTGGCCTCCCTCTCGGGTCTATAAGGTCTTGGAGGCAAAGCTTGGCGAGGTCGTGGAGACCTATCCTGTACCAACGGATTATGCCTCTCATACTGTTCAGCCCTTTGGATGCGAGGGGTTAGCTCCCTCTCAGGTAGTTTATAGCGTAGCTCATCCGCTTCACGTTGCATGCGCTCTCTATCCAAGCGGTGTCGATACTCTATCTCCTGATGACTTTGTTTAAGCCGCATGATTTGGGCTTGATGGGCGGCATGTTGGGCGACTATCGGGTCAATTTGGTCTACCCTATTTTTCTCAGGAGGTTCGAATGTTTCCCCTATGTGTTTATCTTGATTTTGATGATCTAAAATTCCAATGGGTCGCTTCCCTCTGTCGAGGTATGCGGCATGTACTCGAGGTCCTGGCCTCAAGGGGTGATCATGATGTCCAGCTGATGCGAAAATGCAAGGTTCCCACGTTGCATGTTGTTGTCCTTGAGGAATGCGATGATCTTCCTCGCGTTCCCTCTCATAGGTGTGAAGGGGGTGGGCGGAGTTAGGTCACCCTATGTAAGGAGCCCTACGCTCTAGATTTTGTCTCTCTATTCTGATGGGAGGTAAAGAAGGGATACCATATCCACGTTGTCCCTCTAAATGGATGGTGTACCTATCTAGCGCTTCATCGCGCCGTGGCCACTCATGTCTAACCTCAGAAGGTGATTCTCTATTTATATCAAGGTCTACATGTAGGGCGTCTTCCCGAAAGGGGCTGCCTTGAATGGGCATACCCCACCGAGGATTCTGAATTGGATTCTTTTGTAGGTTGGACCGATAAGGCGGTATGACCAAATCCTCAAGACTGAAGCGAAGGCGACTTGTGCCTGCTTCTTGTGTACCTTTCGGAGCTTCTGCCCTTGATTGGGCTTGGCTGTGGGTGTACACCATTGCGGTGCTTCTATGCTATCTAAACAGATTTTTATCTCTTTTATGATGATTTTTGTTTTTGTCTACACTAAGCAGAAATAAACACACGCATACACAAATCGTGATTATCTCTTTTAAGGATTATTGGTGTGCCCTAAACTGGTTTAGTGTATTTTGGTGTTTTGTTTTGTTTTTGGTAGGTTTTGAAGATCGTTTAAATGCATTATGACGGCTCATATAACTCCCAAAATGGTAGCCCCTTCAATATACCAACCAGGCCGATATACCAACCTCTCTATATACCCGCCCTTACGAGAGGGAGACTATAGGTACGTGAGAGCAGAAGGTACGTGGTACGTAGGCGGTATGGAAGGGGGATTGTCCTGTTAATGGCACCTACCATAGAAAACTTATCCTCGCACGCATGGGAATCACCCCAGCGACACTCGGTCTGCTTTCGTCAGGATTTACGCCTAACAACAGTTGACAATCGGGAAATGGATGCAAAGCTAAGCCAAGGTGGTGATGAACCCACCGTTGGTCTTGCTCAAGGGCTGGGGTCTTACGACCAGCTCCTTGGTTTAAAATTGTTGCGTGGAGTGTGTGAGATTCATTTTATTTAGCGAAAATGAAACAAGCATAAATGACTTTTCCCTAAGCAATGCAGGATAAAATGAAAATAGTCAAAGAAACAGAAACAGAAATAGAAAATTTAACAGAGATTATGAAAATCCCTACCTCTTCTCTGCCTGCTCCGATTGCTTCTGAATTTCTGCTCTGAAAATTTACAGACAGAAAATCGTCCCTTGGTGAGACGAATTACAGAACAGAAATCGTCCCTTGCAGAGACGATTTTAAAATCGTCCCAGGGTGAGACGATTTCCAGTAGAGTATTCGTAACAGTCAGAGACGATTAACAGTCTGCAATAAAAAAATGTACCTGTCAAGCACAAAACACAAAAACCCGATTAGTCTTCTGTGATCTTAAAAAAAAATAGGGAACAGGTCCCACCGTGATCGCCACTGAAAGCACGAGATTCCGGGCGAAGGAAACACTAATTGCGATTGCATTCAAAATCAAGTACGCTTAAGTCCTAGAAATGTAAAGTGCATGAAATGAAAAAGACGCATTGCAATGAGACACAAGCAAATGGAGAAAACACAGCCCTTTCATTAAACTTTCTTGATCTCTGTTACAATGACGCCTCCTCCCTTTTCAGGGGCTAGGAGCGTTAAAAGAATTTGGTTACAATCACTTAATGTTCCTCTTTCCGCGTGCCCACGTTTGAATGGGCGGGCCAGAATGTTGCCGCCGCTTACGCTGATGAGTCTTTGACTTCTGCTGCTCCTCCTACGAACACAGAAACAACCAAGATGTCAGTAGCACCTGCTGCAAATAAGGAGTGTTTGTTCTCTAAAATTAGTGAAATATGCATGCAAACATTTGCCTGAAACAGTAAGTACAGTGAGTCCAAATGGCCTGAAAACCTGACAGAAGATAGAAGATATTACCAGAAGGCCATTGCCACTGAAACAGTCGGCCAATCTGCCTTCATCTGGAAATCGTCCCTGGGCAGGACGATTTCTGACTGCTAATCGTCCCCGGGTGAGACGATTCCTTCTGTGTTGGAAAAGTCGAAGTGATCTGCTCCAATGTCGACTCTCGAGACTTCCAAAACACCTGCAGACAGAGGGGTTATGTAATTGGGGCCATTTTGGGACGACCCAGATGGTCGGATTCTCCCAATTTGGCCTCTATCCTCGAGAATTTGATATCGCCTCCTGCAAGTCAGTGAAACAACAAAGCGACACAAAACATACTAGAATCTGATCAAAAGTTATGAAATTGCAGCTATGAGTTCACCAAACAGAATGACACAACATGCAATGTAAACAAATAATCTAGAATGCTAAAAATAATGGAACTTGAGAAGTGCGAGGGGTGCCCAAGTGGGCCTCCCACCGTTGGCACTTGATTTCGGTGCCAATCCACTAGGGATGGGCCCAAAACCTCTTAGGATGGGGGGTCGGCAAATTGGTTGGTTCAGGTGTCCATGTGTTGGATTTGGGTCAGGTTCAAGCTTCCAAAAGCCACCCAACAACCTCCCTTGCAAAAGAGATTGGTGGATGTGAGAAAGTGAACCAAAGGGGATGCAAGTGAGTCTTCAACTCGGCAGACACTTCGTTGCTTGAAATCTCCTTCAACCTTGTATGTTTTGGGTGAGAAAAGTCCCACATTTTATAGACCCATGGGGTCTCTTTTGGGAGGGAAGCACAAATGCCATGTGTTGGTCATAGGCGCCATGTGGCAGTCTTGTCTTCCCATGAGGGAGGGGAGTCCTCCATTGACTTGGGCTTTCATAACTGCCCTTGTGACAGTCCTCAAACGGCCTATTTGTCCACTCACACACGCGTGCGAGGCAGGAGTCATCAACTGACTATTCTGGGCTGCCACTTGGCCTCATTTGTCTTTTTGCCCGTTAAACTTGGAAATCGTCCTTACTGGAGACGATTTCAGAAATCGTCCCTGGGTGAGACGATTTCAAGTTAGCAATCGTCCCTGGGTGAGACGATTACTGGGCAAAGTGTCTAAGTGTGCCAAATTGCTTCTTGACCTTACAAAATTGCTATGAAAGTGGTTAAGACCACTGTTTTACCTCTGAGGGCTGCCCTGGGGGCTATGTTTGTCAAAGCGATCAGTGTTTGCAGTCACATAATCGGATTGGTGCTATTTTGGTGTCTACAGCCTATGCTAGTGGGAATTTGACCCGCCAAATGTTCCGACAGATGTGGGGGATTATGTTGCCATGGAGGAACACCCATCCTTGCACTCTGGGAATGGTGTATGGTGTAAAGAGCTTGAATCTATCCTGGGTGTTTAGGGCACCTCTAGGGAAATGTAATTTGATAATGGTATACCTGTTAATAAGGAGGGCTCAAGTGGGGAGAAACATAAATCTCCCAGGATTCTCAGGATGAAGTGCTCCTCGGGTCCTTCTTCTAGCACCAAAAATCAAGCGGGTTGTTTGGAGTCTGACTTTCTTCTGAGGAATATGAAAAAAATTAAGTTGGTTAGTGATGTTTTTTCTCCTCCTAGCTCCGCGGTGAAAAGGGGTAGTGTTACCCATCAACTACATATTTTGAAAATGAAATAGCGGGCGGCTTAGAGCTCTATGAGGATGGCTTTGGTCTTTGTGAAGGATGCGGCATAGATGGCTGGTGATATCATTGTAGAGTCAGAAGGTGTTCTTTAGAACTACCTCGGTTCTATTGGTTTTTGTTTCCCATCTATTCTAGTTTGGGTGGTGCATAGTGGTCTAGTTTGTTTTTGTGAATTTGTGCTTTGTGCCTTCTTTGTATGTATTGTTTCTTGGGTTTGGTTTAGTTTCTCATTGTAAAAGGTTTTAGGAGCCCTTTCAAAACCCTCCTTTCTTAATAGTACCAAAAAAAAAAAAAAATTATAGAGTGATGTTTGTTCTCCTCCTAGCTCCGCGGTGAAAAGGGGTAGTGTTACCCATCAGCTTCGTCTTTTGGAAATTAAACAACGGGCGGCTTGGAGCTCTATGAGGATGGCTTTGGTCTTTGCGGAGGAGGCGATGCAGATGGCTGGTGATATCATTGTAGATTCGGAAGGTGTTCTTTAGAACTACCTCGGTTCTATTGGTTTTTGGGTGGTGCGTAGCGGTCTAGCTTGTTTTTGTGAATTTGTGCTTCATGCCTTCTTTGTCTGTACTGTCTGTACTGTTTCTTGGGTTTGATTTAGTTTCTCGTTGTAAAAGGTTTTAGGAACCCTTTCAAAACCCTCCTTTCTTAATAATACCCAATATATATATATATATATATATATATATATATATATATATAATTAAAATATTGTCACAAGACTTGATGAACGGTGCCGTCCACTAATATATCTCAGACTCAGCTGGCAAGTCGTGCACCGGTTCTCCGCCTCGTCAACATCCATAAACCCACCACTGCGCGCATTTTCTTGTATCTTCGGCTTTTGAAGGAATCGATCCTCTGACTTGTGTCCTATAATGAGAGGCCATTGTTTCGTAGCGGGTAATATATCCTGAATGCGTGTGCACAGTTTCCCTTGTTTTACCTGGGCGTTGGTGAGGTGGTAACGGCATAATTGAGGTGAGGTGAAGTTGAAAGGCGATCCTTTACAAGATCAACGAAAAAACGTAAAGGGCGCTGTGCACTAATATATCTCAGCCGGCAAGTTGTGCGCCGGTTCTCCGCCTCGTCAACATCCATAAGCCCACCATTGCCCGGATTTTCGTATATCTTCGGCTTTTGAAGGAATCGATCCTCTGACTTGTGTCCTATAATGAGAGGTCATTGTTTCGTAGCGGGTTATATATCCTGAATGCGTGTGCACAGTTTCCCTTGTTTTACCCCGGTGTTGGTGAGGTGGTAACGGCGTTATTGAGGTGAGGTGAAGTTGAAAGGCAAGGCGGGGTTCCACCTTTGGGAATACAGACACGCGATCTTGATCATATGCTAGGGACACCAGGAACGGCGTTGGGACGTCTGCATGGCCTTTGCGTCATATAAATTTTATGGGTCATATAAGATTATAAGATTTTTTACGAGCGGGCAACTACGTTGAAATGTTTATCTGGCAAAATAGTTGTCTCACATTATTTATTAATATATATTATTTAAATTTTGACTATGTTTATAAATTAAAATTATAAATTTTTTATTCAAATATTTAAAATTTATTACTAAATTTATTTAAATTATATAATTATGTTAAACAGTATTCACACCTACTAAACCACAATTGTTAATTGTTATCCTAGGATTTAGGATTAAGCCTATAATTTGGTAATGCTTAATGTCAAAAATATAAGGGAAAAAAAATTAAATAGATAATATTGAAAAAAGTAATGTTAATTTTAAATAAATAAATAAACACACATTAAAACTTTAAGAAAGTAACAAAAACAATTTTAAAAATAAAAAGGTAATTGAAAAATAGAAAACGATATAAAAAAAAACACATGTAGACTATTCGAAAAAATAAGAAAAACAATTCTAAAGATAAAAGATAAGTCAAAAATAAAAAAATATTTTATAAAAATAAAAAAATAAATTATAAATAGAAAAGAATAATTTGAAGACAATTCGAAAAAATAAGAAAAACAATTTTAAAGATAAAAGATAAGTCAAAAATAAAAAAATATTTTATAAAAATAAAAAAATAAATTATAAATAGAAAAGAATAATTTGAAGTTATTATTAATGTTATAATATTTTTATATATTGGTGTATCCTCCATCAATTGATTTATTCATCCATACTTTGGTGAATCATTCAATCTAAGTATAGTTGGATTAGATCATATAAATTTCATCATTAAAATATTAATATGTATTGAAGAATGTTGTATTGCAAGCGAATGATTCAATGAATAAAATTTTATGTATTGCAACAACAATTTGTATCTTTTGCATGAGCAATTTATATTTTTTGTTTTGTATTTGTTATGCACAACTTGTTTCTTCTCTATAAACCAATATACCAATATTTGGTATCAAAACACTCAATTTCTATAGATGAACATGCCAAAAATTTATTATCTTTAACATTTTTTAGCATATGCTACAATGTATTAAGTTGTATTCTAGGTTGTATCATATTTTTATTTACTTACTATAATTAAGCTTACCTTTAGCATATAATTAAGGATATGCTACAATGTATTAAGTTGTATTCTATAATTTTTATTTATAAACTAATTTATATATAATATTAAAATAATTATCAATTCATTATGATATTAATTTGTTATTTCATCTAACCAATGCATTGCTTGTTAATATAAAAATAGAATCTAGACATTCACAACAATGGACCTAATGGTATTAAAAGATTGACTAGTCTTGTGATATCTACTTTTGTAAATAAAACTAACTGACACATTATTGTTGAAAACATTACAAGAATGAGTAAAGCCATAAACCTCCATCCTATGGAAGTAGATGAGTCATGTTAACAAAATATTGTTATGCTCATAGGTTAAACAATCTCCAAGATCACAATAAAATCAATAATCAATAAATAACATCAAACTTATTAAAAATACATTTCCTATAAGCAATGCATAAATGCAATATTTTTTTATACATATTACAAAGCTTTGTCTTCAATACATACATACATGAGACTCTTCCTATTACATGAATATTGGCTTTTACTCTCCTTAAACACACAAGAGATCCAACTCTTGATATTTCTCTCTTATATAATAAATTTTACATATTACATTAAGATAAATTCTCTCATGATTTCTCATAACTCCCTACTTATGAACTTGACACGACACTCACATAACTCACAATTACTAAAGAGACCTATCACAGACATAATTCCACACTTATTTACATGACACATTCTCACAATTAATAACATGACACATACTATAGACACAAATATCAAACACACCTTAATATAAATATTTACAAGGTATCAAATAATGTAATACCTCCAACACCCTTTGTATTATATTATTTAGTATGAAGGCCTTTTTCCTTCAATATTTAATTATTGTCTTGGTTATTCTACTCTGGATTTAGTATTGCTTCAAGTTCTAGCACAATATCTCTTTCATTGAGTTGTTACCTATATCTTATTTTTTTAGTATATCTTGGATAAAAACCTATGCTTGTTAGACTTATTCTCTTACTGTAAAAATATTTTAACATTTTCATAATTCTATTCCATTTTTTTAGTTTATTCATCCATAATATACTTCAATTTTATTTTCTTGATAAGTATTTGGCTTGTTTTTCATAGATCTTGCAATTCTAGAGCATCCTTTATTTTGGTTCATGCCTTTTATTATTTTTCTACTCATTTTTAAAATAATTCTTGTTTTTTTATCAATACTATTAGTACTAATGTTAATGAAGATTTCTAAATTGCTTGTATTATCATCTTTCATTGTTTCTCAATTTGGTCCATACCTTCATTTTTTATATTATCTATAATTCTTTATGTAAGGGCTCTATGAATTGTTTTATTTTCTCTTGCATTGATATTTTCTATTTCTTGTACTTCTTAGACCAAGTTTGCCTATTTATTTTCTTATTTTGAATATTATTGTTGTATTGATGGTTATCAATATTGATATTTTCTAGGTTGATATCTTTGGAAATGTCTATTCATTTGTTCCATTGGTTGAGAGAATTGTATCTACAATAACTTGTGGTATGACCTTCCTTATTACATATGTGATAATAATTTCTTTCCATTTGATACTAATATGGTGTATATTTTTATTTGACCATTTTTCCTTTGAGATAAGAGAATTATTTATCATATCATTTCTAACTAGATTTTTCATTTTTTATTATTGGGGTATATTGAACAATTGATCAAAGAATATATTTCTATTTAGCGCTTGAAGAGAAGTGACTAATGTGTTGAATATTTATTTAAGTGCTCTTAATATTACTTGAACAAAAAAATATTTCATTTTTCTCCCATAGTTTGTAATTTAGATTTTAATTGTGCTACCCTTTGAGAATAATATTCTATACTTTCTCCATCATGAATCTTTAGGGAATGCAACTATGCTTGCAAGTGTAAAATGGTTGCACGATTCCTTTTCTCAATTATAGTACATAATTTTTTTCTTGTACTTTTTTAATTTTTTTCCTCGCTTATATGTGCCTAAATTTTAACTAATATACTAAATGTGATTAACATAAGAGCCTTTGCATCATCATTTTTAAATTTTTGTATTCCAATTTCATCTTCTAGAATGTCTTCTTTTCCATTTACCACATCCCAAAGTTTCTCAACAATGAGTATTGATTTCATTTTGCTTTTCCATGGAGTAAAATTTGGTCCTTTTAGAAGTTGTGATTCAGAAAGGAAAATCTTTGTATTTTTCATAATAGGTTTAATTATATTTTTTGTTCTTTAATTTCTTCAAATTCTTCAATTTTAGATTTTAATTCTTTCTTCAATTAATTTTTATTTTTATTTTCATAATTCAATTAATTTCTCCGGGAGTTTTCAATTTTCTTCTTCAATTATATTTCTTAAATTTCTATAATTAAATTTTTTAATTTATTTTTTTCACCTTTCTCAATTTCAAATTTTAAAAATTCATAAACTTCTTATATGTACCTTTAATTTAGTTTCTCAATTTTAATTTCTCCTTATATCTCTCTTTAATTTAATTCTTAATTTTATTTTACTCTCTTTTTACAGATGCTTTTTTGACCTACATGCTTGCATTTCTTAGCTTTCTTGTCATCTTCTATGTATTCTTTCTGATATATCCTCATAAATGTAGCTAATATTCAAATGCAATATTTTCTCGATGTATTTCGAGTGTAGCATTTCTCAAATCTCTTCTTCGTATGAGTGTAATGTGCCTCCTTTCGAATGTAGGGTTTCTCAAACATCTCTTCATTCTTTAATGTTTCCTAAAAATCTCCTCCTTATCTAGTGATTCTTGAATGTCTCCTTTTGTATGTAAAATTTCCTTTTGATGTTGTACGTACTCCAATTTTTACCAGACTTGTTGCTTCTCCTAGCCATATTTTACTAGATGTGCCTCCTCCACTTATCTTCACTTCTTCATAGTAGATTAATCTTCTTCCTACCTCACTTATTCGCATTGTCTCCTCACTACAACTCAATGGTCCTTTATAGTAGTGTAATTATCTTTCCACTTCTCTTCAATGCAACTTAATAGTCTCTTTCCTTCTATCTTCCTCCTAAAATATCGCAATCATTCTTTCTTGTAGCTATCTCACTCAATGTGGCTACTTCTAAGCACACTCATGGTGGCTCTGATACCAGTGTTAGCAAATTATCATCTCAAGATAATTTAACAATATTTCTAAGCATAACTTCATACAATATATCACTCAAACAATGCACAATAAATTCATTAAAAACTTTATTGAAAATACATGTATTATAAGCAATACATAAATGCAATGCTTCTTCAATACATATTACATAGCTTTGTCTTCAATATATACATACATAAGCCTTCATATTACATGAGTTTTGGACTTAGCTCTCTTCAAAATCATGGGAAATTCAAGGGTTGACATTTTACTCTTACATAATAAATCTCACATATTACAGATAAATTTTATTATAAATACTCATAACTTTCTACTTCTAAACTTTGACAATTCACTCATATAACTCTACACTTATTTACATGACACATACTCACACTTGATAACTTAATAAATATTATAAATATAAATATTAAAAAAATATAATACCTCCAACAAATCTACTATTTATCTTAAATTTTAAAGTCACTGTAACAACGTATATAATATGTATATTGATATTACATGTGTTAGAAGCTTCATTAAGTGAACAAAATGTTCTTATAAATTTTGTCATTAAGTGAATAGAATGTTCTTATAAATTTTATGCAAAATTCATAAATGATTAGCAGGTAGCGGTAAACACTATCCAAAGGTGAAGGTAATAGATTATTAGTTTTCTGTTAAGTATTTATCGACTTGAAATCAACAATTTCAATCGTAAGCTTTTCTTAATTCCCGGTACGATGTTGGTGGCTTTCCAAATTCAAAACGTATCCATAAAAATAAAATAATGAAAATTTATAATTATTTTCGTGCATAAAATTACAAATAAGTAGCTGCGGTGAGTGATATACTCTAAATCCAAAATTTGAGTGATATAACGTAAATCCAATAAATAAAGTGACGTGCGTTTGAATTTAGTCTTAAAACCAGGAAAAATTACAAATTATTAGCTCGTAGTGTGCTACGCGAGCACATAACGCAAGTGACTTGTCGTTTTTTTATAAATCGAGTACATAACGTGACGTGTAGTTTGTTATTAGCCTGAAAACCACGAAAAGTAGTCACGCTCAACTTTCTAAAGCACGCCGAAAATATAATAGCGAGAGACTTATATAAAGCTTTACTACGTTTCACAATATTCGGAGCAGATGTACATGATTGTAGTATTGAGTGCAAATCCGGGCTTGCCCAAACGGTAGGAGGAAACTAATAAGTTGTGCATACAGAGTTTTCAAAGATACTACAGAGATAAGAGCCACTGAAGAACGCACTGTTATCGGAACACCATGTCTCCGCTCCAATTCTTTTCTGCTGCGATTATTGAAACCAAGGTTTCCGTTGTTCTTAATATTAATGGAATTAAAAAAAAAAAAAAATTAAAATATTTTTTAATAATTTTTTTTATTAATATTTTATGTTTTCACCATCAATAATACAAATATTTATAATAATACAAATGCCCAGACTATTTACCATTCTTAAAACTCAAATATAAAAAATGACATTTATTTTTAATGTAACTTTAAAGGTTGACATTAAATGTACGAAGGATTTATGTTTTTTTCAAGTGGTTTTTAAGGTAGAGGATACTATTGTGAAGACACTGAAACATTATGACAATGTAGGATGGCACAAATTTTAATTTCGTACAAATGATTTTTAAACAAATTAAAGATATTTGAAATAGTTTTAGATAATATTTGAAGTGTCAAAATAATTTTGATTTAGTTATTATAGAATTTTAATTTAGTTTATTATTTTTGAATTTTTTTTTGTACTATTAAGAAAATAAGGTTTTAAGGGGATTCCACAACAACTACAAAGAAAGCCACAAGGACGAAAAACCCAAAAACAACCTTGGAAGAAACTAGAGGCAAACCAGAACAAAGGCGGGAACCAGACCACAAAGCATAAAAAAAAGGAGAACTGAGATAGTTCTACCCTATCTTATGAACACCTTGAGTAACATTAGCCGCCAGGGTTGATACATTCTCTGTTAAATCAAGGGTGAGTTTCAACATGCTCCAAATTTTACGCTGGTTAATATCAATAAGTTTTAAATCTCGGAGAACCAAATATTTAGAATTTGCAGACACTCTTGGAGAAAATATTTCCTCCACTGACTTCTCTCGGGGAAAATCCCTTGGCAGAACATCAAGATCAAAAAATGCCATCGAAATGGGAGATTGTTTAGACATACGATGTACCTCAATAGGAGCACCATCCTACTTCGAATCAGAATCGCCAAGATCAACCACGCTCACCTTAGGGGCCAAATCTAAATTAGCAGTGTGACCTAATGGGAGGACCTCAATCGCCTTTGGGTCTCCACCCCATACCCCTTTCAAAGAGATCTAGATATTTTTAGAAATCTGCTCTAGACCAACACCAAAAGTGAAAGAGAGAGTGTCCACACTATAATCAGTGTCAGTTCTAGAGGTAAACCGAGAACCACCACCAACAGAGGGGGAGTCTACACTTCACTTGGAACCACAAACCATCGAACCAGAAGGTTATACAAGAGACTTTAACAAATCATTAGCAACAAGGCCATGCTCCAAAGCCATATGTTTGAAAACCAACAACGCCAGGCCTTGGTGTATAGGGGCTTGACCATGACCAACCTAAATATTAAGGAAAGACTTTTGCATGGATTGAAAAAGGAATAAAGGAATGTTCATACAAGCTTTACGTCTAAGATGATTTAAGAACATTGCATGAAAACTCCTTATAATATCATAAGAGGGATCTAGGGTGAAATAATCCATTATGACCCACACAACACGGTTCCAAGGAGACGGTAAAGCCGCAGCACTAAAACCATTCTAGATTCATGGTAAAAACTCCCCCTTATCCAAAAATAGAGTGATTTCTTGCAATAAAGAATACCTTTCATGGTTGTGATAGGCACCATCCAAGGTCAGACTAGTGGTTCTACTGATAAGGTCTACCAAAACTTGAAAATACCAAGAACCGACCCTGACCCAACCCTCATTCTAGGAAGAAACCATGCAGTTAGTGAGTAAAGGGTTGTGACCATGGAACTTTAAAATACAATTCAAAAGATCACCTTCTACTAAAATGGAATTAACCTCTTTATCGAAAGAAATAGACGAAGGTTCCAAACGAGGTTTACACAACTTAGACTTAGCAGGATAAATCTTGGCTTTCCCCATGAAAAAACTGAACCAATAGACAACTGACTTAAACCATATGGGACCCTAGATGAGAGAATTACAAGGACCAGCAAGCGCCAACATTGAACAAGGGAAGGAAGAAAAATGCTCAAATATTGATACCTTAACATGGAAATCAACCACCCAACAAAAAATAAGGGCAAAGCAGGCCCACTCACAAAACAATAAGAGACATTGAGAAGGAGCCTCATAGCCAAATTCCACTCCTTATCAAAAAGCAAGATGACCTTGAAACCAAGAATGGGAAGAAAACACCTCACGAGGGCCATACTCAAAAACTGAAATTCAAGAAAACCAGACAACTTCTCACTACATCGCGAAACAAAAACAAAGTAATCCTGAGAAGGTAATGAGAAGAAAATGTGATAATTCCAATCTGGCCTGAGAAACCCATGAAATAAACAGTCCCAAAGGGATCCAGTCCATGGAAAACCATCTGAGTACCATCCCGTAGTCAGAAGAGGGCTCCACTGTGAAGAAAACATAGCCCAATTGATGAGGAAAGCAACGCAATAGAACCCAGTTGTCCCTACCAAGGAAAAAGGAGGGATAGGTGTACGATGATCTTCAAAAATACTTAACAAAATAGATGTTTCCAACCACCACTTCCACCGGAGCTTGGGAACACCACCATCATCATCAATGTGGAAGGTACCAATGTTCAAAACATACCATGAAACTCCCTTTTCAAAAAGGGGCTAACATTCACACAACCTCAAAATCATGTTCACGAGCATTCCAATTGTCAGCACCCCAATCCCAATAGCTATAAAATGCCTAATCAGATATCTCAAAAAATGGGACACATAAATCCATCTGACATGGGCATCCCAAAGAAACATTCTAATACCGAAGCTCCCCCTGATGAGGAAAGGACTAAAAGCCCCCCAAGTACTCAAAGCAACCGCCATCAATACATCTCCCATAGAGATCCATCCCCAAATAAATGGATAGTGAGGCAATAAGGATCCAAAATTTAAAATGCAACACCTCCTGATGGGACCTTTCGACGAACTGCGCCACGCTTGCCACATTGCATCATAAATGAATGTAATCAGCATAACGTCTAAGGCCAACTACCAAATCCTACCAGGATATAGAAAGGGTTAATATTTAAAATTTGAATCGAAAATCTCCCCCATTAAATCAAAACTAATTGAGGCCACTAAACTCCACTTCCCAAAAATCTTATTAAAAATTTGAATATGAATTCTAATAATCACCAAGAAAATATGGGCCATAATGCACGACAAAAAATGCCCACTGACCACATCTTTAAACTTCTCAACCGTCATCCTCAACAACTGCCAAAATAACATCAGAGGCCTTAGACATAACCAATAAGCTTTGTAGCTTCTCATCATTAACTAGTCTAATCAACTCCACTAAAAAGTTTGAGTGCCACACCTTGAATCCCTTACTTCCGTAGACACCAAAACAACACCAATCTGATTACGTGACTGCAAACACTGATCGCATTGACATACACTGCCTTGATCCGCCATGAAAGCATGCATTTAAAGAGACCCGTGACCTTTCCGCCTTCGGGCCCTTTTCATTTTTTTTATGGCGCGATATCATGACCATTCCACCTTTGCGCCAGGGTTTTGTTTGTTTGTCATGATATCACGATGTCACGATATCGCGACGTCGCGATATCACGACAACCTTCAGCCTTGCACCAGGGTTTTGTTTGTTTGTCGTGATATCGCAACGTCGTGATATCGCGACAACCTTTCGCCTTGCGCCATAGTTTTGTTTGTTTGTCGCGATATCACGACAACCTTTCGCCTTACGCTAGGGTTTTATTTGTTTGTCGCGATATCACGATGTTGCAATATCGCGACAACATTCCACCTTGCACTAGGGTTTTTTTTTTTTGTTGCGATATCGCGACGTCACGATATCGTGACAACCTTTCGCCTTGCGCCAGGGTTTTGTTTGTTTGTCATGATATCGCGATGTCACGATATCGCGATAACCTTTCACCTTGCGCCAGGGTTTTGTTTGTTTATCGCGATATTGCGACGTCGCGATATCGCGACAACCTTTCGCCTTTGCGCCCTGGCTTCTTCTTGGTGTCATGATATCACGACGTCGTGATATCGTGACAAACTCTTGCCTTTGCGCCTGGCTTGACATTAAACAAATAAAGGTGGACATTAAACAATGAAAGTGGACATTAAACAAATAAATGTGGACATTAAACAATTGGTAGTGGAAGTCATTCAATTACGGCTCCCTGCCTCGCATGCGCGCGAGTGGACGACCAGTGAACTGTCACGCACACAAGCATGGGTAGGCCATACAGGAAGAATTTCCCCCATCACGCACTAGCATGAACACCAACTGGCATCCTTGCATGCCCATAACAACTACACCCTGGGAATTCTATAAATTGTAGAGTTCTCTCACCAGAAAGAAAGGGGGAAAAGGAAGAAACGTTTGGAGCAGCGAAGCCCTACCCGTTTATCACCAGACGCTCTACCTTCGATTCACTTCTACCGCATCCATGATCTCTTCTGCAAGGGAGGTCATTGGGTGTTTATGGAGAATGTGAATCCGGATCCATGGATCTATCAATTTGCCGACAAAGCTTACCGTTCTGTTTTTATTTCTTTTGCATAATGACTTCAAGATTTTGATTGCAAGCATATCAACATGCAGGTTTTATTTCATTTCACTCTCATGAATGCTTCATTTTAACACAGGTGCTACTAACTCTTTCTTTGTTGTTTCTTTGAATGCAGGAGAAGCGGCAAGGATCGAGGACTCTTCAACACAAGCGGCGGCAACACTTTGGCCCGCCCGTTTTACATGTGGGCACGTGAAAGGAGAACTACTAAAGACGATTGTAACTAAAACATGCTAATGCTCCTAGCCCCGGGAAGGGGAGGAGATGGATTGTAACCGAATCTGGAATCATATTAATAAAAAGGGTTGTGCTCCTGCTTTCCCCTTTTACGTTTGGTGTTGATTCGATTACATTCGTTGTATTTCATGCATCTAGTTAGCTTTGTTTGTATTGCATCTTAGTATTGTTTTTCTTCCGAAATCTCGTGTTTTCAATGGCGATCACGGTGGGACCCTGTCCTCTATTTTTTTAGGTTAAGATTTTGATCAGAAATTGCTATGTTTTGATAGTGCCTATTTTTCAAGTACCGGGCCGAGAATAAAAAATAGCCGATTTGGGACACGGAAGAATAGAGATTCGTACCCCGAGAATCGAATTATCCGATTTGGGCGAATAAGACAGTCGGATTTTTAGGGCGACAAAGACATCCTTTTGGGAAGAGAAGAGGTAGGGGTTTTTAACAAGCCTCTGTCAAATTTCTGTTTTGTGTTTTCTAATTTTCTGTCATTTTTGCCTTCTTAGGGAAAGTTTCCTTTTTGTTTGCCTGTTTCAATTTTTGCAAATTAAAATGAACCCCACACATCACGTGGTTATTTAAACCAAGGAGCTGGTCGTAAAACCCCAGCCCTTGAGCAAGACCAATAGTGGATTTCATCACCACATTGGCTTGGATATTTGCATTCATTTACCCCGATCTCTATTGTTGCTTGACGTAAATCCTGACGAAAGCTGACTGAGTGTCGCTGGGGTGATTCCCAACGCATGAGGATAAGTCTTCTATGGTAGGTGTCATAAACAGAGCAATTCCCCTTCCGTACCACCTACGCACCACGTACCATCTGCTCTCACGTACCTATAGTCTCCCTCTCGTAAGGGCGGGTATATAGAGAGGTTGGTATATCAGCCTGGCAATGGTATATCGAAGGGGCGACCATTTATGGGAGTCATAAGAGCCTTCATCTTGCATTTAAACATTTCACAAAACTTTCAAAAACAAAAACAAAACACACAAAACCAGATTTAGGGCACACTTTTAATCTTTAAAAGAGATAATCATCGCTTACATGTGTGTGTTCTTTTCTACTTTGTGTAACAAAAAAAATCAAAAAAATCATAAACAAAAGATAAAAATCTACGCATTTTGTCACTCGCTCCAAAAGCTCCAAGGATTCCCGCAATCGCTTGGTCACTCCAAAATGCCCCAAAGGTGTCCATGAACCCTTTGGTCAACCCAAAAGTGCCCCAAAGGTGCCCATAAGTGATGCAGGAGCATCCAACAAAATATGGGAAATCTTATATTTTTCCCTAAATTTTAGTGCATCTTGTCGGGGCCATAACTTCTCAACCGTAGCTCCGATTGACGCGAAATTTTACAGGGAGTTAGTTGGGATAATTTTAAACAAATATAATTCCCTGGAATTCTATTTGTCCAAAAAATTCAGTTTTTGAGGCCAAATTCCATCATCTAGTGCCCCGAAATTAGGTTTTAAAATTGATAACCTAATTTTTTTATGCTTTTTGAGCTGTTCGGAGGTCAATATCTCCTAATGTATTTAGATTTAGGACTTGAAACTTCATTTATGGCTTATCTATTGTAAGAGGGATGCGCACCCCAATTTTGGGCCCCATATGACTCATTTCAATTTTAGGGTTTTTTTTTTTAGAGTGTTTGTAGAGAGGCAACACAATGGTGTTCACCCGTAGCCAAGCCCACTCACGGGTAGACACTACGAAGAATGTCCAAGGAGGCATGAGTCACCTCCGTTACAGTCCCAAGGATTTAGTCATACCACCTTGGCGACCTGACACACAAGGCAGTCCCCTCCACACCTTAACGGATAGGGACTATAGGGGCACCTCTTCTAGGAGCACTCCTGTTCGGCATAGCACTCAGCACACACCCTTCCATGAGGGGTACATTCGTAGGAGAGCTCCCTTAGATGCTCGCTATGAGTGGTCACCGTGCAGTGAGGCGCCTGAACGGCAGGGGGTCCATAGGGAGGGGCTACATGATTACACTATCCCTCCTTTACCCCCTCTTGTTGTTAGAACTACAAAAGCCAATCCTGAGCACAAGGCTCATCAGACAGGGCGAGCCAACTCCGCCCGTCCCTATTTCACCTATGAAAGAGAGCACGAGGAAGACCCTTACCTTCCTCAAGAACAATATACAGCATGGGAACAATGTGTTTCCGCACCCCCTAGGTATCAGGGCCACCCACGGAGGCCAGAACCTCAAGTAAATGCCGCTAACCTCGACAGAGGGAAGCGCCACATAGAAGTCTTGGACCCTCAAAATAGAGACAGATACATAGGAGAAATGACTAGGTCTCCTGGGATCAGAACAATAGAGCAAATCGACCTAGCACATGCTAGACATGTCGCCCACCAAGCACGGATCACACAGCTTGATCAGGATCAACAGTAGCCAAAACAGCTGTATCACCTTAGTAAAGAGCGCATCCGATGCCAAACAAATGAGCTGCTCCACACCACTATGCCTGAAAGGGCTCAGACCCCCCAAACACAGAGGGCGGAAAGGTACGAGAGGCACAACCCCATAGTGCATGATAGGTCTCCAAGACCTCGCCAAGAGGTGCCTCTAAGACACCCTAGACATGAGCGGGAGGCCACGCCCAGGAATGACGATGGGTACCCTCCGCGGGTGCCCACTCCTAGGAACAATGATGGATACCTTCCATGGGCGCCCACCCCTGTTCATCGAGCTCACCCAGTAACTCCTCGAGAAGCTTATGAGGAGTATGAACAAGAAGAACGGGCCGAAATGCCCTATCAAGGCAGAGGAGGTGCTATCCGGCCACCCCTCCATAGGCCCCAGTTTCCCGTAACACACAACGGGAACAAGTTACGGAGGAGGAGATTAAGTCCTCTGCCGCGTACAAAGTGCTCTTGGAGCATTTAGAGTCGGTAGAAACTAAAACTTCTGGGCACCAAAAGCCCACCCTACGCTTACTTCGTAGTCATCCAAAGTACATCCGTCGGTGCCAGCACCTCCTTACCCTGAACACTTTAAGCTACCCCAGTTGGCACTCTTTAGAGGGGAGGAGGACGCCCAAGAGCATGTTACCCAGATTCTTGAGTCAATGCTTCAGCATTCAGGATAATGATGCTTTGCTATTAAGAACATTCATAACCACGTTCGTAGGCCCTGCCTCGGATTGGTTTACACAACTGCCAAAGCACAACATCTACAATTTAGATCAATTAGTGGACGCATTTCTTGAATGTTTGTGTTCAACACCAAGAAGAAGGCATCGCTGAGTGACCTAGCCAGCCTCCGGCAATACGAGGAGGAACCACATGGTTACACTATCCCTCCTTCACCCCCTCTAGTTGTCAGGACTACAAGGACAAATCCAGAGCACAAGGCTCCTCAGGAGGGGCGAGCCAACACTGCCCGTCCCTCTTTCACTTATGAAAGGGGGTATGAGGAAGACCACTACATTCCTCAAGAGCAATACATAGCATGGGAGCAATGCACCCCCGCCCTGCTAGCTATCAAGATCACCTACTAAGGCCAAAGCCTCAGGGGAATGCCGCTATCCCCAATAGAGGGAGGTAGCCTATAGAGATCTTGAATCACCACGATCGAGATAGATATCTAGGAGAGGCATCTAGGCCTTCTAGACATGAGACGGTAGGACCAACTATCTTAGAATCTGCCAAATATATCGCACGTCGGGTGCAGCTCACGCAACTTGAGCTAGACCGACTACCGTTAGAGGAACTGTACCATATCAACAAAGAGCACATCCAACGCCAGAAGGATGAGTTGTTCCAACACACTATACAGGCGAGGACTCCAACCCCTCACATGCATAAGACAAAACATTATGAGGGACACAACCCCTAGGGGCGAGACAGGTCATCGCGACCTTATCAAGCACTACCCCCAATGCCTCCTAGACAGGAGCGGGAGGCTACTCCCTCGATTCCTCAGACACCCACCCAAGTTCATGGGCCACCCTCAAAAATCCCTCAAGAAGCCTCTGAGGAATCTGAGCAAGAAAAAGAGTGGATTGAAATGCACTACCAAGGCAGGGGGGTGCTATCCAGCTACCCCTCCATAGGCCCCACGTTCCTCAACAAGAACCAACCAAAGCGGAGGAGCTCAAATCCCCCGATACATGCAATGCGCTACTAGAGCACTTAGAGTCGATCGAGACCAAGACTTTGGGACCCCAAAATCCCAACTTACAAGAGGTTCCTTTCGAGGAAGATCAGCCTCTGACCGTAGAGATACCTGATGATGCGGTCTCCCATGTCTCAGAATCGCCAGATTCTGATGAGCCTGATTCGCTAAGCAAAGACGAGTCAGAATGCGAGGTAGCACCATGGGACTCGATCGAATCTGACATTAATCATTCACAAATGATTCCCATGGATGACTACCAAGAGAGCTTAATGGAAATATTCCCCTTAGAAGTGCCAACCGAGCAAGCACCACATCAAGGCAATCAGGTACACCCGCAAAGAGCGAAACAACCCCATGGGGACCACATCAACCTGCTCAAACAAGAAGAGCCTAGCATGTCGCAGGCAATTGTCGAAGCCAACAAGGGCCTTTGGTTTTTTGACAAAGATTACGAAGACGACACTGAGATGGCCCACATTAATCACATGCGACAGCACCAACACCCCATGCATATGGATGATGCACTTCAACAACTAAACATAAGGCCAGTGCATGAGTGGCACGTTAACCCAACATAGTGCAACCAACTGTTGAATCCGCCACTTTGGGCATATCGAGAACAACTTCTGCCCAGAGACCTCATAGCAACAATAGTGCCAAAGGTAGACCCTGTCCTTTTATCTATACATAGGGCCGATCCATTCATGCCAATCCCTCCAGAGCCAGATCCGGAGCACAAATATCATCAAGCTGGGGGTACATCTATCCCCTGAAAAGCTCCAAGGATTACCGCAATCGCTTGGTCACCAAAAAGCCCCAAGGATTATCACAATCACTTGGTCAAACCAAAAAGCCCCAAGGATTATCACAATCACTTGGTCAAACCAAAAACCCCAAGGATTATCACAATCACTTGGTCAAACCAAAAAGCTCCAAGGATTATCACAATCGCTTGGTCAATCCCAAAAATGCTCCAAGAATTATCGCAATCCCTTGGTCACCCCAAAAAGCCCCAAGGATTATCGCAATCACTTGGTCAAACCAAAAAGCTCCAAGGATTCCTAAATCCCTTGGTCACCCCCAAAGCTCCAAGGATTATCACAATCACTTGGTCACCCCAAAATGCCCCAAAGGTGCCTACAAACCCTTTGGTCACACCAAAAAGCTCCAAGGATTATCGCAATCTCTTGGTCAACCTCAAAAGCTCCAAGGA
This sequence comes from Wollemia nobilis, assembly GCA_028583015.1. Classification (NCBI taxonomy): domain Eukaryota; kingdom Viridiplantae; phylum Streptophyta; class Pinopsida; order Araucariales; family Araucariaceae; genus Wollemia; species Wollemia nobilis. The sequence continues at coordinate 1,226,182 of JAQPPZ010002916.1, read as the reverse complement.
TTATCACAATCGCTTGGTCAAGAAAATCCAAAAAAAAAAATTCAAAAACAAACAAACAAAATCTACATCTCAATTTCATGCATACTTCCAAAATCAAAAATACAAAAAAAAAAAATAGTTGCATTAGGCATCACATCCATGTTTGTTGATCACACAAGGCAAAAGCACCATAGACTGTCATTACTTGGCAAAACCACCACCTTTTCACATTTTCCACTTTGAACAAAAGTACACCAAAATAAACGCCAATCACCATTTCACCATATCATAAATCAGTTGTCATCTAAACATATCTAGAGTTTTCGTCATTCAGTTGTCTTTAGGTTTCTAGCCAAAACTGTACAAAAGTCAAACCGATGTTACAATGGTAGAGTTTTACTTGAAATACACCTTGTTACGTAGCATCCCATCACAAATTCAAAAACACATAAAAACAATTCCTAAGTTGTGTCAATGAAGGATGAAACCTGTAAAGCAATTCAGGATACCAAACAGCGAAAATATTATCTCGCTCATCCCCCTGTGCGAATGACCCCAGGAATGCTGAGAGTTGGCAAAAGGACAAGAATCTTCCCTACCCAATTCCCCAAGAATCCCAAGTCCTCAAAACATTGCAAAAACATCAAAAAGTTGCACAAGTCAATACTCCAAACATTGACGTCAAATCCCACAAGCAATAGTGATTCTCATCACTCCCAAATTCAAATCCCTTGCTCAAAAAGAAAAAAACAAAAATAAACAGTGATTTTCATCACTATAAATGAGCAAGTATCCCAATACAAATGAAGAAAATAAGGGAGTCAAACTTGAATCCCTGGAACTCTCAGCATTCAAAAGGTCATGAGGTGAACCTCAGTACCGGTTTGGTGGATAACCTATCGGTCACTGGCGGCAAACCTCCCGCATGACGATATATCTGTCACATTTACTTGTGTGCAGATCAATGTTTGCATGTGGATGAGCTAGCTTATGGTCTCCTAGATCGCAAAACAGATTAATCCGACAAAATACAACAAAGGAGTTAGTGGAACTAATTAGGTGATCCTCAGTATAGGTTTGGTTGAAAGCCTATCTGGCACTGGCGGTATCCTGACAAATACCACATAAACAAACTCAATTGCACACACAAGGATGCGAAATAACTTGGTCAAAAACAAGCACGATTCATACCTTGGTCAGACATCTTGTAAGATAACGGTCCAGTCTTGGCTAGTTAGTTAAAACAGCTGAATCTCAGAAAAACCTAGCTACATTCTACGCCAACCATTGCATATAATCCATTCCTATATCGCCATACAAAAAAAAAAAAACAACATATATACACAAAAAGCATTTACCACAGCAATCACCCAGTACATAAAGCCATAAGTCATGTATAGTCTATGGTGCCAATGTAAGGTTATCAACAAATCATTTCATCCATTCCATTACTTATCATATAAATCAACAACATGCGCATTTATCATACCATATGCATTCGTCACCATAAACATGCATCCATCAACATCAATCCTTGTGCATAACATAAAATCATGACATATACACAAAGCAAGAAAATCCAAACAACAAAAACATCACAAAAATGCAACACAAACAAACAACAATAAACATTGCCAGACAAGAGTGCTCTTGCACTTAACCTCTTGGCATAGCAAAACTGATGTCGGGGTTTACATTGTCACTATCCTACTCCCTAAGAAGGCTACCATAGCCGGACCGCTCCACGGGAGGTCGGATTTTTGCCAATTTTAATCCCAAATGGCATCACAAAAACAACAAAACAACAAAAACACCACAATAAATGCAACACAAAAACACAGCAATAAACATTGCCAAACAAGAGTGCTCTTGCACTTAACCTCTTGGCATAGCAAAAAACTGATGTCGGGGTTTACATTGTCACTATCCTACTCCCTAAGAAGGCTACCATAGCCGGACCGCTCCACGGGAGGTCGGATTTTTGCCAATTTTAATCCCAAATGGCGTCACAAAAACAACAAAACAACAAAAACATCACAAAAATGCAACACAAAAACACAGCAATAAACATTGCCAGACAAGAGTGCTCTTGCACTTAACCTCTTGGCATAGCAAAACTGATGTCGGGGTTTACATTGTCACTATCCTACTCCCTAAGAAGGCTACCATAGCCGGACCGCTCCACGGGAGGTCGGATTTTTGCCAATTTTAATCCCAAATGGCATCACAAAAACAACAAAACAACAAAAACCACAAAAAATGCAACACAAAAACAAAGCCATAAGCATTGCCGGACACAAGTGCTCTTGCACTTAACATCTTGGCATAACAAAACTGATGTCGGGGCTTACATTGTCGTTATTTTATTCCCTAAGAAGGCTATCATAGCCGGACCGCTCCACGGGAAGTCGGATTTTCGTCAAACACCACCCCAAATGGCATCCCAAAATGGGTCAAAACCCACTCAAAAACAACAAATAAATACAACACAAAAATAAAAGAAATAAAATTGTCGGACATCAGTACTCTTGCACTTAACCTCTTGGCATAGAAAATCGATGTCGGGGCACAAATGGTCGCTATTCTACTCCCTAAGAAGGCTACCATAGCCGGACCGCTCCACGGGACGACGGATTGTTGACACTTTCACCCCATTATGGCATCACCAAAAGGGTTTTTACCCACCAAAAATAGGTCCAAAAGTCGGAAAACTGCTTGCACATTCAACGGACAAACATCTGAAGACACCCTCACCTAAGTCATCTTGGGTCAAGCGACTCGTCGCTTTTCTCATGGCAGTCATTCCCTCATCGATTCGTCGCTTGAGGGGGTAGTCACACTTAGTCACCAATCAACAAACACACACCCAATCAAGGCAATGGCATGCATTCAAAGAATCATTGACAAAGACAATCACGCTCCTGCTTGGGGCAGTAAACAAGCAACAATCACAAATCGATCAAACGCGATCAAACGCTTGGCATTCCCAAAGCATGAACTCAAGGTTCCCCCATGGATAAAAGGTTGCGCCCTTTGCCTATTCATGACTGATCAATGTCTAAGTTCAAGTCACACCTCACCAAAATAGGTTAATACTTGAAATCAAATTCCTTAGCTCGTCAGAAGCAAGGATTCAAGAATGCATCCCCTTTCCATGCTTGGGGCATCACAAGTTGGTTAGGTTACTAAGAAACCCTAATCACTAGTGCTTTGGTTATCTATTTTTGCTCAGCACTGCGTCACCCGCAGCGCTTCCCAAAAAGGGGCATCTGTAGACACCAAAACAGCACCAATCCGATTACGTGACTGCAAACACTGATCGCATTGACACACACTGCCCCGATCCGCCATGAAAGCACGCATTTAAAGAGACCCTTGACCTTTTCGCCTTCGGGCCCTTTTCATTTGTTTTATGGTGTGATATCGCGACCATTTCGCCTTTGCGCCAGGGTTTTGTTTGTTTGTCGTGATATCGCGATGTCACGATATCGCGACAACCTTTCGCCTTGCGCCAGGGTTTTGTTTGTTTGTCGCGATATCGCGACGTCACGATATCACGACAACCTTTCGCCTTGCGCCATAGTTTTGTTTGTTTGTCGCGATATCGCGACGTCGCGATATCGCGACAACCTTCCGCCTTGCGCCATGGTTTTGTTTGTTTGTCACGATATCGCGACAACCTTCCGCCTTTGCGCCATGGTTTTGTTTGTTTGTCGCGATATCGCGACGTCGCGATATCACGACGTCGCGATATCGCGACAACCTTCCGCCTTGCGCCAGGGTTTTGTTTGTTTGTCGTGATATCGCGACGTCGCGATATCGCGACAACCTTCCGCCTTGCGCCATAGTTTTGTTTGTTTGTCGCGATATCGCGACGTCGCGATATCACGACAACCTTCCGCCTTTGCCCTGGCTTCTTCTTGGTGTCGCGATATCGCGACAAACTCCTGCCTTTGCGCCTGGCTTGACATTAAACAATTAAATGTGGACATTAAACAATTAAAGGTGGACATTAAACAAACGAAAGTGGACATTAAACAAATGAAAGGTGGACATTAAACAAATGGTAGTGGAAGTCAATCAATTACGGCTCCCTGCCTCGCATGCGCGCGAGTGGACGACCAGCGAACTGTCACGCAGACAAGCATGGGCAGGCCAGACAGGAAGAATTTCCCCCATCACGCACTAGCATGAACACCAACTGGCATCCCTGCATGCCCATAACAACTGCACCCTGGGAATTCTATAAATTGCAGAGTTCTCTCACCGAAAGAAAGGGAGGAAAGGAAGAAACGTTTGGAGCAACGAAGCCCTGCCCGTTTATCGCCAGACGCTCTGCCTTCGATTCACTTCTACCGCATCCATGATCTCTTCTGCAAGGGAGGTCATTGGGTGTTTATGGAGAACGTGAATCCGGATCCATGGATCTATCAATTTGTCGACAAAGCTTACCGTTCTGTTTTTATTTCTTTTGCATAATGACTTCAGGATTTTGATTGCAAGCATATCAACATGCAGGTTTTATTTCATTTCACTCTCACGAATGCTTCATTTTAACACAGGTGCTACTAACTCTTTCTTTGTTGTTTCTTTGAATGCAGGAGAAGCGGCAAGGATCGAGGACTCTTCAACACAAGCGGCGGCAACACTTTGGCCCGCCCGTTTTACATGTGGGCACGCGGAAGGAGAACTACTAAAGACGATTGTAACTAAAACATGCTAACGCTCCTAGCCCCGAGAAGGGGAGGAGATGGATTGTAACCGAATCTGGAATCATATTAATAAAAAGGGTTGTGCTCCTGCTTTCCCCTTTTACGTTTGGTGTTGATTCGATTACATTCGTTGTATTTCATGCATCCAGTTAGCTTTGTTTGTATTGCATCTTAGTATTGTTTTTCTTCTGGAATCTCGTGTTTTCACTTCCAACAGCCAAATTAGCCAAATAATCAGCCGTCGCATTTCCTTCCCTATACACATTGCTGATGGAGAAATCTTTGAAAGAAGATAGGTGAGCCCTAGATTCGTCAATGAGATTTAAAAATTGCCAAGCCGAACTACAAAGACCTTTCATAAAATTCATTGTATTCAACGAATCACCTTCAATAATGACCCTGTGACCTCCCAAATCCTTTAATAATTGAATACCCCAATAGGTAGCTCTGCATTCAGCAAAGTGGGAAGACTACAAATCTAAGTCTTCAAAAAAGGCTAGAATGATATCATCGAAATTATCTCTAATTAAACCACCCACGCCAGCTTTGCCTGGATTATTTTTTAATTTTATGTATTGTACATTATATACATTTTTTAAAAATTTAAAAATTGTTATTGATATGTATATATAGATTTGTTGGATTTATAAAAATTAATTTTAATGGGACATATTTTGTTAAAAAATTTGACACTAAGATGCATTTTAAAAGACTTTGAGAAAATTCTTCTCGCTTCAATTAAATTATATAAAATTAGAACATATACTTTTATAGAGGTTAAATATTTTTAACAAGAGGAAAATTTACCCATGAACCAATATTTTTAACTAAGATGTATTTCAAAGGACATTGATAATATTCTTCTTGCTTTAACTAAATTATATAAAATTAGAACATATGGTTTTATGGAGGTTAAATTTTTTTAAGAAGAGGAAAATTTACTAATGAATAAAACTAAAATAACATTAAGTTTAAAGGATAATCATAAATTAAGGTAATGTTATGAAGAGGAGCACGTATGAATGCTATATTGATAATAAAATTATTTTTGATTTTTTTCAATCATTAATTATGATATAAAGTTACTTATTCTACATATTCTTATGCGTGTAGGGAAGAAAAAAAAGAGATATATTGTTTATTAGAAAAAAGTATATGGTAATTTTTTGTCAATTAATTACCTTTAATAAAGGAACATGATAGAACTTAATGTAAGAATAACTTCTTCTAATCTATCTCAATCCCTCTTATATTTCCTTTTCTATCTATATCACCAACAACATATTTTGAGAATGTATTAGTGTCATCTTAATTTAACCCCTAGGTTTATTATAGGTATAAGCACATTCCACTTTATCAATAATACCTACTTTTCAATTACCATCATACACATAGTGTTGTTATCAGCATAAAAGAAAAAAAACTAGAATCTTTATCATTTTTGGATGACTTTGAGCATGGTTATTTCATTTTCAACCTTAGTCAATCAATGTTTATATTGATATACCCTATTAATAAAATTATATAGTGTTAGACCAATATTTTCCAATAAGACTATGGTGTATCCAATTCTCATTCTCAATAAAACAATCCTGTAGTTCATTATGAAAGAAAAATTCTTCAATTCCTCCCTACACACTACTTGTATTTTCTATCTTCTTTGAAATATAATTTAGTGTGATATCTAATGGGATTAATACTTCTAGCTTACTATTTGTTGTTCTACCAAGTAATTTTTGTAATATTGATATTGAAGCATGACACAACTTATCTTTCTCTCCTTTCATGCTAGTATAGGTTCCCATACATACTTCAAAGTCTTGGTTGAGACCCATTATCCAAGAAAAATATTATGAAAAAAATGATCAAGGATCCAATATTCAAAGATAAAAGACTGGGACATCAATTTAAGCATTTATTAAGGAGATAAGCACCCTTTATTTTATTTATTTATTTGAGGATTTTGTTTTTCTTTACATAAATTGTCTATATTACTAATTTATTAGGATTTAATTAACAATTTCTATATTAGTTGTCTATGTATATCAATTCTACTTTACACATCAAATCATTTTAGATCATTCCCTTAAATATGTTTCTTTTACATTTTAACCTAACCTTCCTCATATTTCCTACTTTTCTTTCCCACATAATAGGAGTCTTTATTAGACTTATAGTCAAGGGTGTTGTGTCTTTTTAGACTTCTCTAATTTTTAAGAAAACATAAATAGTTTAGCTAATTAGGAAATTGTCGTCCTAATATATGATTGGCTTAAAGAAATCCAAGCCTTTGTGATAATGATATAATAAAAAGTTTTCAATATTAGATTTTTAATGGGAATGCCCCTCAAATAATTGTTAAAAATCAATTATATAACAATTTATTTATTTTATATCTTTATCATATTAATTAATAAATAAGATACGTTTATTTGAATGGTTAGTATTTATTAAAAAACTTAGCTAATAGAAATTCCACCTATGGATGACATTGCTATCCATTAAAGGTAAAACTGAAGACTCTTTTGAGGGTGAGATAGGAGTTTTGAGGGTGAGATTGGAGTTGATAAAGAATGAGCTCTTTGGGATAATTGAGAATGGTCAACATGTAAACTTTTGACTATACTTTTAGGATGAGCACCAATATTTGGTGGTTCAATTTCCAAAGTGGAGACCTTTCATGGAGCAACTACACAATGTAAACTAGATAACTATAGCAACATACTATAGGTACCAAGACAAAAAATTTAGAAGATAGAAGAAATTGAGTTCACATAATTAAATGGCCAATTCAAATCCCAGAGAAGCAAAAGATGGATATCCAACAAACTCTACAAATGATACCACTTTAATGGTCTCACACAAAGGATTCCCTTAGATGGTACAACGCGAGTCAGGGGGAGTATACAATAACATGTGGATATGTAGTTATATGGCAAAGTACTCCTAACCTACTTGAAGACTTATTCAATCACATATAAGCATAGAAGTTATGACCTAAGATTACATTCCTTATTTGGTTGCTTCTACATGAAAGGGTACTACGAGGGCTTACATATATTGTATTGTTTGAATTTAATTTAATTTTTTTTAATTATTTTAATTTATTTTTAATAAGTTTACTTACATAGCCAGATGTGGATATGTAGTTATATGGCAAAGAACTTCTAACCTACTTCAAGAGTTATTCAAACACATATAGGCATAGAAGTTATGACCTAATATTACATTCTTCATTTAGTTGCTTCTACATAAAAATGTACTACAAGGGCTTACATATATTATATGTTTGAATTTAATTTAATTTTTTTTAATTATCTTAAATTGTTTTTAATAAGTTTACTTACATAGCCACTTACATCTATTTAAATATAATTAGAACTTAAATCTTCTAAAATCCAAAATTTTATTCTACCACTACACTTTGCAAGAGAAACTATTATCTTTTATTCAATAACCACCCAATCAAATCGCATAGTGATTATGATTTATGTTTTTTTATTTATTTTAAATGATTTTCTTTAATGCATTGTGTCCTAAACATATGTCTCAGATATATGTTTTTTTATTATTTTTAAATGAAATTTTGTTTTTTTTATTCATTCCCCTTTCGTGAATGAGGATTATCTTTTAAGTAACCTCAAATACAACGATAATATAATGGACCATTTAAACGTCAATAATATACTATTAAAATATTGTCACGAGACTTGATGAAGGGCGCCGTCCACTAATATATCTCAGCTGGCAGGTTGTGCACCGGTTCTCCGCCTCGTCAACATCCATAAACCCACCACTGCGCGCATTTTCTTGTATCTTCGGCTTTTGAAGGAATCGATCCTCTGACTTGTGTCCTATAATGGGAGGCCATTGTTTCGTAGCAGGTAATATATCCTGAATGCGTGTGCACAGTTTCCCTTGTTTTATCTGGGCGTTGGTGAGGTGGTAACGGCATAATTGAGGTGAGGTGAAGTTGAAAGGCGATCCTTTACAAGATCAACGAAAAAAAGTAAAGGGCGCTGTGCACTAATATATCTCAGCCGGCAAGTCGTGCGCCGGTTCTCCGCCTCGTCAACATCCATAAGCCCACCACTGCCCGGATTTTCGTATATCTTCGGCTTTTCAAGGAATCTGTCCTCTAACTTGTGTCCTATAATGAGAGGCCATTGTTTCGTAGCCGGTAATATATCCTGAATGCGTGTGCACAGTTTCCCTTGTTTTACCCCGGTGTTGGTGAGGTGGTAACGGCGTTATTGAGGTGAGGTGAAGTTGAAAGGCGAGGCGGGGTTCCACCTTAATAAGTTGAAGTTGAAAAGAATAATTTGAAAAAGTTATTATTAATGTTATAATATTTTAATATATTGGTGTATCCTCCACCAATTGATTTATTCATCCATACTTTGGTGGATCATTCAACCTATGCATAGTTGGATTAGACCATATAAATTTCATCATTAAAATATTAAAATGTATTGAAGAATGTTGTAGTGCAAGGGAATGAATCAATGAATAAAATTTTATGTATTGCAACAACAATTTGTATCTTTTACATGGGCAATTTATATTTTTTGTTCTGTGTTTTTTATGCACAACTTGTTTCTTCTCTATAAACCAATATACCAATATTTGGTATGAAAACACAAAATTTCTATAGATGAACATGCCAAAAATTTATTATCTTTAGCATATTTTAGCATATGCTACAATGTATTAAGTTGTATTCTATGTTGTATCATATTTTTATTTACTTACTATAATTAATCTTAGCTCTAAAACATTTATATAATTTGTATATCATTTTTATTTACTTACTATAATTAAGCTTACCTTTAGCATATAATTAAGCATATGCTATAGCGTATTAAGTTGTATTCTATAATTTTTATTTATAAACTAATTTATATATAATATTAAAATAAGTATCAATTCATTATGATAGTAATTTGTTATTACATCTAACCAATACATTGCTTGTTAATATAAAAATAGAATCTAGACATTCACAACAATGGACCTAATGGTATTCAAAGATTGACTAGTCTTGTGATATCTACTTTTGTAAAGAAAACTAACTGACACATTATTGTTGAAAATTTTACAAGAATGAGTAAACCCATAAACCTCCAACCTATGGAAGTAGACGAGTCATGTTAAGAAAATATTGTTATGCTCATAGGTTAAACAATATCCAAGATCAGGGCAATTAGACTTTGGAGCTCTGCTATGGTTTGATGAGGAAAAACTACTCTGCTAGGGTTTGATGAAGAAAATCTACTCTGCGGGGATGGCCGCAACTTCTAGAAGATGTCTAAAAAATTGGAGGAATATCGTGATGGCATCGGGTCTGACACAGAGAGTGCATGTTCATGATATTTTTTCATCTAAAAATGACTTGAAGGAACAGGATTTTCGAGTGCATGTCGGGAACTACTTGTTAAAGAACAATGGATGTTTGGAATGATGTGAAGCCATGCCAGTTCTAGTGGTTCAACCAGACTCAGCGGCGAAAGATGTGGAGCATCTAACCAAACATGCCCTTATTGGTAAATTTTTGAGCATCTGAATTTCTCTCCCATTTATGGAGGCTTGGGTCAGGAAGACTTGGAATCCTGAAGGTGATGTGGAGGTGATGCTGAGTGCGAACAACTATTTTATGGTGGTTTTATCTTATATTGTAGATCGTAACAAAGCATTTTAAGGGGGTCCTTATTTCTATAACCAAGTGGGACTCTTTCTTAAACCCTAGCATGTGGGTTTCAACCCATAAGAGGAGCGACCGTCATCATTTCCAGTATGGATGCGGCTAACATGGCTCCCATTAGAATTCTGGAGAATTGATATCTTGCATAAGATTGCCCTTCTGCTTGGGAAGCCGTTTGGACCATCACAACAGACAATGGATAAAAGGTAACCTTTGTTTCTTGTATTTGTGTTGAAATTGACTTAAATAATCCTATTCTAGATTCTATTGAAATACAATTTGGATCAACTACATGGGTTCAAAACTTGATTATGAAGCTCTTCCATTTCACTATCGAATTTGCCATGAATATGACCACCTGCAAATAAAATACCTTAAGTTTGTATCGCCTGTGGCTTCAATGCCTAGGCCCTCTCGGTCTGGATAAAGTTTGAATAAATGAAAATCCCTGATAAAGGAAGAGGAATGGGATAAGGAAGGTTTTGTTCCGGTAAAAGCCCAAAATAGAGGACGAAGGGCAAACAAAGACCTTAAGGATAGCTAGTCAGATGATCTACTCAACCATTTTGAAATATTAGATGATCTTAATTAGTGCGTGGAGATACCTAAAGCATCGCTATTTGATGCAAATAAACAAGGCCGAATCAGATGTCTCTTATTGAGGGAGAACTTAAGGAATCATATCTAGGGGGTTTAAATGAAGAACAAAGGGCTTTGGATCTGAGTATAGGGGACATGGTTGGTTCTAGACCTATAAGGGGAACTATTTTGAAAAGTGGTACAAATATAGTTATACCCTCTCCTACTCAGGCATTGATGCAGTCATCCTTGGACTGCAAACCTCTTACGATGTTGGGATTGCAGCAGAAAATAATTAAAAAAAGTTTTTCGAATAAGAATATGAAGGTGGGTCGGAAGAAGGACCAGGATAAAATTAAGTTAATGGGAGAGACTTTGGTGGAGTCAGGCTTGGTGAGAACATTGGACTCCCATTTTTATAACCCCTAAAAAATATTATCCTCTCATGGAATGTAAGTGGGTTGAATAGCATCCCCAGACAAAAAGTTATTTGTGATTTGGTTCATGTGCATTCTTCGAATGTGGTGTTTATTCAGGAGACTAAATTTACTATTGATAGTATGTTCAATATTGCTCCTAAGTTGTGGATAAGGAGGCAATGCCAGTGTATTGGTGCATGTGGATATGCTGGTGGCATCGCTTGTTTATGGGATCCGGTTAAGATATCCCCTCTTACTTGGATTTCTAGCATATGGTCTATTTCAATGGTCGGGCATGATAATGAATCTGGTGAAATCATCCTACTTACAAATGTGTATGCTTCTATTGATTACAATGGTAAAGTGAATTTGTGGAAGCACATTTACTTTGTAAGAAGTTGGTTCCCCTGTACCCATAGATTTTGGCTGGATACTTCAACTCTATCACTTGTCTAGAGGAGAAACATGGTGGGGTGGACCGTCTCAAGATTTTTTCTTCTATCTTCAGTGCTCATATCTAGGCCCTAAACTTGGTTTGCATCAAGCCAAATAATGGGATATTTTTTTGGCACAATAGAAGGTGTGGAGAAGCTTCCATATCAGAGAGATTGGATAGGTTTTTGATATCCAGTTATTGGATGGGTAATAACATAGGTGCTAGTTCTATGATTCTGGAGGGTAGGGGATTTGATCATTGGCCTATCAAACTCTCTTATTTGGAGTTAGGGCTAAAAAATAATCCCTCCTTTAAGTTTCAACTTATGTGGCTTCATGATCCTAAGCTTCATGATTTCATGTGAGGCTGGTGGACCACTGGTAAACCTCCTCATGGCATCGCTATGTATTCCTTTATGAAGCGACTATAATTTGTAAAACATAAATTGAAGAGATGGAATAGACTGAATTTTTGAAATCTTTCCTTGGCTAAGCTGGCAGCTCTTATGAGGATGGAAGAATCTTCAAGGAATATTAGAGATCAGGGATTCATGAAGGAGCTTCTTGTTGAGGAATCTGAGGTTGTGAAAGACCTTGCTAAATGGGAACTAAGGGAAGAAATTTTTTGGAAACAAAAAGCTCGAGTAGATTGGCTTTAGGAAGGGGATAGGAACACAACCTTCTTTTATAACTCAGTTAAGGCTCGCCGTAATGGTAACCTGATTACCTCTCTTGTGAATACTCAGGGTGCCCTACTCTTTTCTTTGAGGGATATTTTAGAAGATACTAAGAGGTATTTTTCCTCTCTCTTTGAGGAGGACTCCCTATTAGATGATGAGAATGAAAAGCTTATTCTAAACTATATTCTAGCGATTGTTTCTAGAGAGATGAATGAGCACTTGATGGGTCCAATTTCCCTTGAGGAGTTGGAAAATATTGTATTCAAGATGAAAAAATGAAAAGCCCCAGGCCTAGATGGATTCTCGATTAAGTTTTATAAGTATTTTTAGGATTTAATCAAATTTGATCTTTTGGAGGTGGTCCATGAGTCCCAAAAGAACAAATAGATGCTAAGGACCCTAAATGCTACCTTTTTGGTGCTTATACCCAAAAAAGAGGGAGAAAATTCCCTGGATATGTTCAAGCCTATTGCTCTCTGCAATGTTGTGTATAGATTATCACAAAAATTATTGCTGAGAGGTTGAAGATATGGTTGAGAAAAATCATCTTTGAGGAGCAAGGAGGGTTTGTTGTTGGTCGACAAATCTTGGATGGGGTTGTTATTTCTACATAATCTATTCACTGGATGGAAACTTCTAAGGAGAAAACTATGTTCATTATGTTGGACATGGCCAAAGCCTATGATCGGGTCAGATGGTCCTTTCTTCATAAAGTTCTTGTTGCTTTTAGATTTGAGGAGGAATGGATTAGATGGGTGATGAGCTATGTTTCTTCTTCCTCATTCTCTGTTCTTGTTAATAATGAGCCATCAGAGCTGTTTGAGGCCTCAAGGGGATTGAGGCAAGGATATCCTTTATCTCCTTATTTGTTTATCATTATGACGAAAGGGTTGGAAATATTTCTCAAGTCTCAAGTCATGCAGGGTCTCATTCAGGGGTGGAAGTGGGATAGTAGTTTGCCACCTCTTTCCCACCTTAAATTTATTGATGATACTACTTTGTTGGGAGTTACCACTATCAGGGAAGCTAGCAATATTATATAGTCTCTTGACATATATATTGGTGCTTCTAGACAGTTGATTAATGAGGACAAGTCTTCTATTTTATTCTTCAATACCCCTCCTCTTATTCAAGCTAGAATTGCTCGCATTCTAAGATTCTAGGTTGGGACTCCCCCCTTCATTTATCTTGGAATTCCAATTTCAACTCACCATCTACCTAGATATTCTTAGCAGTTTATGCTTAATAAGTTTAGAAGGAAGGTGAATCACTGGACTTTCATATGGCTATCCATTGCAGGTAGAGTGTTGTTTTTAAAATCTGTTGTTCAAGATCTACCCATTTATAGATGTTTTGTACAAATAGCTTTCTATCACTTCATCAAGGACATGGATGCTTTGTCAAGATAGTTTTTATGGTCTAAAAAACTTGATCAATCTAAATGGAGTTTGGTTAGGTGGGATTCTATATGTAGGTCGGTGCAAGAGGGAGGCCTTGGGTTGCAACAGACAACTCTTTTTGGGCAGGCTTTGGCTGCAAAACTTTATTGGAGATGGTGTACATCTCAAGATCAAATTTGGTCTAAAATATTATCTTGTAAATACTTGAGAGGTATTTCTGATGCTGAAATCCCTAGAATCAGCTTGGTTGGGGAAGGTTCGGTTATTTGGGACACTCTAAAAAGAGGAGCTAATTTAATCAAGTAGGGTTTGTTCTGGATTTGAAATCGGGGATCAAATGCTCTTTTTTGGGAGGATTCTTGGGATGGCCACCCTCTTATCTTGAATCAATATCTTAGGTTACGTTCCCTAAGCATTTTGTTCTTTGAAGCAGACTAGTCTCGTGTGGAGGACTTTAAAAAATCTAGTCTTTTGGAAATATGGAGATGTACAGGTGGAAATATCCATAAGAATGGCCCCAGGGGGGACTGGTCAAGGATAGATAGGTGCTTGATCTTATTCTTATAAGGAGGCCTTATTCTTCATTAAGGGGTAAAGATATTATGGCTTGGAACCCTGATCCTAAGGGAACCTACTCGATATCCTATGGTTATCAGGTTCTTGATAAGCAAAAGTATGGGAGTCTTCCTATCACTTGGTGGAAAAAGGTGTGGAACAAATATGCCTGGCTAAAATGTAACTTATTTCTCTGGTTGGTAGCTCATAATAAATGCCTCACTTGGAATAATGTGAGGAAGAGGGGATTCAAGGTCCCTCTTTTTGTGTCCTTTGCAGTAAGAATGAGGATGACTCTTCTCATTTATTTTTCCAATTCTCCTTTTCCAAAGACATTTGGCACCATTGGTGGAGTGCCTGGAACCATCCATGTTTTCATGTGCTGTCCCTGATGGAGTTTTGGGGTACTCTGGCAGACCTCCGACCAATGCCCCCTTCCTTTGGGTGGCTTGGAATTTGGGCCCTTCTTGCATCATCTAGAAAATTTGGCTTGAATGAAATCGATGCATATTTCAAGGTAATTATTTGGTTGTTCAACAGATCTAGAAAAGGATCTTGTATATGGTTTAGGAAACCATCCATAGCAAATGTGATGTGGACCCTATTTTAGATTCTAGGGAGGAGAAGGTACAACAAGCCCTTGGTCTCTTTGGGGATGGTGTGAACTCTTCTAGCCCTAGTAGGGTTCCTCAGCTCAGCAAGAAGGTTAGGAGATATGGTAGGTGGAGGCCATCCCCTAGAGGAGTTTTAAAAATTAATATTGATGGATCGTCTAGGGGTAATCATGGACATGTTAGCATTGGTGGTGTTGGGAGATATTCTACTAGTGGTGTCAGTTTTTTCTTTTCCATTTATAAAGGTGTTCACTCCAACAAATTTATGGAAGCTCTTGAAATTCTTAAGGCCTTGCGGAGGGGTTTTCTCTTGGCTAGCATAGGATTATCTACGAGTCTGACTCTCAAATTATGGTTAATATTATAAATAGTAAAAGGATGGAGGAAGTTAATTGGCAGTTGGCCTCTGTAGCCGTTCAGATTCTCAGAATGAGTGAAGAGTTTGAATTTATATCCTTTGTGCACATTCCAAGGGAATGGAATGTGGTTGTTGATTACCTAGCCAAAAGGGCTTCTGAGCTGCTGGATCCTTAGAGTATAGATAATTGGGAGAGTCTCCCATATAGGGACTCTCAACGCCTGTGGGAGTTGATCCACAAGGATGTACAGACTTAATGTGGTTTATTCTTGTTGTCTTTTCTGAGTGTCATTCTAGTCTAGTGGTTTTAGCCTATTTGGTTGTTTATTTGAGTCTTGGTTGGAATCTCAGTTGTACTCTGTAATCCAGAATTTTTATCAATAAATTTTTACCCCTTTATTTATAAATAAATAAAAAAAATCTCCAAGATCATAATAAAATTAATAATCAATAAAGAATATCAAACTTATTGAAAATACATTTCCTATAAGCAATGCATAAATGCAATATTTTTTATACATATTACAAAGCTTTTTCTTCAATACATACATACATGAGACTCTTCCTATTACATGAACCTTTACTCTCCTCAAACTCATAAGAGATCCAACTCTTGACATTTCTCTCTTATCTAATAAATTTTACATATTACATAAAGATAAATTCTCTCATGATTTCTCATAACTCCCTACTTATGAACTTGACACGTCACTCACATAACTCACAATTACTAAAGAGACATATCACACACATAATTCCACACTTATTTATATGACACATACTCACAATTAATAACTTGACACATACTATAGACACAAATATCAAACACACCTTAATATAAAAATTTACAAGGTATCAAATAATGTAATACCTCCAACACCCTTTGTATTATATTATTTGGTATGAAGGCCTTTTTCCTTCAATATTTAATTATTGTCTTGGTTATCCTACTCTGGATTTGGTATTGCTTCAAGTTCTAGCACAATATATCTTTCAGTGAGTTTTTACCTATATCTTCTTTTTTTAGCATAACTTGGATACAAACCTATGCTTATTAGACTTATTCTCTTATTGTAAAAACATTTTAACATTTTCATAATTCTATTCCATTTTGTTTTATTTATTCATCCATAATATACTTCAATTTTATTTTCTTGTTAAGTATTTTGCTTATTTTTCACATATTTTGCAATTCTAGAGCATCCTTTATTTTGGTTCATGCCTTTTATTATTTTTATACTCGTTTTTTTAAATAATTCTTGCTTTGTTATCAATACTATTAGTACCAATGTTAATGAAGATTTCTAAAATGCTTGTATTATCATCTTTCATTGTTTCTCAATTTGGTCCATACCTTCATTTTTTATATTATCTATAATTCTTTCTGTAAGGGCTCTATGAATTGTTTTATTTTCTCCTTCATTGATGTTTTCTATTTCTTGTACTTCTTGGATCAAGTTTGCCTATTTATTTTCTTATTTTGAATATTATTGTTGTATTGATGGTTATCAATATTGATATTTTCTAGGTTGATATATTTGGAGAGGTCTATCCATTTGTTCCATTGGTTGAGAGAATTGTATCTACAATAACTTGTGGTATGACCTAACTTATTACATATGTGATGATACTTTTCATTCTATTTGATACTAAGATGGTGTATATTTTTATTTGACCATTTTTTCTTTGAGATAAGAGAAATATTTATCATCTCATTTCTAAGTAGATTTTTCATTTTTTATTATTGGGGTATATTGAAAAATTCATCAAAGAATATATTTCTATTTAGCACTTGAAGAAAAGTGACTAATGTGTTGAATGTTTATGTAAGTGCTCTTAATATTACTTGAACAAAAAAAAATCTTTTATTTTTTTCCCATAGTTTGTAATTTAGCTTTTAATTGTGCTACCCTTGGAGAATAATATTCTATACTTTCTCCATCATGAATCTTTAGATAATGCAACTATGCTTGCATGTTTAAAATGGTTGCACGATTCCTTCCATCAATTATAGTACCTAATTTTTTCTTGTACTTTTTAATTTTTTTACCTCACTTATATGTGCCTAAATTTTAATTGATATACCAAATGTGATTAACATAAGAGCCTTTGCATCATCATTTTTAAATTTTTGCATTCTAATTTCATATTATAGAATGTCTTCTTTTTCATTTACCACATCCCAAAGTTTCTCAACAATGAGTATTGATATCATCTTTCTTTTCCATGGAGTAAAATTTGATACTTTTAGAACTTGTGATTCATAAAGGTCCCTTGGCTAGATATTTTTTCTCAACTCTAGAACCTACTTGGCCATGCTGTTAGGTGGGGTTTGCTTTCAAAAAACCATAGAAATTTCATGCTTCAAATTACTCCTTCCCTTGCCAAAGTTTGTGTTTTTTACTTGCTTCCCAAAATCCATAAACCTAAGCTTATAGGTCGATCCATCTGCTCTTATTATGGTTTTATGCTTGAACCAACCTCCAAATAGCTCCACCATTTACTCCTACCCATTTTTCTTAAGTAGTAAAACCATCTTATGGATTATATATCCCTTATCAAATATCTGCATGGTCTTTCTTTTACTTAGGATATTATTCTTTTTTCCTTCGATGTGGAAAGTCTCTATCCTAGTATCCCCACTTCTTAAGGATTGAATGCTCTTCGTCATTTTTTGGAATATGAATTTGACTCAGCTAAAATCAAGGATAAGAATTGTAGAAATGGTGTTAACCCAACACTATTTAGAATTCAAGGATAAAACATAGAATCAGATAAGGGAGACATCCATGGGAAGTAATTTTAATCTGGTGTACGCTTGCTTATTCCTTTATCATTTGGAAAAATAGGTATTTGATAAAGTTATTATGGATTGTATTTTATTTTATAAAATATATATCGATGATGTCATTCGAGTTTGGCATGGCCCCAAAAAATATCTTGATGTTTTTCTTACTACTTATGGTTCCTTCCATTCAAGCATCAAAATTACTTCCTCTATTTCTGACTTTGAGGTGACTCTCTTGGACATGATGTTTTTCAAAGGGCCTAATTTTGCTCATATTGGAGTTCTCTGCACTAAATTATTCCAAAACTTGATGAATGCTTACCAGTATATCCTTGCTTCCACCCATCATCTTGTTCACTAAAATAAGACCTTCATCTTAAGTGAACTCAATAGGTACTTGGTTAGAGAAAGTTTCAGGGAAGGATTTATATCTGTTAAAAATAATTTTTTTAACAGACTCAAGGCAAGGGGATATGAGATTAACTTTCTCCTCCCTTTGTTTGAGAAAGTTAAATTTGATTTTAGGCCCTCATTGTTGGCTAGAGTTTTGGAGCAAGAAACACACAGACATGGTTCCAAAATAAAAATAGTTACACTTCTTTTGAAATTGGACAATTGCAGCTTTTCTAGAGACCTCTACATTAGCACAAATATTATCTCTCCAATGTTCGAAAGATGGAAAAAATATAGGGAGCTCAAACATATTGCTTGTGGAATCATTTGTTGGAGGAATCAAAAACCTATCAAGTCTTATCTATGTAAAACTAAAATTGTTTAAGGGATTCTCTTTCCCACCTTGTACTTTTGCATTTTTTTCATGTGTTTTTACTTTTCTTGGGGTGGGCCTTTTTATTGGGGGTTGAGCTTGGGCTTTATTTTTTTACCGTATTGGTCTATAAACATACGACTTGTATTAAATTCTTTGGTATTATTTTATCCCACATGCATTACTCTTTGGCTCACCCCCATAGTTAGGATTTATAATGAGGGGTTGTACCTCTTCAAAGCTCATACTCCATTGATGAGACTTGTAGGTTGAAACATGTTCAAATTATTGATGATGTATTACTTCTTTTTATCAAAATTAAATTCAATCGCATGTCTTTTATTCCTTTCTTAACTCGTGTTTTTTATAAATTTTAATATTTTCTTTCTATTTTTTGCCATGTTTTTTTTGTTGGTATTATGCTCTTCACTTGTTGTGTAACGCGATCTGGTGAACCAGAAAGCCTCCAGCACTAGTAGTATGCTCTTAACTTGTGTGTAAGCGATTTGGTGAATCAGAAACTAGTTTGTATTTTTTTAGTATTGCTATGCCATGTTTTATTTTTCATTAATAAAATAAAATAAAAATAGAAATAGGTTGTAGGTCCAATTAATTATGGTATATAGGTCCTTGTGAGGTGAGTACTGAAGTGATATTGAATATTTGTAAAATGATGAGTTATGTATTAAAATTGTATTGAGGGGGTATTCTAGGATGCTAAGTCCTATGTTCTATGAAGGTAAAAGTGTAGATATGTGTATTTGCTAAAAAGTTTACAATTTATGTATCAATAACTTCTTATTAGCATAAAAAGAAACTTAAGCAAGTATTGTACCAAAAAGTATAAATATTATATGTTTAAATTGGTTTGTGATAAATTAAAGAAGTGTTGTATTTGGGTAAAAAAAAAAGAAAAGTACTCAACGTCCCTCAATGTTATTTTGAGAAAGAAAAGTTCCAAAAGCTATAATAAAGAGCATTCACATCACTTAACTAAATAAGAAATTTAAAGATAAAACAAGTCAAAACTCAAAAGAGTGCAACATAAAACAATTTTTTTCTTCAAGAAAGTGAAGGTGGAGAACTAGTAGCACTTACTTACAGATATTTCTCAAAGAATATTATTTTCATGAAGATCACTTTGAAAATGGTGTTGTGTTCTCTATTGTTGTTATGAAGATAGTATGCAAGGTGCTGATTAATCTTGACATGGTTAAGGTACAGTCTAAAAATTTAAAGGAGACAAATGAGAGGTTGAAAATCAAGACTACAATGGTAGACATTTGTAACATAAGCAACATTATCCAAAGAACATATTCTTATTTTGATACTAGCATGTATTCTTGTTAAATAAGATCATGATGATCATAATAAAATGTATGATTATTATAATCTTGTTGATAGTAATATTTGCGTTAATAATTATCACGGTCATGATATTGATGATTTTAGTGATCATAAAGGGATTAGGTGCTTTGAAAAGCACACCAAAGGTATGGAATTTAAATTAATAAAAATAAAGGAATATGATGACAAATTATTAGGAAGGAATGGGTGAGGAATAAGAAATTGATGAGCAAGGTGCAACCAAAGTATTGTCATTGTTGTCAACACAATCAGGTTGATCAGTTGATGCAATGGACAGGAGTTCATTGATGAGCAAGGTGCAGCCAAAGTGTAATGGACAGGAGTTCATTGATGAGCAAGGTGCAGCCAAAGTATTGTCATTGTTGTCAACACGGACAGAGGATCGGTTGATGCAATGGACAGGAGTGCAGAGGTCATTAGATAGATCGGTTGATGAAGTGAACAAGAGTTCAGAGAGTCATAGCATGTACAATGAATTTCCAAGAAGACAGAAGTGGCCCAGATTCAAAGGATCAAAGAAAAAGACAAGTAAGAAAACTGTCACGATATCGCGACATGTTTTCTGTCACGATATCGCGACATATTTGGCAAGTAAGAAAACTATCGTGATATCACGACATGTTGAAAAGCTGGAAAAACTATCGCGATATCGTGACATGTTTGAGGAGAGAGAAAGCGCAAGAAAAACTGTCACGATTTCGTGACATGTTTGAAGAGAGAAGCGCAAGAAAAACTGTCGCGATTTCGTGACATGTTTGAAGAGAGAAGGCAAGGAAAAACTGTCACGATTTCGTGACATGTTTGAAGAGAGATAGCAGCAAGAAAAACTATCACGATTTCGTGACATGTTTGGAGAGAAGGCGCAGGCAAAGAAAACTGTCGCGATTTCGCGACATGTTTGGAGAGAAGGCGCAAGCAAAGAAAACTGTCATGATTTCATGACATGTTCGGGGAGAAGGAGCTTGCAAAGAAAAGTGTCACGATTTCATGACATATGAAGAGAAGGACGAAAATGTGTCACGAATTTCGTGACATGTTTGAGGAGAAGGAGCTTGCAAAGAAAAGTGTCATGATTTCACGACAATCTGTAAGAGAGGCAGTACGGATGAAAATGTGTCACGATTTCGTGACATGTTTGAGAGAAGGAGCTCGCAAAGAAAAGTGTCACGATTTCACGACAATCTGCAAGAGAGGCAGTACGAACGAAAATGTGTCACGATTTCGCGACATGTTTGAGAGAAAGAGCTTGCAAGGAAAAGTGTCACGATTTCACGACAATTTGCAAGAGGAAGCGCTAAGGAGAAAAAGTGTCACGATTTCGTGACATGTTAAAGAAAAGCGCTAAGGAGAAAAGTGTACGATATTCGCGACATGTTTTCGCAGGAGAGAAAAGCGCTAAGGCAAAAAGTGTCACGATTTCGTGACATGTTCCATTTTTTCAGGCAAAAGGCAGAGAAATGCATAAGGTAGCAAAAGTGTCACGATTTCACGACATGTCATGTTTTCTTGGATGCGAGAAGAGTGCAAGGAAGCGAAAAGTGTCACGATTTCGTGACATGTCATGTTTTCCCTGGTGCATGCCGAGAAGAGTGCAAGGAAGCAAAAAGTGTCACGATTTCGTGACATGTCATGTTTTCGCTGGTGCATGCCGAGAAGAGTGCAAGGAAGCGAAAAGTGTCACGATTTCATGACATGTCATGTTTTCGCTGGTGCATGCCGAGAAGAGTGCAAGGAAGCGAAAAGTGTCACGATTTTGTGACATGTCATGTTTCTCGAGAGAAGAGTGCAAGGAAGTTGTCACGATTTCGTGACATGTCATGTTTTCCGGTGCAAGCCAAGTAGAGTGTAGAGGAAAGTGTCGTGATATCGTGACATGTTGCTTTGGGGTGCAAGCCAAGAAGAGGACAAGGAGGTAAAAAGTGTCATGATATCGTGACATGTCATGTTTTCATGGTCAAACGCCAAGAAAAGTCAAAGGGGTAGAAGTGTCACGATTTTGTGATAGGTCGCATTGGCATGATGGAAGAAGAACCTAGCCAAAGTAAAATTATCTGAAGTCGTACGATAGTAATAGAGGTAGTTACAGAAAGAATTCATGCAGCTAGAATAAGAAGAGTTAACTAGAGTCAGAACTATAGTTGTAGAGGAAAATTAAATAAGAAGAGTTAATGGAGTGGGTGTTGCAAAGAAAATCATGCAGGAAAAATAAAGAAGAGTTAAGAGTGAATATAAGAATGAATAGAAGGTACAGGGTCATTACGGAGTGAAATTATCGAGCGGTGGCCATATTGAGAGTCCCAATTAAAGAGACAAATCTATTAATAGGTTGCATGTAAGAATATTGTGTCAGAAAGGAGTTACTTATAGGAGTGGCTATTAATAGGCTACATGCGGGATTATGGAAGTTATAGAAGACTTAGGGTTTCAAAATGAAAATATTGTTTTAAAATGGTAGTTGTGTGCAGAAGAAAAAGTGCTGCTCAAAATTGAAAAGAGTGCCACCATAAAGAGGGAAGGTGGAAAAATAAGTGTGAAGGGAAGAATTAGTTAGGTTGAGCTAAAAGAGAGTGAATTGGAGGAGAAGGGGAAGAGTAGATAAGAGGTAGGAAGAGAAGGCATAGAGAAGGTTGTCAGAGCATAGAGAAGGCTATCAGAGCGTAGTAAGCAGAGTGGTAAGAGTGATCCGTTAGGTTGAGCTCTATGAGGGTAGAGAAAAAGGTGTGTAGCCGAAGAGAAAAATAGAGTGGAGATAGAGCACTGCTGAGAGAAGAGCGATGTAGAAAGAGCGCAGCTGATAGAGCGTGACTGAGAGAGTGTGGCAGCAAGTGCGTAGAAGGAATATGTGTTTCCTAAATTGAAAGAGAGGTTGGATGAGCAATAGACCAGTGAGGGTCTTGTAAAAGTGAAGGCATATTTATGTCAATCTAAGATTCAAAATAGAAATCCAAGTTGGTGCTTGGAATCAGGGGTTGGTGCTCCTTCCAGTTGGTGCTGGTAAATCAGGGGTTGGTGCTCCTTTCTGTTGGTGTAGATAAATTAGGGGTTGGTGCTCCTTCCAGTGTGTGCTGGTAAACTGTTTGTAAAGTTGGTGCTTTGCAAAGGCTGGATTTGGATGGGAGTCCAAGCAGTCTATTTTTGAGGAGTAGCCAAAACTGGTGAACCTCGTTAAATCGTGTGTTGTGGAATGCTCTCTTGTTATATTTGCTTTATCTATTTTAAGTTCTCCTTGCTTCAGCTTTAAGAGTTGTAGATTTGAAATTTAAATAGCTACACTGATTCACCCCCCCCTCTCAGTGCCATTGTAAGACTAACAATTGGTATCAGAGCCAAGTTCCTGAATAGGCTAAATCAGCTAAGGTTGATCTTGGATTAGTACACAATGGGTAAGAAGAATAGATCCTCCTCCAAAAAGGCATCTCAGTCAGTTTCAGTTCTTGTGGAAGAGAAAATTGAACTAGAGAAGGTAGAAGAAGTGAACTCTGAAGTATGCAATGAAAACCTGGAGATTGAAGTAGATCTAGAAGGTGAGTTGATCGTCGCACTTGAAGAGTTGAGTATAGAACAGAAAAAGAACAAAAGACTATCCAAGAAGCTGGAAGAATATGGGAATGAGATTGAAGATCTTTTCTTACAATTTCAAAAGGCCAAGAAAATAGAAGAAGCCTTGAAGACACAACTGGATGATAAGGTTGATGTATATAGCAAACGTGAAGAAGAATCTAACAAAGTTGTTAGTAATCTGAAGCTGCAAGTAGAAGAGTCCAAAAGGATTGAAGAAAGTCTCAGGTCACAGATCAATGAGAAAGAGACTGTTTGCTGCCAACAAGAAGAAGAGATTGTTTCATTGAAGAAACAACTAGAAGAGGCCAATATAAATCTCAAATTTGAGAAGAGCACAGAGTTGCTAGATAAAATGATAAAGCAACAAAGAAGCTCCACGGCTAAGTTTGGTCTTGGATATGAAGCTGAACAACCTTCATCCTCCAAATATGCAGAGAAGAAGAAGTTCACAGTTGAAGGATCGAAGCAAGGAAAGTGTGAAGCTGAACAACCCTCATCTTCCAAATATGCAGAGAAGAAGAAGTTCAAGGTTGAAGCTGAATCTTCAAAAGAAAGAAAAAATCAAAGGAGATCTACAACAAAGCAACCACAACAAAAGAGGTTCTATCACTCTCACGCTATTCATGATAATGCTTTTAATGGCTATTGTTTTAAATGCAACCATTACGGTCACAAGGCAATTTATTGTGGATTGAATAATAGATCAAAGAGTTATGCTGATAGAAATACATCTACTTCTCTTGAGTGAACACCATGTGCAATGTTTTAATTGTAATGGCCATGGGCACATAGCAAGGTTTTGTCCAAGCACTTCTGTATCTAATCTAAGGCAAGACCATAGATTTCATCAGACACAAAGAGTGCAACACAGAAAGGGGACATATCATGTGCAATGTTTTAAATGTAATGGTCATGGGCACATAGCAAGGTTTTGTCCGAGCACGTCTGTATCTAATCTAAGGCAAGACCGTAGATTTCATCAGATGCAAAGAATGCAACACAGGCAGAGAACATATCATGTGCATAAAAGAAAGGAAAATAATCAACCATCAAGGATGCACAAGAAACAACTACGCAAGAAGAATGTTCAAGTTCACGAAAAGGTGCAAAACGGGGATGTAGTTGAAAAACTCAAGCCCAAGTTCAAGAAAGTCTGGAGAAAGATAGAAGAAAGGGAATCGTGTCTCCTTGGACTGAAGGAGACTACTCCGCTATTGCACTAAGCCACTCTAGGTGGCACATCCTCAGGGGGAGCAATCTTAAAGTCTTATTTTAATTCTCCTATGTATGTGTTTGGTTATCTGAGGATGAAAGGAAAGTAGTCGGGTTATTGTTGTATAGTTGTCAAGTGTGTTGTCAGTTCATGTAGTTGTGTGTGGAAGTGTCGTGAAGGGTGATGATTAAATTGAGAATTGTCACCATTGGTAGTATTGCTATACGTCATTGTTGTTCTGTTGATAGTTCTTACTGCCACTGTTCAAAGCATCGGATTATAACAGACAGTTTCATTTTAACTGTTGATAAAATGCCAATCCGAGATTACGAAGTATGAGGTTGAGTAAGGTGCACCATGGTTGGCCATAAAGTGTTTGACAAAATGTCTTCTCCTGATTTGCACAGTTGAAAGTAAGGTGTGATCTAACTATAGAAAACATAGATCAGGTTGTAAATATAAAAGTTGGTTTGGAAAGTGGATTGAGGTAGCCTGCTGGATTCTCATTGAAGAGAGAGACAAATAACTGACATTAGGTTCAAGCTTGTTGAGAATATCCAAGATGCATTGTGGAGATGCTTCCGGCATTGCAGAACAAAAGTTGGATATATACAATCATTGTATGCCTTCACTAATAGTGGACAAGTTTGAGATTGCAGAGCAACAGAGGGTTGGTACTCAGAAGACAGTAGTCCAGCCATGTTCTTACACATATTATATTGGTGAAGTTGACAGTGATGATGTCATTCACTGGTTATTGCTGCTACTCACATTATTGATATTGTTGATGCCTATTATGCTTATCATGATGTTGTCAAACAGTGAAATGAAGTGGTCACATATTCCCAAGAATAGACTAAGAATTGACTAGCCATCGGGATCAAATTCTCAGGGGGAGCATTTATGCATCTGTTTATCATATTGCTCATGTTTATGCTTTTTGCTAACTGTAATAATTTTTGCTTGAGAATGTTGTGCATGGACTCAGGGGGAGTTTTGCAGCCGCCCTTTGGTATTATTGTCAAAGGGGGAGAAGAATTACAGGTAATTGCAC
>JAQPPZ010002914.1:0-14830 GCA_028583015.1 Wollemia nobilis | reverse complement strand
TATACACATCAAGAGATTGTGCTTCATATACAAATTAGCATTGCGACACATTTATGCCTTGCCATTGAAAACCCATGTGCTGCATATACAAATTGGTGCGTTTATGCTTTGCCATTGATTGTGAATTTTTATTGGAAGAACCTTGTAGGAAGATATTATACTTGCAATCTTTAAGTACATGCCTCAAATTTCCATAAAGAGAACATGTTAGGTGGGGATGACAATAGTTCCCATGTTGTTGCTTGTTCCAATGCTACTATGGTTATTGCTTTGGGGAATGACCACATTTTTTGTGTTTATAAATTTCTTACCCTTTGACACGCGATTAAGGCATGATCCTCTTTCTCTTCATCCCATGAATCACTTCCTCCTACTGAAGCAAATTCACGAAAGTCTCGAACGATAGATTCTAATTAGTGATGTTTAAGATCATTACCAAGATACTAAATGCAGATGACAAATCATTAATTATAATAATATTTTCCTAATAGTTGGAGCAGATCCATAATTCAACAATTCTTTTGAGAAAAGCCTCCAACTTTCCATTGCTTCTCATCTTCAAGCAATGTAATTAACTTTGTAGGAGAATTAAATCTTGCTCTTGGATTTGAACAACATGGAGAGTTCATCCCATGCATATTTTATTGTGGTAGCATCTCGAATGTAGGGTTGTATCTCATTGGAAATGTTGTACATGATAATAAGGTATGCTTTATGATCTATATTGTTAAACATTATTTACTCATTAGGATTTGTGGAATCTTGAAGTAGCTTCAATTGGGAATCGAGCAACAAGAATTTGAGGGTATCTATTGTCATGTTACATCTTCACGGTTGCTTCAAGCAAACAATATTTTCAAAAGAACAACTGATAAGTGTTTATAAAAGAACCAATTAAAGAAAAAGATTAGAAGATTAAGTATTGAGCATGTATGGAATATTTTTTGTTCAACATGAGGATAAAACTTGATGATTTGTATCAATGCAAGCAAACTCATTTTTACCAATGCCAACAATATGAATCAGATGTCAATATTTTTCTCCTCTAACATTGCACATAAGCATTGTCTTCATCATCTACTTTGCACCTATCTTTAAACTTTCTTTTGATATTGCATGATCGACAACACCATTTGTGCAAAACAAGATAGTCAAAGCTTAATGAACCTATCTTATGCAGGTTTCCTAGAGGGAAAAATAATATTAATAAAGAAATAATGTAGGTATTAGACATGAAATATAGTGAGTTTGATCTTCAAGGACAACTAGGAATATTGAATGCTTTGCAAATGCCTCATGCCTTGTTCTAGTTTCCACTTAGATGTTCAAGAAGTTTTTTATTCAAGCCATGATGATGATACTTCAATGCTTTCCTTCATATTTGAAACATTATGTGCTTAAGAAATATTGATAAAATACTTTAACTCAACAAAGGCAAATGCTTCTTACAATATTTTACAAGTATCTTAGAATAGGTCTTCAACAACTGCATTGAAAATGTGGCATCAAGCTTCTCTAAGATGTTATTGCTCAAATCAAAATCACTTGTACACATTCTCACAACTATTTATCCTTTCAAAATATCTCTTACTACAAACAACAATGGTGTCCTTCACAAGATACTTCCCTTGCCCGAGGACTTGCTTTCATTGATAGTGAGGATAAATCTAAATTTCACCATGTGCAATATTTTGTTCTTGCACTTGCAGGGAGAAGTGATTTATGTAGGACTATGTATGCTGGAAGCATCCTATACCATCCATGAACTTGTTCTAATGTTCCTAAAATTTATGCTTGGATGGAATGAATAATTTTCTTGTTAAACTAAAGATTTTATTCCACCGCTCATTCAACAAATTAATTTCAAATGCTTATACAAAACAAACACATATAACAAATTTTCTTCCATGAAATACAATAAAGGCTTCTTCTTGAACATTCTCCTTCTATATGTTTGGCAATGGGTGAAATAAGCATGTCGTCATGCCATCTCATCATATCCTCATTTATAATGGAGCTATGAGCCTCCTTTGCAAACTACATTCAATAACATATAGATAAAACATATCTTCCTCGTTGCAACAAACAAACTAATTAAAGACTCTATCTCCACACACTAATATCCTTGACCACGAACATAGCCAATAAGACATCTTACTCTTAAAATGAGTAGGAGCACTTGATATGGTGAATGCCTCCTTGTTTCCCTTGATGTCAAACTCCATGAATACCTTTGTAGAACATATATACCTTTATAACAATCTTGGTCTCTTATAGCGCACTTTCAATTTCCATTTTGTTTTGATGGCAATACACTTTATCAAATTACTTGCACTTAAAAATAATTTGTAGGTTAAATCTATTAATATACAATAAAAGCATGCAAACCAGGAGTGAGTGTGAGTTGTGAGCAAGGAGGAAGTATGAGTAGGGAAGCATGAAGTAGAAAGCAAAGTGTGATCAAGGAACAAGTGCCACTTCTTGTTTCGGATCTTAAGAGAATTTAAAGAATTCATTTGAAGAAAATCTAGGTAACATGGAAAGAAAGTCATTTGTGAAAGCCCTTACTAAAAGTATGAATGACCAAGTTGGAAGTATGGATGCCTTAGCTAGCAATAATAGGAAGAACGAATCTATGGCAAACCTTTTCCAGGTAGCAGATTCTACACCAGAAGTGATTATCAAGGATGAGATGATTGAACATGATATAATGGTTCTTAAAACAAAATGGTTAATATGTAAGTTACATGGATATTGACCAGGTTTTTTTGAGATTCAAAATTGGATCAAGTGAAATTGAGGATTGAATTCAACTTTCTCCATGACTTCTCTTCCAAAAGGATTTTTCCTCATTATTTTCTATAGTTCAGAAATAAAGGATGAAATAATGGATGGAGGCTTGTGGTTTAGGGGTAAATATTCATTATATTTAAGACCTTGGAGTGAGAATTTTTTGGTGGACACAAACTATTAAAAGGATTTTGGTATTGATTACGCTTTTTTGACTTCCTTATCAACTCATCAATAAGGAGGTTTTGAGGAATATTGGTAATACTCTAGGTGAAGTCATCTAGGAGGTACTAACTACTAAGGAGAGAAGGCATGTTCTCGAATATGTGTTTCCATAGATATTTCAAATTTTTTACCACAGTTAATTAGTATTAAATTTGAATCAAGAGAATGAGATCATCAAGTGGATTATGAAAATATTGTATTTTGATGTCGCAAATTTCATAAAACCAGACACATGGCAAGAGACTGAAAAGTGAAAATGATGGAGGAAGAGATGGAAATTTTTGGGCATGAAGATAACTTCAATTTGAAACAAGGATACAATATCACAATAGAAGCTAGGTCAAATCAAGGATTTTCCACTCCTAAGAAAGTGGCTAGAAAAACCCCTCTACATCATCAGATGGAAAATGCCATTATAGTTCACTTGAATCAACTATTAGAAGAAAAACATGATGAGGGACGAGGAAGTACAATGCACAAGTTCAAATATAAAAGGAGCTAAAGGTGCGAAGGAAGAGGGGAAGGCATATTTTAAAGCAAAGGAAGATAGGGAGGCAAATTTTAAAGAAAATGAGGTGAAGAAGGTCAAGCTAAATCTAGGTAAATCACCTTTATTCTCCTCAAGGAGATTGAAATCTTCTCTTTGCAATAAAAATGAAAGTAGAACATAGTGTATTCCTTGTACTTTAGAGTTTCAAGAGCAGTACAATAAAAAAATCTTATGGAGGACATCCAAGAAAATTTAGGGTTTTCAGGTCAACATAAGAAAGTAATGACTATGGAGGATCATCTATGTAGTTTAGATTTTTCAAGGCATCATAAAGAAGAAAATGTTAATGAGGCTATTCCTTGCACTTTCGACTATTTAAGGCAACATAAATCTTTAGAAGATAAGTCTCATTATGAAAATTATGAAAAAATAGAGAAAATAGAAGAGATTAATGAAGATGACAGTGCTGGCGAGAATGGAGGAAGAAGAGGAAGGCCATCAAAGAAGGAACAAAGAGAAAAATAAACTCAAAATAATATTTATTTGGAAAGCCAAATAAAAATATCATAGGTGTTAACAAGAAGTGGGGCTAAGCCCACTAATAAAAGTAAAAAACGTTGATGTTGAAAATGATATCATGGAATATTAGGGATATGAATAAAACCCCTAAAAAAAGAGTAATTAAGGAATTAATAGGTTGTTATAGTCCTGTAATTTATTAATATAATAAATCAAATTAAGCAATGAGGGATGTAAGGATTCTTTTAAGACGAGTGATTGTTTAGCAGTTTCTTCTACAGGAGTTTTATTTGATATTGCGGTAATATGGAACAAATGCAAATGGGATGGGTAATTATTAGAAGCAAAAAGTAATTGGGTTGTTGGATTATTTTGCAGGAAAGAGGAAAACATCAAATTTGGGGTGATAAATGTATATGCTCCAACTATAGTTACTCCTTGTGAAACATGTTGGAAGGACCTTAGCATATTTTTGTCAAATACAATGATGATTCATTATAATCTATGGATTCTTGGGGGTGATTTTAATACTGCTCTATCTCCTTGGAAAAGAAGGTGGTATTCTAGTATGGTCTAAATCAATGCATGATTTTGCTTCATTTGTCAATTTAAATGACCTTTGGGATGCTACTCCCTCAAGCTTTCTATATACATGCAATGATAGATGCATTGGGAAAATCATATAGCATAAAGATTGTATAGATTCTTGTTATCCAATAAATGGTTGCAAATAAAGTATACAATCTCTACATATATTTTATTGTGAGTAGGACCAGATCACAAACCCATTCTTTTGACTTGTGAGTTACCTAATAATGGTCATCCAAAGCCATTTCACTTCCATTCTATGTGGCTTCAAGACCTTGATTTTTTCCAGATGGTTATGTTATGATGGGATGAATCAAAATTTGAAGGATCATGTATGTACAAATTTGTTCAAAAGTTAAAATATTTAAAGGAGCAAATGAAGATTTAGAATGCCAAATATTTTGGTAACATTTTTAAAGAAAAGAAAGAAATTGAATCCAAGCTCAAAAAATTACAAGAGATAGTAGAAATTAATGGAATGGATCAATATTCTTATGTGAAAGAAAAATAATTACTTTCTAATTATCATAATGCATTTAAAAAGGAGTCATATTGGTTCCAAGAATCTAAAAAGAAATGGCTCAAGGAAGGCGATAGAAATACAATTTTTTTTCATGTTCAACAAAAACAAATTTTTCTTTTTGTCATATCAAAAATATTTTAACTCTAGATGGAAGAAATATCGAGGATGGAGAAGATATAAGGAAGGAAGCAATTAATTATTTTAAAAATATTTTGTCAGATTCTAGGAAAGATAAGGTAGCTCAAGAAAACATTTTGCAAAATATTCCATCAATTATCACTCAAGGATAAATTGAAAGCTTAATGAAGAAGATATCTATGGAGGAGCTTCATGAAGTATTTTTATCTTTCCTTCCTAACAAGGGACTTGGCCCGATGAATTTCCTGCAATTTTATTTTAATTTTTTTGGGATTTATTGAAGAATGATATGTTAGTTGCAGTTGAAGAGGTTCAAAAAAGGAAGGCTATAATAAGTGAGATCAATGCTAATTTTATTACCTTCGTTTCCAATAAATACAACACACAATATTTTGATAATTTTCGTCCAATAAGCCTTTGTAATATGTTTTATAAGATCATTTCAAAAATTATGGCAAAGAGGTTGAAGGACATTCTAGGGTGTCTTATCTCAAAGCAACAAGGTGGCTTTGTTCATGGTAAACAAATTATTGATGGTATATATATTGCACAAGAGGCCATACATTCTCTTCATTCCATGAAAAACCATCTATGCTTTTAAAATTAGATATGAACAAAGCATATGATAGGGTTTCCTAAAATTTTCTACAAGCTATTCTCAAAAAGTTTGACTTTGATTATAGCTGGTGTGAGTAGATTATATGTTGTTATAGCACTGCAAAATTTTCTATTTTGATCAGTGGTTCTCCTACTAGTTACTTCAAGTCATCTTGTGGACTTCGTCAAGGTGATCCACTTTTTCCTTATCTATTTATTATTTTGGTAGAAGCACTTGGGAGAGCCTTTTCAAAGGTAAAAATGGAAGGAAAAATCAAGGGTATTCAAGTTGTAAAAAATGGTCCCTTTGAATCTCATCTCCAACTTGCTGATGATATTTTTTTTTGGGCCATTCCTCAGTTAGTGAGGCCATGGAGTTTAAATCAACATTATCATACTATGAGAAGGCTATTGGATAGTTGGTAAATACTACAAAATCTAATATTTTTTCATTAATACTACCCTAGATTTACAAAAAATTATTGTGAATATTTTAGGATTTAAAATTGAAAAAATTCCATCAACCTACTTGGGTATTTCTTTGTTTGATAAAGGAAATAAAAAGGAACTTTGGATCTCTTTTCTGGATATAATGAAAGCTTGCTTGGTAGGTTTGAAAGGTAAGTTTTTAGCCATGGTAGGAAGGCTACAACTCATAAAGACTACATTGCAATCCATCCCTATTTATATGATGTCATTTTCGAGACTGCCAATAGGTATAGCATCATAATATGATAACATTCAAAGAGACTTTCTATGGAAGGTTATGAGAAAAAATTTAGGTTTCCTCTTTATAAGTGGGATAGGGTTTACAAAGGACACAATATTAGAGGATCAGGCTTGCAGAATTGTAAACTTATGAATTTGGTATTGGGAGCAAAGCTTGGGTGGAGATTATTCAGAGATTAAGGAAAGAATTGGGCAAAATTATTACTTCAAAAATATATAGGCTCTCTTGATGCAATGGAATTATTTAAGAAAAGAACTCCGTCCAAAGGATTGCCAACATGGAACTTCATATCAAAGAGTTTGCAATTGATAAAGAAATAAATTAGGTGGTTAGTCAATGAGCAAAGTTATAAAAATATTTGGTTTGATGCTTGGTTGAAGCCTTATCCTCTTATCTTTGACTCAAAATGGTAACCATTGGCTCAAGCATGCCTAGCATGTAAAGGTCAAAAGGTCAAAGCTATATTATTATGAGCAACAACATGGATTTCTTTTAGTAACCTGGTTGAAGGAGAGAAACTCAAACAAATTGCAGATAAACTTCAAAAAAAGCTTCAAGAGTTTTATTTGCCAATTTTCATACGAGGATGAGTCTGTTTGAAATTTATCTAAGGATGGTGGATACTTGATCAAGTTGGGATACGAGGATTTAGAACAATCAAAATTTCCTTCTCCCAAAGATTTTTCTTAGAAGAATGTTTGGTCATTAAAGGCTCTCCCTAAGGCCTCAACATTCCTTTGGTTAGGAGTTCAAAATAATATTCTTACAGGAGAGAGTCTATAAAGAAAATGATATTATAGACCCTTTAAATTTGGCTCGTGTGAGAAGAATTTAGAAATATTAGACCATTTATTTATTCATTGTCCGTTTGGTCACAACATTTGGGATTATTTTTAAAAAATATGAAATTATATTAGGTAGCTCCATTAACATTGAAAGAGTCGATGAAGTGTTAGATTAATTATTTGAAAGCTAAAGCATTATGTATTCTTTGGAGGATTGACCTTACCATTATTTGTTGGAATTTATGGCTTGAAAGGAATAACAATTTAAAAAAAATAAATCTCAAAATTATTTCCAAGTTTGGAACCATATTATTTCCTCTTGCAGAATGCCTACATATATAGTGCTCATCATGGGAAGTCTCAATTGCAGAAAAAGAGGTGCTAGTAACTTGGCTATAGGATTTGAACATACATGGAAGAGTCATCTCCGACAATGGAATTAAAACACAAGATCTACTTCGATCCATAGTAAAATGGAAATATTCAAAAATTAGGTTTATCAAAATTAATTTTGATGGTGCTTCTTCTAAAGAAAATTCTAAAAAAGCTGGTGGAAGTAGTGTTTTTAGAAATAATGAAGGTAAAATTCTCCTTACTTATTAAGAATAATATGGAACTTCAACTAACAACTATGCATAGGTTAGGACAGTTCTTATAGGGATTAAAATTGCACTAAAAAAAGGATACAAATATATTTTAACTAAGAGGGACTCAAATTATCATCAATGATATTAACAAAAATGGATGTAGAGATTGGACTAAAAATAATATTATTGCCTATGTACATCATCTATTACTCAAGGTAATATCTTGAAAGCGTGAGCATATATAGAGAAGGAAATCAGTAGCAAATAAATTAACAAATTGCTGTGTTGATCTTCATCCTTATCAAATTCAAATTTTAGAAGACAACTGACTAAGTGAGATTTTATCTCTTAATTAAAATAATGCCAAAGAGTTGATTGTGAAAACATAACACTTTAAAAAAATTGAAAAATATATTTAAAAAAAAAATGAAAACATAAAAATAAAAAATATGCTACAACAATATAATATTTTAATATTTTAATAAAAATAATCCCAATAAAAACCACATATAATTTATTATATATACATAAAAACATATTAAAATATAATAATATTATTATAACTTTTAAATATATATAAACATTGCATAATAACATCCCAACAAACAAACATTGGATGGTAAGTGTTTCTTATAAAGAATGAACTAAATTCAAATTACACAAAGAAGTTAAACCAAGGGGAAAACTAACTTTATCATAGACTTCATCACATGCATGATCCTACATTATATATTTAAAAGGTTAGTCCACGTCATCATGGACAAGGTCAAAAGATGCAAGAACTATTTTTTCAATGTTTATATGGGATTGAAATGGCTTATTTTTTCAAATTATTTATATGAGACTGAAATGAGTCTCACCTGTATTACAGATAAGGATTAGTTCTCATAGGTTTAGATGTGAAATAGGGATATAGACAACTCAAGGAACAATGGGAAGAAAGGATATATGCTTTATGCAGCACAAGAGCAATATAGACAGAGAAACATTTCATCTATAAATACCCAAGTCTTTTTGGACATCCACGACAAATACAAAGAAATGCTTGAAAAATGGTCTATGGCAGAGTTATTTGAAGACAGTAAAATAAAAAAGTTAAAGAGTCTAATCCAAATCAGTAGGAGAAGGAACATCTTTCTCAAGTTGAGTAACTATGCTTCCATGTTTGGGGTCCCATAGGCCATGTTTGGGTCTAGTGGACTGATGTAATTAAAATCTTTCATTTCATTTCATATCATCATCACATAGTGGTATTATAACAAAGCTTGGATATTATCCATGTATCACCTGGCAAGAACTTTGGTCTCTTTCTTAAATGTTGAGGAATTTAACCAATAATGTTGTGGAATCCAACCAATTAAGCTAATGGCATTTGATTAAGTTGCAAGGACTATTGCATAGGTACTGTTTTGAATATAAATTCTGTGGTTTTGATAATTAAAAAAAAATTAGTTTATATATTTTTAAATATAATATAGTTTTAATAAATATATTGTGAAGATTTTGGAACCTTAAATAAATAGTCCGGCGGTCCCCATCTCACGTCGGGTTACATTTGGGTCTCGTGGACTGATGTAATTAAAATCTTTCATTTCATTTCACATCATCATCACATAGTGGTATTACAACAAAGCTTGGATATTATCCATGTATCACTTGGCAATAACCTTGGTCTCTTTCTTAAATGTTGAGGAATCTAACCAATAATGTCGTGGAATCCAATCAATTAAGCTAATGCCATTTGATTAAGTTGCAAGAACTATTGCATAGATACTATTTTGAATATAAATTCTGTGGTTTTGATAATTAAAAAAAATAGTTTATATATTTTTAAATATAATATAGTTTTAATAAATATAATGTGAAGATTTTGGAACCTTAAATAAATAGTCCGACAGTCCCCATCTCATGCCGAGTTACCATTAACGAGACGATGAGTGTGTTGGAAGCCTTTGCTAGTTTGAACCCTGACAATTACTAAAAATTATGATTGTAACCAATTCATCTATGTAACTATATATATATATATATATATATATATATATATATATATATATATATATATATATAAAGGTTAAATCCTTTAGATAAATGGTTTCATATAACCTGTAATCTTGTAAATAATAAATTTCTAAACATATTGAACATAAGCTTCTTATATGAAGATAGCTTTATATAACTTATAATTTCACTAAAATTAAAAACTATTTTACTCTTTTACCCTAAAGTATGAATAAGCGAGTCCTAACCTTTTCATAAATTAAATTTAAAGCAAAATTTTAAATGCTAATATGTCGCTCTTGTTTTAGACTAAAAAATTCTCGAACATACCAATCCTTTTATATATATAAATAAAACTAATAGTTTATTAAAAAATAATTAAAATTATAAATTATTTAAATTTTTTGTAACAATAAAAATTTAATTTTTTTTATTGAGTAAATACTTCTTATATATACATATCCGCCGTGGGGATTGAATTCGGGTCACATCACCCATAATGTGAGTGGCATCCTTGTTGGTAGACCACATCATGCAGATAAAAATTTAACAGTAGATTTTTAAAATTTTATCTATATATTCATATATATAAATTAAATTAATAACTTATTAAAAATAATTAAAATTATAAGTTATTTTAAAAATTGTTTAACAAAATAAATTTAAATTTTTATATTAATTTTTTAAGATTTTAACTATTTAATATATATATATATATATAGCGAGAAAACCCCTTGCGGGTCCGCCTTGGTCTGAGAGACCATGAACATGGGGTTCTACATCGTCAAAGTCACCCGGGAGTCGCACCCGACCCTGCCCGCACCAACATTATCAATTGGATTTTGGATACCCAATTCAGCTTTTTGGTAGGGTGGAGATTTGAACCTGGGACCTCCCTTGGAGGATTGCCCTCTCCTCTCCAACTCACAGATAACTATTTAATAATTTTATTATTATTTTATTTTAAATAATTATTTTTAAAAAATATTACATAGATGTGAATAGCTATATTTTAAGTATGTTTACGTTATCTTAATAACATAACAATACATAGGTTGCATTTTTTTTTTGACAAGTAACTAGAATTTTATATACAAATTGGGTTTTTTAAGAGGATCCCAAAACCTTATAATAAAAAGGGCCGTAGCACTGAGATTTAAAGCAATTTCTTAGTACATGAAAATAAACATGAACTGAAAGGGAAAGGGCTAGAAACAACCCTTGATCCAGTAGAAAGACCAGATTCTAGTACCAACTAGTGAAACCCATTTCGCCAAAATATCATCCTCCCATTGCTGGCAGTCTGGGATCCTCCCAGGGGTGGATACAACGCACTGGCCCAAACCTGCGTAGGGAGAGCGAGAAGGCCAATAAAATCCTGCAACCAAAAATCCTGCCCGAAAACCAGAAGCAGGGAATTGTTAGAAAACTGGAGAGGATCCTCGCCCAGGGACGACTTGGGATGCAACCCAGGGTGTAGCGGGGTAGCAAGCAGCCGCACGAGCAAAGCAACAAGCAGCACATGGATACAAGCCAGGGATCAACAACGGGACAACCTGGGAAATGGAATTAGGGCCCTCAAAGAAAAAAATGGGAAGCCTCCGCTTGAGCCTGAAAAGTGGAACAACACTACTGGGGATATCTACAGGCCAAGATATCCCTGTGCACAACAAGGAGAAATATGAGGAAGTTGGAAGGATCCAGGGAAATCAACAACAAGCGCAAAGATAGGATCCCGAAAGCCAAAACTGAAGGAGGAAGGAGGGACCACAGATGCAAACACATTGATCTCCACCCCAGATTAGAGAATATAGAAGGAAGCCCCCACCACTCCAATAGAAAGGCCCAGGAACCACCATCCTTGCTCATGAACAGATCCAGGGAACTGGGACCAGAAGCCCTTGAACAGGAACTGAAATGAACAACTTGAGGATCCCAAGTGGGAAGCAGCAATAAGCACAAATATGAGATCCCCAAAAGCCTAACCTGGAGGAACCAGGGTCTGCATGCGCTGATCATGGGTCCCCCCAAGATCCAGACATGCAACAAAAACCCTAGGGACCCTAAAAAAAAGGACCAAGATCCCCCCATCCTTGCTCATGGAAAACTTCAGGGAACTAGGACTGGGACTGGGAACAACCCAGGCAGAGGAAGAGGCCCACCCCGAAGGCCAACCAATGCCCCAGGTGTCCACCAGAACGCAGATCCACCAAGAAGAAGCCTCTGAACAGGAAACAGAAAAGGGCCCTACCCAATAGGATGGGACCAGTAGCAACCACAGGCATCCCAGAGAGGATTCACTAGCAAAAGAGGAAACTGGCCCCCCATACCAACCCCAAAGCAGAGAGGATCTCACAGGATGCACCAAGAAGCAGTCGAAAACCCAACTTGCCACCACCATCGACTAAGGAAGCCCTGGGAACCGGATCCAAGTAAAAAACCTATAAAAAACCCTAGGGGAAAGCCTGAGGGAGAATGGGGAAGGGATCCCGAAAACATGCAGGAAACCCTAGGAGACCCTTGGGATGCACCAGACCATGGGCTCAAGCAGGAAAACCCTAAAAACTTTGGGAAAGGAGCAAAAAGTGAAGAAGGATCTCCCCCAGGGAGATCATCTCTTGCAAAGCATTCCCAGAGCAGGACCAGGGATAAGCCAAGGACTGGGAAAGAACTAAGGGAGGGGGAGCAGGACGTAGAACAAATGATTCTCCAAAAGATAAAATGATAATATTTTTTTTAACAGACATCATCATGCAGGAACGAATGATTCTCCATGATGTACACAAGAATCAAAGTTTGATTCTCCATGATGTACACAAAAACCAAAGTTTGATTCTTTATGATGTACACACTATAGTTTGAACCTCAAACCTCCCCCCAAAAAGTCAAAACCCTAACTGTACACTATAGTTTGAACCTTAAAACCTCCTTAAAAAAAGCCAAAACCCTAACCATTGCAATATCCCCACCACCCAAGTGTTGTAGGTGAGTTGGAGAGGAGAGGGCAATCCTCCAAGGGAGGTCCCAGGTTCAAATCTCCACCCTACCAAAAATCTGAATTGGGTATCCAAAATCCAATTGATAATGTTGGTGCGGGTAGGGTCGGGTACGACCCCCGAGTGACTTTGACGGTGTAGACCCCCTGTTTGTGGTCTCTCAGACCAAGGCGACTCCGCAAGAGGTTTTTCGCTTTAAAAAAAAAAAAATATCCCCACCCAAATATAAAATAATAATTTAAATGTATTTTGATAAGCATATTGTATACTTATATTTATACACATCAACTTTCAAGGTTCATGTTTTCATTACTATTAACTTATCTCACACTATACATGTATACAAGTGTATATTTTAAGTTTTATTATTTTAATTTTTTTTTAAAAGAACATTTGATCGTCTTGATGAGGCCTGGAAATGCCTCAATCATAACATGTTTTGAACACTGAAATTGCCTATAAACTCTTATGTTTAATCTAATATGCTAGTTAAGTTAATTCAATATGATGTGTATTAACTATTTGCATGATGAATGTATCTAAAATACTATATTCTAATTTTTACAGCTTTTTGCATAAGTTTTATGTTGTTTTGTTATGACTTGCTAAATGAGATATGCTTAGATTGATAGCAACATTTC
This sequence comes from Wollemia nobilis, assembly GCA_028583015.1. Lineage (NCBI taxonomy): Eukaryota > Viridiplantae > Streptophyta > Pinopsida > Araucariales > Araucariaceae > Wollemia > Wollemia nobilis. The sequence continues at coordinate 1,220 of JAQPPZ010002914.1, read as the reverse complement.
ACTAATCATGTTTTGATATGTCTCAAGCATTCATTTTACCTAAATCGCAACAGTTCAAGAAAACTATTATCGTGCAGAAAAACTGGGTTTGCCCATGTAAATTCTAGCCAGCTGCCAATGAATGGCAAGGCATGGAATTCACATGTGGAAAGAGATGAAGACCATTGGAATCTGATCCTGAGAAGTAACCCACATGAGAAATGTAGAGGAAATAATTTAAGGAGCCCACATTTGTTCATTTTGAAGTCTCTTCGGAATGAACATATATCTTCGAAATGAGCGGATCTTCGGAATGAGAATTGTAGTATCTTCGAAATGAGCGGATCTTTGGAATGAGAATTGCAGTATCTTCAAAATGAGAATTGCAGTATCTTTGGAATGAGTATCTTCGGAATGAGAATTGCAGTATCTTCAAAATGAACCACTTATCTTCGAAATGAAAACAAAATGTGCTTTTTGACTTGTTGACCAAATTTTGACGCTGGAAAAATGGAAATAAAGATTGAAAAGGGTAAGGGAAAATATCTTAGATCTGACTTTGCCGTCCTTGCTGACCAAAGCCACCATTTATGGAAAGATCAAGTTTGATCTTCTTCTAGGATAAAACCAAGAATTGTTGCAGCATAATAGGATTAGATCTTTTGAGATATTCTCAGCTTGTTAGTAGATCTTAGGACATCTATAAATATGGCTCCTATTCAGGTTGAGCTAGTAGAGTAGTAAGGGGAGTAGAAGATAGAGAAATCAGAGAATAGAGAAAATAGGTGATAATCGAGAAAGTGATCACTACGATCCTATAACAATTTTTGAGCAGAATTATTGTAATCATGTTCTTGAATCAATAAAGTATCTTGTTTCTATTTCATATTGCTTGTAAATGAGTGTGAGTAAGATCTAGAGAGAGAGAGACTCATACCTTCTTCTGGACAAAGAGGTTGGCCACTTCCAGACCTAGGAGGAGGACTAACAGCAGGTTTTTATTCTGATTTTGCTGCAGTAGAATGAGTTGTAGAACTTGTCATTTCATTCCTTTGTAAACAACTAATGATATTTGTAATCTTAGCTTATTTTATGTTTTGTGATTAATGGTTTGGTTGTAATCCCCACTTTCAGCAAAGCTTTCAATTTATTACAGACTGTCATTTTCAAAATTCTATCGTTTTCTATAATTTCTTGCATTTTATGTTTTGTTGTCAACCCTTGCATAGAAGATTGACAAC